>OZ005657.1:200406269-200748769 GCA_963930645.1 Salticus scenicus | reverse complement strand
TGGATTTTGCAACATGTTTAAAAGAAATAATATTAAAAATAAAAATATAACAAACAGTTATTTTTTATATTTTTTTCACATTTTTACATAGACACGCACTGTTTAATTCCCCCCCCCCCCAAAAAAAAACAACAACTAATAAATACATTTCAAAAAACCCCCATAACTCTTTTAAGTAGTTTATATTAAACATAATATATATAAATTCTTTTCTTAAATATCTGTTCTTAAATATCTGAAGTTTTACCATTTTGAAGATAATGAATTCATGAAAAAAGTGGAAAATTAGAAAACGCAACTTAAATATTTCAAATCTGTAAAAAAATGCATCAAAAACCATAAAAATTATTTCTTTAATATATATTTTATTGAACAAACATAATACAGTTCAATTTATAAATATTAATTAAAAATATAAGCTTTTATCTGAAATCTTTAGTGGCACCTAGTCCCATTAAGTATATTAAGCTTTGTCGAAATTATTTAAATTAAAAAATATTTAATTCGAAAATTTTATTTTTATTCTTTAAAAAGATTTTAAAATGTTCCATTCTTTTAAAGTTTTTTTTCTCGCAAATTTAGATTACTATGGTTGAACAATATATTCCAAAAGAATTTGGGTAGCAATTTGTAGATAGAGAATTTAATTTTAATACATTTTTATGTTTGAATGTTGAAAATTTGCATAAAACTTCAAAATTTAACTATAGAAATATCATTATCATTATTGTTATTGTTATTATTTAATGAATTTACGAAGAAATGCACAAATATGTTACCATTTAGCATAATATTTTCCCAAATATTTAAAATATATTGTTATACTTTGTGAGGAATTCGTGGTCTCCATTCCTCAATGATTAATTTAGTTAACTTAACTACTTAAGTATTAAATATGAAATTAGCACTGAGACTCAGATATATAAAAATAAAAAAATCAAAGCAGTCTTTGGGGACTGCCGATAGAAGTGAAAACTAAGTAACTTGTGAATTGTATCGTCGAGCTATTAGATTATTATTTTCGAACTATTTTTGGTTTGTAAAGAAGTGTTTATGATCTGTATTATATGATCCGGCACAATATTTGTAGCTACCCAAATTAAATGAACTAAGCCTTATATTTGGTAAAAATATTGATTACTTACGAAATTATTTTAATTAAAAGCTGAGATACAAAAGAAAACCGATTCAGGACACCTCAAAACGTGTAAATCAGGTGAAATCTCGAATTCCACTTTCGATAATAAAAAAGAACTTTGAAATATCTTTCGAATGATGTATTAAAAGTAATTTAATCATAATTAGAAATTGAAATATTAAAATTTTAAAATATTACAGCGCCATCTGGCGGTAGAAATTTCTGTAAGCTACTGTTCGATTCCAACTCAACAAAGCTTTCAAATGATGTATTACGTATGAAATTATTTTAATTAGTAGCTGAGAAACAAAAGAAAACCCATTCAGGACACCTCAAAACGTGTAAATCAGCTGAAATCTCGAATTCCACTTTCGATAATATAAAAGTACTTTAAAATATCTTTCGCATGATGTATTTTTTGCGTATATATGCATTGTAATAAAATAATATTAAAAATTTTAAACATTTTCGAAAGATATTTAACTGAAAAAAAAAAAAAAAATGAAAATTTTCAATTTTCTGAAAATATTAATTCAAAAGCTTCTGGTAACTATATTTTTAATTTTTTCTGCCAATTTTCTGTTACTATATTTTAACAATATATTTTAAACATAACTGGGAAATACTTTATACATTTCTTCATACATATAGTTAAATTTTAATAATGTAAAATAGAAGAAAAAAAAAAAATAATTAGTTATCAGAAACATTTTAAACCATTTAAACAAAATTTTAATTAAAAAATTAATATTTTTAATTTAAACAGTTTCCGAGAAATTTTAATATACTTGATATTGTTATATTTCAATGCGTATGTATGTATGCAAAATTTTTATAATTCTAAGATAATTTACAAAAAATATTCAAAACGTTCACATTACACTTAAAAACTATTTTAGACCATACAAAACATGTCTTTTAGAACGTTATAGAGACGTACATCTTAAACGTTCTCAGAACGTTTCTGTAGGACTAACGGTAAAAATTATACGTGTATTGAACATTCTTTGGACCGTATTATAAAACGCCTGCAGTGTGTACAAATGCAACGTTCTTAGAACGTACTCGTTGAACTATTTTCGAACGTTCAGAGAATGTTTGTTTGGACTGTGATCAAAAATAAAAATGTACTTATTAATCTTAGACGTTTTGACGCGTAAATAATCTTCCACTAAGAAAGTTTTTTTTTTAATCTAAGAAATTGTTGAAGTTTTATTTGCCAATGATATATTCAAGTAGTTATCATTTCTCGTTTTTAAATTAAGACAATAAAAGAAAAGAGTATAATAATAATAATATATATATATATTTGTTAATTTAAAATGAAAGTCCTTTAATACTCTTTTCGTGCGGTCATAGAAATATATAATATATACTACAATGAAAATAAAAAATCTTTTATTATATATGTGTGTGTGTTTGTGTATTTTTTTGTGAAAAGGATACTTTTTAATCTATAACAAAATTCTCTAAAACCCAATTTTATATTTAAAAAAAAAAAAAAGTACTTTAAATAAATACTAAAATAAATAAAAAATAATGAGATTTGGATTTCGCCTTAAATTACGAAATAATACCATTGTTTTTCTGAACATGCCTTATTTTATTTAAACTTTTTCAATTTTATCTCATAAAACAGAACCAATACCATAAGATAAAACTGTGAAATAAATCTCAGTCTTTCTCCTTATACGAAAAATATATACTCCTTCACCTTTAGTTTTTCTCATTTTTCAAGTTCAAAAAGTATCACAGGGATAAAATAAAAAAAGAATAAAAGGCGATATACGAAATCTGAAATCTTTATGAATATGGAAAAAAGACTTTATTGTGTAAATCAAAAAAAAAAAAAAAAAAAAAAAAAAAAAAAAGACGACGGAAGATTTTCTGATATGTTCAAAAGAAGCATAGTTGAAAAATATGACTGCAGTCGAGTGTTATGAACTGAACCAGTTGCAGGTCAAACTAATTTACAAGACGTGTTTTAGACAAACATTTTTGATAATATACGACGAGACGCTGTCTATTTATTTGTGGTGAATTTAAAATGTAGGTGAAACTAAATAAAATAAAAAGTGGTTTTAGAATTTAAAGATAATATTTATTTATTTAATAGAAAAAAAATAAATAAAACTAATATGAGAAACTATATTGTGCACTTTGGAAAAAAAAATTTTTATTCAAAAAATTATACGACGAATACGAAAAAATTTACATGACACTCAAAAGTGACATTAAATTAAGATTTCGTTTAAATGCACTAAAATTAATAAGTGTAAAACTTTGAATAAACACCATAAAATGCAATAAACTCGCAACAACTGTTTCGGGTCGAAATAACACATGACCCTTCGTCAGGCAAACAAAGTAGGCACGAGTGCTGCAATCAAAGCGGCAACGCACTAGCTTTGCCGCTTGATTGCAAAGCGGCACGACAGCCGCTTAATTGTAGCACACGTGTCTACTTTGTTCGCGTGACGAAGGGTCGGGTGTTCTTTCGACCCGAAACAATTGTTGCTAGTTTATTTTATTTTATGGTGTTTACTCAAAGTTTTATACTTATTACACTCCTGCTCAAAAGTTTAGCAAGATTTGCAAACTATCAGTTTTTTTTTTTTTTTTTTTTTCAATTTAAAAACTTATCTCTTGATGAAATCAGGCCTCGTAGCGTTCCTAAACATTTACTATTGTTTTATTATGCTGCCACCACTATCGTTAAAAACTTTTTTCTTCAAGGTTTTAATGTTAAAGTGTTAGGTAAATAAGTGTTCTTTTAAAATAGTGGTGACAATGTAGCAAAATGATTCCTAAAATTCCTAAAATTTTAGGAACGCTGCGAGGCCCGTGAAATGTTTTCAAACACAGGGCATTTAAACAACTAGGTCTTCTTCATGTTTTGCGGTGAATATTGGTTTAAGACAACATTTAGGGGGGCGGTAATAAACTGAGAAAAATCAATTATGTTTATGATCACCCTGTATCGTTAAATGAACGAAATGATCTGTAACTTTAGGCTGTGTTAATATAAACCCAGCTCAATTTCTGGGTGAATTTGTGTGACAATAGCATATTAAATAACGGAGATATAGGCTTTTACTTTAAAACTCCAAAAAAAAAGAGAAAAAAAATCCAATAAGTTTTTTATTTATAATACACAGAGGTTTTTAAGAAAATTATTCCCACTTTCAGATAAGTGGAAAAAACGCTTTTAAAACAATATACTGCAATCGGAATTCAAATATCTTAAATATATCATGAAATATGAGCATTTCTATGAAAAACGTTTTAGCTCCGCATGTGCGAAAGATAAAAAAAAAGTTAATTCATTAGTTGAAAGCTAGATATAATGGACAACTTTTGTCAAAAGTGCATTTGAATAGAGTAAAAATTAAACAAATTATACGAAAAAGAACGAGCTGGATTTGAAATATGAGTTGAAATTTCTGAAGGGGTTTTCCGGATGCCGCGTAATTAATTTAAAGATCCAATTATTTCAACCACGCTCCACAAGTACTTTTTTGTGAAAACCCCCTTATAAGCCTGTAACAACATATTTTTGTTTATTTACTAAGATTTGTGAGATGATAAGGTGTGTAACTATGCAATATATATATATATTTAAATCTTTCGCACGTGCGCAGTGAGAACGTTTTTAATAAAAATGTTCATATTTCATGAGATATTAGAGATATTTGTATTGCAATTGCAGTATATTGTTTTAAAAGTGTCTTTCCAAGTTATCTGAAAATGGGAATAATTTTCGTTAAAATCTCTGCATATTATAAATAAAAAACATGCTGATTTTTTTTTTTTTTGAGTTTTAAAATAAATGCTTATATATCCGTTATTTAGTATGCTACCATCACACAAATTCATCCACAAATTAAACTGAGTCTGTATTAACATATCCTAAAGTTACAGTTAATTTTGTTCACTTAATGATACAGGGTGATCAGAAACATTATTGATTTTGCTCAATTTGTTTCCAGCCCCCTAAATGTCGTCTTAAACCAATCTTCGCTGAAAAACACGAGGAAGACCCAGTTATTTAAACAAGCAATGTTTGAAAACATTTCATTGAGAGATAAGTTTTTAAATTGAAAAAAAAAAAAAAAAAACTGATCGTTTGCAAATTTTGCTAAACTTTTGAGCAGGAGTGTACTTTAAAACGCCAGTTCTGTGGTGCTTTCTTATTACTTGCAGTAAAAATAACTTACATATTTATATAAAAAAAAAGGAATCTTTTTAAAAATTCTAATAAATTAGAAAAATAAAACTAAACATTTCTATAAATCTTTATTTACTTTATAATCACAAACAACATTAATATGAACACGCCGTTTTTTTGCCGACTTGTTAAAAAGTTTAATTGACATAATTATTCAAGAATATCAGTAACGAAAGTAGTTTCTAAAAAACTTCTTCTCGTGCTAGTCAGTTGATAATGCAGGAAATTAATTCGAATAAAATACTTTTTAATGTTTCTTAATTTAAAGTCTTAATTTTTTGCTATACTTTATTTATGATGCCAAAATGCATTCTAATATGATAGCTAATAATATATAAACTGGAAAAAAAAATGAGAAAAAAATGTTTAAATTTCTTTCAACCCAAAACAATTGTTGTGAGTTTATTACATTTTATGGTGTTTATTGAAAGTTTTGTACTTGAAAGCATAATCTTTCCCGATATGGTCGAAGAACAATTCATGCATGGTTACGCATAGGCATTAAAAATATATATTTAAAATAATTCAAATCCAATTTTTAAGCATCTTTTATATGCTATAACGTTTATTTACAAATGCTTTCGAGCATTTCAACCATAGTTGATAATGCCCAAGCATTTTGAAGACATCAAAAATTTGAAAAAGCACGAACTGAGATAAATGAGTTTAAAGATTTTATTTAAAGTGCAAAATGGCAGACAGAGGTTTGTTAAAACAAATGTAGACGGAGTTCTAAAGGGAATAAGTTTTTGAAAACTTGCCAGAATGTACTTTAAGATATGAGAATGGTTTTAGTATAAAATTCTCAAAATCGAAATTTTGTCAAATTTCGACATTTCAGAGGTGCCGATACTCGTAAAAAAGCAATTTTAGTTTTTTTTTTTTTTTTAAATAAAAATTGTTATAAAGATGGGATAAATATATATATATAGCTACAAGAGCTAATATTCTAAATTTAAGCTTAATTCATAAACATCAAAAACTTGAAGATAATATTGACACAAAGGGACCATAATCCGTTTTGAAGAAATATGGAATGAAAGTAATTTATTGGATAGGAGCGAAATAATTCATTCGGCAATGACATACAAAACGTCTTTGAGAAGAATGATCGTTGGATTTTGCAAAATGTGTGTCCTAGGTCCTATGTCTGGGTGAAATGCTCTCGGTGGCTCGTCTTTTTAACAGCAACTACAGAGGTTAGAATTGTTATTAATGAAAAATGACCTATAGGTATCTGCCAATTTATGACTTTAAAGGGACAAATTATTGGAATTTTGAAATACCTTCAATTAAAAACTGAAATGTCCGAATGCCTCGCAGTATGTGAATTTTAGAATGTCTCAAAGTTTTCAAAACTCTAAAGATGTTACCTGAAGCTCAACACTAGGTCAATAAAAAATAACAACTGTTCAGAATGATTGATATTTGGCGGTAATTGTAGTACGCTATAGAGGAAGGAAACATTCTACTAGGAAACTAGTTTTGGTTTTGACAGATAACACATGATTAACTGTTTCGAGACAAAATATTAATAATTTACTCCAATATGTTGGTCTCTATACCAAAGAACCAATTACACTGCTCTGATAAAAAAAAAAAAAAAAAAAAAAAAAAAAAATTCGAGATCTGATACCATTTTTGCTGATTCTTATGTAAAATGATCTCGTGAATCCGAATATGACTCCCATTTTGACCAGTCACCCACCGTTTTCTAGATACACCAACCCCTCCCTCAATTTCTTTCCCTGTTTGATAATTTTATGACCATGAATTTGACATGAAGAAAGGAAAATAATTAATTTAACACCTAAAAACAGCCAAACAATATATATATATATAAAGTTTAAAAAATAACAATAATAACAAATAAAAAAAATATAAGATATGTAATGCATAATTTCAGTGGCAAATCTCCCCCAAAAATTTTTCCTTGTCGCAAATGGCCATGTTTTACAATTTTCTAATTCTGTAGTCCCTCAGAAGATATTTAGTGGTTAAAATAACCCTCCCCCACCTAAAAATCAAATTTATAGCCATAAAATAACATTAAAATGATAAAAATAGGGGACCCTTTCTAAAAACGGTTGGAGATAGGGCAAAATGGTCGTCATATTCGGATTCAGGAGGCAATTTTGCATAAGACTATGCTGAAATGGTGTCAGAGGAAATTTTCATGCCGAACACCACTAAATTTTCTATATCATTTTAATTGAAATTTATTTTAACCTTTTATGAAATAATTTTACATGTGTATTTCATTTAATTTTTAATAACCGCTGAATTCTCCCTCTTAATCAACAATAACTACAACTACAACAAGAATTAAAAAAAAAAAAAAAAAAAAAAAGGAGTATTCTGTTGCAAATAAAATCTCATGATTTCGTTTTCCAAAAAATAATACATGGCTTGTTTCATTTTTTTTCCCAATTCAAAAGACGGCTGAGCGGTTCTGTGCTCAAAGGTGGTAGACGTGAGGGGCCGGGTTCGATCCCAGGTCGCGCATGTCGGCCTAGCCGTTCGGAGTTTTCCGTGGTTTTCTCCGAAATTTGCCTAAATATGGGCTAGGACTCCTTAGAAAGACCTCCACGGGAAGCACTCCACCTCAGGGTTAGGACCTTAGGGTAGCCAATCGGTCTTATTCAAAAACACCAAACACCCAATTCAAAAGCTAATATGTGCAATGTACTTATTAATCATATAGTCAAAATAGCCTTGTGCAAAATATCGCATCGGGAATTAAAGTCAAAATTACTCATATATTTTTTCAGTATACCGTTAAATAAATTGTAATTTTCTGGCAGGTTTTCTATATTAAAGCTTTATTGTCGGGTAAAAGTTTCATCTTTGAAACATGTGCGGTTTTTTTTTTTTTCAAAACAAAATGTTGGCGAAATTATATATTTACTATTTATAACACTCCCGTTCAATGTGTTCAAAATTATTAACTAGATAAAATGCAATGTATCTTGAAACTGTTTTTTTTATATATATATCTTCTGGTGGCAAATAAATAAAAGTCAAACTTACTCTCCACTGGTGTTGGCGAAAAATTATAATAATTCACTTCTGTCCTCGAAAGATGTGAAATCTTATGGAATACCGTAGTGTAAGTCACTGTTTCTATCTCCCTTACATTATCAGCATCTTAATTAAGTGTTAAGTCATGATTTTTAATGTCAGTTCATCACTGATCTGTTAAATTTTACTTTCAGTACTTTGAATCTTGTACTATTAAATCTCTCTTTACTTTTAGTACTTTGTATCTCCGAATCTTGCTTTTTGTCAAGATTTAAAATTGATTCAATGCAAATTATCAGGACTATATATATATATATATATATATATATATATATATATACATATATATATATATATATATATATATATATATATATACATATATATATATATGTGAATCTAACTGTATACAGCCACATGTATGTCTCGTGTTCTGGTTTTATGTTCAAGGGTGCAAGCTACTTATATAAGTTTTTCATGTGTAGTGTATGTTATACTTTAGTTTTATTAATTATTACTAGGATTTCATTTAACTATTTTTATTAGTATTTCCATTAATAATATTGAATATGCTGCATGAATCAAAATGTTTGATTTTCATATGGTTTTCACATATCTTTTCAGTTTTAATTTTCTCTTTTTTTGGTGGTGTTATAGGGTGTAGCTTGTTGTAAATATTTAGCAATTTGCATACAACAAGACAGAAATAACACCTACTTTACATGCAACATTTATTCAACACCCTTGAAAACGTAATGAATTTGCATGTTTCAATTTCTGGATGTTTGATAGTCGCAATCTCTTTTTGAATTTTTCTGTTTTATCTTTTTCAATGTTTCTTGTTTTCATCTATTCAATGGTTGAAAAGGTTTTCAATATATATATATATATATATATATATATATATAATGTTAATAACTAGTGATCACGAACAAACTCCATAAGAGATAGCAATAGTTATTCGCGGCCTCAATCAAAATGAGAAAACTTGATTTAATAGTTGACCAAGCTGTTCATAGTTTTCAATGGTTTTCTCCGAAACTCTCATGAAAAAGTTTTAGGAACCCTTAAAAAGGCCCTCCCCATGGAGGCACTCCTCCGTAGCACCTACGTGCAATCAACTGGCCGTAATCCATTACCACACACCACATCTGATTCAAGCTATCAGAATTATTGCGTATTCTCTCAGTCCTAGAAATTTGTGAATACAATATATTTTATAAATTTTAACGCTAATACATGAAAACTAATTTTTTAAAGTAATAACCTTAAAACCAAATTATAGATCAAAAAACTGGTGTACAATAAATATTTAAATATTAAAACTTCTTCACACACCATAAAAAGCATTACCGGTTTCGAGAGGACGTGGCCTTTCTACTTCAGGTGAAAGAAACACGTGCTACTATATTGGAGACAAAAGCAAGTTGCTGTTATTTTTGTGGTGTGTGAAGAAATTTTAACCTTGAAATACTTAAAAGCAAAGTCTAACCTTTTATTAAAAAGACCAACAATAAAAAATTATTAACTAACTATTTTTAAATCTAAGAAAGAAATAAAGCCACATAATTTCTATGCTTAGGGTAAATAGAGCTAAAAACTACTTTAAAATTATTACATATGTGATAGTTACTTTCGTAGATTTAAATATACAAAAAAACTAACATTTCTTGGTTTATTGGTGTTTGGTGTTTGAGAGTAAGGCCGATTGACTACTCTAGGGTCCTAGGCCTGAGGGGAAGTACCCTCCATAGGAAGTCTTTCTAAGGGGTTCTAGGCCGTATTGACTTAAGTTTCGGAGAAAACCACGGAAAACTCCGAACGGCTAGGCCGACGAACGCAACCTGGGATTGAACCTCACGTCTACCAGCTTTGAGAGCAGAATCGCTCGGCCGCTGGTGGGCCCTGGGTTTATTGGTATTTATGATGAAATAATAGACTTTAATTTTAAAGTTATTAGTTTAACAAATCGTTTTTTGTGTATTAAAGTTTCAAAAGATATCTTGTATTCTCACATTTTTAGGATTAAAAGAATATGACATAACTCTGATTATTTGATTCTGGCTTTTCTTCTTTTGGTTATCATCACCAATAACAACTGTTATCCTTCTTACATTTTAACTGGTATTTGTAATTGGTATTTGTTTCTGGTTGTATGTTTCCGCGCAACTGTCTTGCAATGATATTACTTTGTTTTGGAGGTTTCTATTCATGTATATATTTCATTCTTCTTTTATAAGTTTTCGTATAGTAAAAAAAAAAAAAAAAAAAAACGTGTGTTTTGTATATTGAACTACTCTGTTGTGCTACACCTTTTTTCCCTCTTGATGAGATATAGGAGAGACTATACTATATTTTGTTATCATACTGGCAATACCTGGAAACATATTATTCTTTTAATTAAAGGTTTCACCATTTGGGGTTCTCTTAATTACAGCCTTAATAATTTTTATTTATTTATTTATTTTTTTATTTTGATATCTGTATGATTTCTCTTACTTAAAATTTCCTTTTGCATACCTTTTTGCTGTATAACTTGCTCACGTTCGTATGGTATTATGATTTCTTTGTTTATTTAGTTGTTATCTTTACCCCTATAACAAGCAGTGTATTATCTGGAATCTTTATAATATGATTTAATTCAAAAATTATATGAATGAATATGGGTACGCAATGCGTTTACAAAATTGATTTGTTCTTTGTAATATCTTTGTATTGATTTGTTCTTTGCCACATGTTTTATTCTGAATTAATTTCTTATTGCTTGAAGATTGTATAGTAAAGTTTGAATATTGAATTTATTATTTACTAGCGGGGAGATTGCAATTGATATAATGTAATATAAAGTATTAGGCGAAAAAGAATAAAGACCCTTTGCCCAATTTTTTTATTATAAAATAGTCATATTTTGTTTTTGATAACTGAATACAAGTTAAAAAGAACTGGATCATAATTATTAAACACAATTATATTCAAACCAGCCCACACAAATATTTATAAAATAATTACATACACAATTTCAAATTATTTTTTGTTGTGAGATTAATTAGTGTAAAAATGAATCTTATAATTTATTATAAAAAAAAAAAAAAAAAAAAATGAATATTTCTTCTATAAAATAAAACTTACTTAATTTTATATAGGATTTTACGGAACATTTTTTTGTTCTATTAAATAAAGCACCACAATTTGATTTATATTATTATGAAGAAACAGTTGAATACATAATGAAAAAAAATCAAATTCTAACAGTTGAAATAAAAGTTTATAATAATCTATCCAGTGTTTTTAAAGAAAATAAGATTAAGAAAAATTACTGAATAGGAGATAAATCTATTGTGAAATTTATTTTGATAAATGGAATCATTTAGTTAAACGTTGTTGGCAAGAAACATAACAATGTTACTAAGCAATTTAGTTTCATGTTATCAGAAGAACAAATTTTAACAATAAGATAAAACAATTACATTCTGCTTTCATAGAAGAAAGAAAAGTCTTTATTAGGGCAGTACCAAAATGATTTTTTTTCTTGTTTATGTCAGTTGGCAAGTAAGTTTGACGGAAGTTGAGGACATAAATTAACTCTTTTCTCTAATTTAGCATTGTATTTCTTTGCTCTTAGTGAGGAGAAATTCATTTATAATTATATCAAATGTTTTTCTCTTTAGAAAGGCTGTATAAAGGAGTAAGTAATAATAATAATAATAATAATAAAACATTCATCTTTTTATTTTGTATAGCTAATATACTTAATTAAAGGAATACATATTAAAAAAAAAAAATAACCTCAAATGGAATTCAATTGGGAATGGTTTTTTTGAATTGTCAATATGTTATTAAGATTATTTTTAATTAAAAATATATTAGACATTTCTCCTTTTTCACAATTCATATTCATTCATACTAATATGTCTGGTACCATCTGATGTTGGTAGAGCCTTGACCTTGTAAGTCAAAGATCCGGGGTTCGACTCCCGATCCAGGCATTATTTTCACTCAGTCGGAAAAAAAAAAAAAATCATTAAATATGATTTTCTTACAATCAGTTGATTGTGATTTTAATAAAAATTGTATTTCTTTCTCCCATTGTTTAATGGTGTTTTCCTTTACCTGCGGCTTATTCCTGTCGAGCTATCTAAATGATAGACCAGATGTTTCTGCCTAAAGGTTGTCTGAGTGAATAATGCTGACCAGTTGTCGGCCTGGATAGCTCAATTGGTAGAGCCTTGACCTTGTAAGTCAAAGATCCGGGGTTCGACTCCCGGTCCAGGCATTATTTTCACTCAGTCGGAAAAATAAAAAAATTTCATTAAATATGATTTTTTTCCAATCAGTTGATTGTGATTTTAATAAAAATTGCATTATGAATATAATTTTCCTAAATATCTCCAAAACGGAAAATCATAGAAAGTCCAAAAAAAGGAGGGGCACAACTAAATATTATAATAAACCTATATACCAATTTGCAACATTCTACGTCTAACCGTTTTTGAGCTATACGAGATACATACCCCCTCCACACCCATACATACACCCATACATACACACACATACTTACATACAGACGTCACGAAAATTCGTGTAAAGTCGTTGATATGTCTGAAACTTGAATTGATATTAAAACCAAAGTTGCAGGTGTGCAACTAGACTTCATAACAGTCACATATATAAATTTGCAACATTCTACGATCATTCATTTTTGAGCTATGCAAAATACAAAAAACATTTCGCAAATCGGGATTACTGTACTTCCTTATACTTTGTATAAGGACGTAAAAAAAAAAGATGACAGGGATTTTCATCAATATTTATTTACAATCAGTGAAAAGTCGCTTAACATTCGGCATTGATTGCATCAAAATAGAAATGTGAGTAAAACCCCTTATAATTTAGTTTTTTTTTTTTTTTTTTTTTTTTTTTTTTTTTTTGAGAGAACTGAAATTCTGCTCATTCTATCTTTCATAACTTTTTGAATTTACCTGATATATGTTTGGGGTTTTCATATACGTAGCTCAGTACGTTTGGTTATTAAATTATGCAACTGATTTTTTTTAAGGCTGACGCATGCCTAGTTAAAAATTAAATAGGAAAAATGCTCATATTTCGCAAGCTATTTAAAATTTTCGCATTCTGATTGCCGTATGCTGAGTCTAATACAGTATGCCTTGTTTTCTAAAAATGTCTTTGCAGTGGGTCTAATACCCTACGTGTTATAATTAAAAAAGGGGAAATTGTTTTGCAACATTTAAAAAAGAAAGCGTTATATCTCCATGGGTAGCGTCATAAAAATTTACACAGATAATGAGAAGTCTCTTCCTAATCACATGCTGCAGCCAAAACGCATTTAAACCATTACTTTTTACAGGGTGATCCAAAACATTTTTTTTTGTTTAATTTTTTACTGATACCTTTTTTCTCCTCAGGATACAACTTTTGCTGAAATATATGAGGTATAATATGTTCTTCATACTACCGAAGTTTCAGGATGATTCTTAAAGAAATTTTTTAGATATTTGAAAAACGTCTAAATTCGAAAGGGTCCAAATACTTATTTGTAGATAGTGTGCATTGTTAAAATATAATAATGTAACATTAAGTCCAAAATTAGTTAGCAGGGAACATTTTATATGTTTTGTAAGAATTGAATATTTTCATTTATTTCTAATGAAATTTAGATAGTTTTCGTGAAATTTTGATATATTTAATACTTTTATGTTTCAATGCACATATATACAAATATTTTTTATTCTAAGGCAATAATTTAGAAAAAATGATTGATAAAGTTCCTCGTGTCTTTAAAATTTTACTTTTCAAACTAGCCTTTATAATATTGAGACAAAATGGATATTTTATCAAAACGCACATTTAAAGAAAGATTTTAACAAAATAAATAATTTATATATTTTTTTAACCCCGCATAATTTTGTTAATAGCCTGAGTCTGTTTATTGTTAATGAATCTGTCTATTTATCACTTACTTCATTAAACTGCTAGGTTTGTCGGAAGTTTTTATATATCTCTAATCTTTGAGTTGGATTACGGGGAAATTAACATTTAAAAGGCATAATATTCACAGTTGATAAAAATGGCATAAGGAGTTTTAGTACATGATTAAATGGGGGTAAATGTAACTATGAGGTAAGTGTAACATTGGCTTATAACTCAATAGATAATTTGATTTTATACCTAATAGTCATTATCTGTTTTATCTGAAACTTTCTTTGTAATAAAGTCTTATGAACCAAACATGAAATAATGATATAGTTTTCGAAATTTCAGGAATTGCTTGCATTTTCCTTTCTGAGAGACTGCCCCTTTAAAATATCGAAAAATTGCCATTGATGTACTTGTGAAGTAAACTCCAAAGTTTTTGGGAAGGAAGCAAAGTTTTTGTAGTAAATTTTGAGTATAACTTCAAATTTGTTCTATTTCTTAAGCTTTTTAATTTCTCACTCATGGTTACACTTACCCTAGGAATTTTGTATGCCAGGCAAGTGCAAACAGCGTGTTTACACTTGTCCCAATCACTTCAACTGCATCACTTATATTTTTTTGCTTTGCTTTTTCAGTTCTGTTTTTAATTTTCAATTGAACCTAATATCTTTTTTTTTGTTTTGTTTTGTTGGAGTGTTAAAGTGTTTAAGATTTGAAGTGCTAGTTGGAGATATACAGAAAAGTTTGCAACTCTGTAATGTGTTGGGTTATTTTAAAAATTAAACAGTCGCAAATTTATAAATAAAACAATCAAACAGTCCTAAATTTATAATGGATTTCACTGTTTGGAAACTTGTGCCTGCTTTTTCGCACCTGGTTCTTTTCTTTCGGTAAATTCATTTCGAGACACATCAAGACACTGATCACACTTGGTTTACTTTTAAACGTATATTTACTTACGGCACAAACATAAAATACATAACGAATACAGAAATTAACATCAAGTAAAGTATTTTCTAAAAAACATGTAGAATGGAACGTTAGTCCATCTTGATTCACATACGCACACACACTGTTGCCACACTTTCGTACCAAACTTTTTAGTTCTTGTTTTTTTAATACTCTCGAAATCAGAGGTGCGGCGTTCACACCTTCCCTCCAGTTTCACTTGAGGGACAATGGCCTTCACAGTGAAACTACTAACAAAAATTTGTGGATAATTTATACAACTGTTCATGAAAGTCTAATTGTCCTTTTAAATTCTTAATTATTGTTTCATCTTTAAATAAATGTTCATGAAAGTTTAATTGTCCTTTTAAATTCTTGATTATTGTCTCATCTTTGACCTAATATGCGTTGTTCCATCAAGAGCAATAACATTTATATTTCACTTAATATTTAAATATTTTCTATGGTATAAAATAAGTAACATTTAAACACATAATAGAAACAAAATATATATATAATATATATGAATAAACATTTATCCTGACATGGATTTTCTTATGCACTTTAAATAATCTTAATGAATTAATATACTTGAATATAAGAGACAAAATAAACACACACATATATATATATGTAATAACAAATACAATATTAAACTAACTTATGACTTTATTCATGAATGCGTGATAAAGCATCTGCAATAGTATTACTGCTTCCTGGCTTATGAGCAATAGTCACTTGATAGCGAGATAGAGCCAATGCCCATCTTTGTAATCTGGCGTTCTTAGGAACTGTTTCTGTCAAATATTTTAAAGGGTTATGGTCCGTGTGTAAGATAATAGTGGCTCCATAAGTCCACATTTCGAATTTACCTAATGCCCATATTACAGCATAAGCTTCCCTTTCAATAGTGCTCCACTTTGATTGAGATGGGGTCAGTTTTTGGCTTGCAAAAGTTATAGGTTTCAGTTTATTCTGCTCATCTCTCTGCATTAGACAGGCTCCAATTCCGGTCACTGAAGCATCAGTATCGATTTCAAAAGGTTTCGACATATCAGGTGTATACAGAGAGGTTATAGAGCACAAACAATTCTTTAACGAATTAAATGCGCTTTCGGCTTCTTCTGACCATGGAAGGTCGTTTGGCACAGTTTTTCGAGTTAAGTCCGTTAAAGGTTTTGCTATATTGGCATACCGAGGCACATAGTCTCTGTAATAGTTAAATAATCCTAGGAGTGACTTCAAGGTTTTCTTAGTTTTAGGGGCTTTCCAATCTTTAATAACTGATATCTTGTCCGGATCTGGGCCGTGCTCTCCTGAGCCTACGACATGTCCTAAATATTTTACTTTCGACATCGCAAACGAGCATTTCTTTAAATTTGCCGAAAAATTCAATTTTTTCAGAGTTTCTAAAATGGATTTAATATGATTAAGATGATCTTCCCAGTTTGAAGAAAATATGATAATATCATCAAGAAAACTTTCGGCGTAGTCACTATGAGGTCGTAATACTTGATTCATTATTCTTTGGAATGTTGCTGGTGCTCCAGATAACCCAAATGGCATCACTTTTCACTGATACTGACCCTTTGGAGATACAAAACTGGTTAATTCTCGGCTTTGCTCTGCTAAGGGTATTTCCCAATATCCCTTAAGGATATCTAAAGTTGTCAAGTAACGAGCTCCACCAGCTTTAAATCTAAGATTTTCTGAATTCTGCATAGGAAAAGGTGGAATTTTACTAACTGAGTTCAGCTCTCTGTAGTCCACGCAAAGTCGGACAGTTCCATCTTTCTTGGCTACACATACCAATGGATATGCTATTTCTGCTGAAGAGGGTTCTATCAGGTCTTTTTCCAATAATTCTGCTATCTGTTTTTCTATATTAGATCTTAATGTTTCTGGAACTTTATAAAGATGAGGTTGTTTCCTCTCTACTCCAGACTTTAACTGGATAACATGTGGAGGAACTTTGGCTTTCTTTAATTCCCCATCAAATATTGTTAGATATTCTTTAATCAGATTCAACAGCTGTTTATGTTGCTTTGCTGATATCGAATTTGATTTTATATCAGCTTTTAGTTTTTCATCTGTTACTTGCCGTGATTCTACGGGCGCATGTTGTATATCTCCAAACTCTTCATCTGTTTCGTAAATAATTCCTACAGCTCTGACAGGTTGAATATATTTACGCAATTTATTTTGATGAAGATGTCGAACACTTCCATCAGGTAGTTTGACATAAAAAGAATGTGGAGACTTCTTTTCTACTATTTCTCCTGGTCCTTTCCATTTTGAACAAAGACGATTTGTTGAATCAGGGATTAACACTACAACTTCATCCCCAACAGAAAATTCGGTACCTTTTGACCGTAAATTATGATAATGTACATATTTCTGCTGCTGTTCTTGAGCTATGCTATTCGCATACTGTGCCGCGTCTTCTAAACGGTTCCGGAGTTTCAACAGGTAGTCAGCTACAGATTCTCCAATCCCTTGAGGAAGTACGACTTCATCTTCCCAACTCGATTTGAGGATGGCTAGAAGTCCTACAGGTGGTCGCCCATGAACTAGTAGGAATGGGGCAACACCCGTTGTAGCGTTAGGCACTTCTCTGTATGCCCATAACAAGAATGGCAACTGTTTATCCCAGCCTCGACCTTGTGAATTAATTGCCATGATGTAGCATGGATTTCATAGTTCCTATCCATCTTTCAACCAAACCATTCGATTGTGGATAACCTGGAGTGGAAAATTTAGGAACACATCCTAATCGTTTTAAAAACTCTTTTGTCAGCTGTGCGGCAAAATTTCTTCCGTTATCCATTGCAATTACTCGAGGAATTCCAGTTCGTACAAATATTTCTATAAATGCATCACAGGCTGCCTTTGCTGTTAAAGACTTCAGAGGTATTGCTTCCGGCCAACGACTATCCTGGTCCATAACGCACAGTACATACTGATGGCCACGTGATGACTTTGGCTCTATTGGGCCTAAAATATCGGCATTGACCACTTGAAATGGGAGTTCTGGTCTTCCAACAGCTTCGATAGGTGTTCTATCGTTTACTTTTCCTTTCCTGCGCATTTGACAATCATGACACGAAGCACATAATTGTTTGACTTCTTTTGGCATTCCTTCCCACCAGAAAGACATTGCAATTCTGTCTCTGGTCTTCTTAGCTGCCAGATGTCCACCAGTAGGAGTTTCATGAGCTAATTTCAAAATGTCCTTTCTTCTGCTTGCCGGTACGACCAATTGAATATATTTCTGTCCGCCTACTTTACCCATATGATATAATAAACCTCTTTCAATCCAGTAACCATTTTTATGTTGTCTAGCTTCTTCGAAGCACCTTTTCAATGTAGGACAGGCTAACTGCTCATCCCTAAACACTTGTGCTTGTGGAACAGGGATATTTTCATTTATTTCATCCTTACTATCGGTTTCGGTCAATGTCTGTTTAACTACTGAGTTAAAGACTTTGGTTTCTGGATGATGCGACTCGCTGTCGTTTAGCTTTGCCTTTCGAATAGTCTCGTGACTTTCTCCCTCCATACAGAACATACACTTCTCATTATCTTCTGTGAGTGGGGTACTAATTGCCTCATCCCCAAGATAATTGTCGTTTGAATTATTCTCAGGTACACTGAACAAGGATTGTTCACCGACCTCATTTATTGTGATTACTTCAACCTCTTCTTCTGAAGAATAGTTTCCGGGAGACCTTCCCTCCACTTTGAACAAGGACCGTTCATTGTTTTCTTCCACTGGGGTGATATTAACCTCAAACCCCTGAATTTCCAGGATTTCTTCCTTTCACATGGAACAAGGATTGTTCATCGACTTCTTTCTTCGGGATATTCACTTTATCCCCTAAAGAAATGTTTTCGGGAGACCTTCCCTCCACACTGAACAAGGATTGTTCATCGACTTCTTTCTTCGGGATATTCATTTTATCCCCTAAAGAAATGTTTTCGGGAGACCTTCCCTCCACACTGAACAAGGATTGTTCATTAGCTTCTTTTACTGAAGTGATTCCTGTATCATCTCCCAAATAAGAACGCTTTTGTTCCTTCAACCATTCATATACCCTGGGAGTGATTAAAGCTTCCTCATGCAGCCCTTCTACTACTGCAGCATGCACTTGAACATATGGAATGATTTCTTCATCTGTATGAAGACTTAGCGGAACTGACACAAGTTGTGCTTCCACTGGATTACCTATAGCAGGTCTCAAAAGAATTTTCCCACTTGACTGTAAGTGTTCCTCAGGTACAACTGATTTTCGTAGTACGGTGATTTCTGCACCACTGTCCACGATGCCTTGAAATTTTTGACCTCCGATTCCTAAATCCACTTTCAGAAGCTCGCCATCTTTCTCGTTGACTGGAAATTCCCACTCGAAACAAGCGCTATTTAGATTAACACTGACCTTATTAAGGCCCTTACTTTCTTGACTCTTTTTGTTTGTTTTCACGTAAGATGTACTTGCTGAATTCAATTTGGGGCAGGATTTTTTCATATGGCCTTCCTTTCCACACAAATAGCAGGAGAATTTCGGACGAATGTCTCTTTGTTCTTGCTGTGGCTTAGTAAAAACCCTTTTCTCATCTCTATTGTTATTTCCGAAATTCGCCCCTTTGGATGGAAGATTCCAATTTTCTTTATGAGAAATTTCTCTCGGTTTTTTATTGAAAGTCATTTTGACATTTTCATAATCATCTAATTTACTGGAAATAATATCAGATGACTTAAACAAGGACCATTCATCGATGAAATGTTCTTTAATTTCTGGAGGTACTTTCCTTTTAATTTGATCTGTAATAATCAAATCATATAATTCTTCAAATGTGTTAACTTCTAATCCCCGAATCCATTCAGTAAAATAGTTTTTCAACTCGTAAGCAAAATCTCTCCATGTGATATCAGCTTTTTTAGTATGCTTAATGAAAAGTTGTCGAAATCTTTCAGGAGTAAGTTTATATCTCTTTAACAATAACTCTTTTACTTTTCCGTAATCATTCGTGATTTCTTCGTCTTCCCGAGCTATAACTTCCGCGATTTCGTATGGCAGTAGCCCAATGAGATGAGAAACCCAATCATCTCTTTTAATTTCGGCACGCTTTGCCTGCCGCTCAAAAAGAACTAAATACAGGCTAATTTCGCATGTTTTAGGATCAAATTTTTGTAAGATGTTATGTATTTTTACGCGCGTTTTCTCAGAAGTTTCATTTGTAATTCCTTTCTTCTCAAGTCCTATTCTTGCATTTTCCAACCGCATTTTTTCCAATTCTATTTCTTCTCTTCTTAGGCGTTCCTCCATCTCTTCTTTTCTCTTACGTTCCTCTATTTCTTCCCTTCTTATGCGTTCCTCCATCTCTTCTTTTCTCTTACGTTCCTCTATTTCTTCTCTTCTTATGCGTTCCTCCATCTCATCTTTTCTCTTACGTTCCTCTATTTCTTCCCTTCTTATGCGTTCCTCCATCTCTTCTTTCCTCTTCCGTGCTTCAAGTACGTTCGCTAATGTTTCTTTAACAAATTCTTCATCGTAATTCTTTGAAGCCAAAATAGCATCTCTTAACTCATATAACTTTAAATGTTGAGTTCCTTCCACTCCAAGCTCAGTAGCAACTTCTTGCAAATCTTTTTTATTCCCTTTACCCAAAAATGCCATCTTCGGATGGATGAAATCAAATCAAGTTCAAATTTTCCTTAAGAACGCCAGATTTGACATCTTATTTTTTATCTTAAACAACATTTTCCCCCAAATTAAATAAAATAATCATTAAGTCGGAATGCATACATAAAAGGAGAAAAAAAAAATAATATGTATCGAAATAACAAATAAAAAAAAAAATGTTTACACAATCAACTCTTTCATTAAATAAATCAGAATATACTTTATTACATAACCAGCTTTCAATAAATTAGAAATAATGTTGCCATAGCAACACAATCAACTCTTTCATTAAATAAATCAGAATATACTTTATTGCATAACCAGCTTTCAATAAATTAGAAATAATGTTGCCATAGCAACCTTTAATCAAACTTACTTTTAAATAGAAAAAAAAAACAATTTCCGATTCATTCCTCAAAGTAAAAAAAAAACAAAACCGGACATTCACAAGAATAATTCACTAGTTTTTTTTTTTTTTTTTTTTTACTGAGATATTTCATTAATATTCCAATAATAATAAAGATAAATAAATATAAATAATTATCAAGGTCTAACAAATACACAATCATTCAATAAAACAGAACAAATAAATCAAAACAGAGCTCTCTCTCTTTTTTTTTTTTTTTTTTTTTTTTTTTTATCTGCTTTAATGAAATCTTATTTATTCTAAATCACGTGATGAATAAAAAGAACACACAGAATTTAATAACAATGACCTTGAATAGCATAAAAATATATTCTTTTCACCATTCTTTTTTACCATTTTCCGGCTTTTTAAATACAAATAAACAAATATATTTCTATTTTTCATTTTTCAAACACTAGAATTATTATTATTTCAACATTACGAAATATTTAATTTTCATTTACCTATTCTTTACCCTGTTGGAATACAAAATCGGAACAAAATATCTAAATGCTTAATCCTAATTATTTAATTTAAAACTTATACAAAATATGACTCTTGATGGAACATAAAAAAAAACATACCCTTTTTTTTTTTCATCACTATCATGAAAAAAATCCATACGAGTACTATAGCTATTTCACATATGCTTGTCGACTTCGCCAATTGTTGTGCCTGCTTTTTCGCACCTGGTTCTTTTCTTTCGGTAAATTCATTTCGAGACACATCAAGACACTGATCACACTTGGTTTACTTTTAAACGTATATTTACTTACGGCACAAACATAAAATACATAACGAATACAGAAATTAACATCAAGTAAAGTATTTTCTAAAAAACATGTAGAATGGAACGTTAGTCCATCTTGATTCACATACGCACACACACTGTTGCCACACTTTCGTACCAAACTTTTTAGTTCTTGTTTTTTTAATACTCTCGAAATCAGAGGTGCGGCGTTCACACATATCTTTTAAAGGGTACAGTAGGTCGAGGTTAAACTTGCCGCAAACCATTCTGCAAGTGGAACCACAACACACAATGTTTTTATCTTATTTTTTTTTTTCTGGACTTGGCACCTCTGACTTGACACCTCTGAAGGTTTCGTATTAAAGCTTATATTTCCATTTAATACTTATAAATTGTACCATATAAGGTTTCTTCAATAAAATATATGTACAGGCAACAGTTCTTATGGTTTTTGGTATATTTTTTATACATTTGAAATTTTTAAATTACATTTTCTCAGTTTGCAATTTTTTTAATTTTATTTATGACTTGAATATGCTAAAACTTCAACAGATATTTGAGAAAAGACTTAATACATTTTTTGAATATTTAATAGAACCTACCTAAAAGAACTGGAGATAGACTTTGACATTTTTTAATTACTTATCGAGAAAAAAAAAAGTAAAAATTTGCAAAAAAGAAAACATTGTTTTTGTTGTATTTCTATTTTTAATATTTTTTCTTTTAAAGATATTGCAAAATTCATCCTTAAATCTTTTAAATAGATTCTATTAAACTTAATATATATATATTTTTTCAGTCTCTTCTTAAATATCTGTAGAAAATTTAGAATTTTGAAGATTATGCATTCATGAAAATAATAATAATAATAATAATATTAAAATAAAATAAAATACAAAATAAACTCAATACTCATATACAAAAATAACTGAGAAAACTCAATTTATAGGTTTCAAATCTGTAAAAAAAAAAAATACATCAAAAACCATAAAAATTGTTGCCTGAATATATATTTTACTGAACAAATCTAAAACAGTATAATTTATAAATATTAAATGGAAATATAACCTTTGAAATGAAACCTTCAGTATTACCACGTCAAAGGTGTCAAGTCCCCTTAAGTGGCATATTGTTATATTATAAAAAACTCATATTTTTTAAAAGTCAAATAGTTGTAGTTTATTAAAAATAAATAAATAAATAAATGAGAAGTGTGGGTAAAATAGCAACTGAGCAAAATGAGATCGAAGTTGAACTACACCAAAACGTTGTTAATTACCCCAATTCAGCCTATAATTAAAATTTTAAAATGTTATGCTTTTTCAGTATCAATAAAATGCAACTGTGCTATTAAAACAGTGCTTATGATTTCAGTCTGTAAATATTTCTGTTTATCTGTTTATTGTACTACTCACTATCCATCTTGCCAATATAAAATTCAGATTTCCTTTAGCAACTGATTTCAATTTTTTTTCTCTCTCTCTTTTTTAAATACTTCCACGATCATTGCAGATAAAGAATTCTGATTTTATATAAAACTACAAAATATGAATGATTGTCATAATTATGATAGCTGGTATTAAAAGGATATGTAATTACTTTTTCCATATTTAAAGTGGCTATTGAGAATATTTTTAGTTATATAGTTACTTATTAATTATTGTTACATGTCCAGCTGAAAATTTTTTTAAGGCTCATGAATTTTTTACTATGGAAATTTTTAATGAATGTTAGTGATTTTTTTTTGTAATGGCGCCACAAGCATTGGCCGCAGGGTCGCCGAATTGATTACCATTTGTGAAGAGGCACTCAATGGGCGGTCATCGCTACCTCTAACAGGAACAACACATCCATGCCTTCTCCGGGATTCGAACCCATTCCCAACCGTGTAGGAGTCAGGGACGCTAACCCCTACACCGCCTGGGCGGCGTTAGAGAAAACATTATTTTTACTATTTAATAACCTTCAATTAATCAAACCTAACGGAATGTTTCTATGCTTCTCAAAATACATACATTAATTGCATGTGTCTGTCTGTCTCGTTATCAATTAGTTTGCCTCTCCGATTGAACTATAATATTCGTAAAACTTTCAAATAATTGTTTATTTTTTATTATTTTTATTTATTTATTAATTTTACTTTCGAAAAGTTTTTTTTCTTTTAATGATAGCGAAATTTGTTAATAAGCATTGCAGCATACTTTGTGTTTCGGGTGTCGCTCAACGGCCTTTTTTTTTTTTTTTTTTTTTCACATTACGGGGACCTGGAACCCTTGCTGAAGTATGTTTCATATAAAATTTTCATTTAATATTTCTATTTTCATTTAATATTTATAAATTGAACTATATTAGGTTTTTTAAATAAAATATCTATCCAAGCAACATTTTTTATGGTTTTTTATATATTTTTTAGAGATATGAAATCTTTAAATTACGTTTTCTCAGTTTGCATTTTTTTATGAATTCGCGATCTTCAAAGTGCTCAAATTTCTACAGATATTTAAGAAAAGACTGAATATATTTTTTAAATGTTCAATAAGACCAAACTAAAAGAATTAGGAATGGATTTTGCAAAATCTTTAAAAGAAAAAATATAAAAAATAAAAATATCCGGTTGGGGAAAAAGAAATCCATTATTTTTACGTGAAATTCAAGACTTTATTTAACATGTTTCGGATTACCAATTTTGATCAAATATGCATCGTTTCGTTCTATAATTTGTTGCTATTTTAAAGGTAGCTTCATAATGCCTCTCTCATTGAAGTCTTGGTCCCTATTGCGAAAAACTCTAGTAATCGATTTTCACAATCTTTTCTTAATGCCAGTTTCTTATCACTAAGGAAGTTTTGCAATGCAAGAAAAAGATGATAATCGCTTGGAACCAGGTCCGGACTATTTGATGGATGCTTCAAAACTTCCCAAACAAGCTCCCTTATTTCTGGCGAGTTACTATAGACGTGTGGGGCCTGTAGTTGTCCTGATGGAACGCAACATCTCTCCTGTTAGCCAGTTCTGGCCGTTTCTGGTAAATTGCTAACTTCAAACGGTCCAGTTGTTGACAGTAGCGAGCCGAATTTAGTGCTTGGCCATATGGAAGCAACTCATAATAAATTATTATTTCCCAGTCCCACCAAATGCACAGCAGAACCTTCCTGGTTGTTAGTCTTGGTCTGGCCACCGTTTGAGCTGCTTCACCGCGCTTTGACCACGATCGTTTTCGCACAATGCTGTCGTATGTGACTCATTTCACATCTCCAGTCACCATCCGGTTAAGAAATGGATCGATTTCATTCCGTTTGGCCAAGGCTTCGCAGATGGAAATTCGATCCATCATATTTTTTTGTGTTAATTGGTGTGGCACCCAAACATCAAGCTTCGTTTTGAATCCACCTTTGTGCAAATGGTTTAAAACTGTTTTATGGTCGATCTTTAGCTCCTGGGCGATACTACGACGACTGATAACATGCCGGTCAACTTCGATCGTTTCTGTGATTTTATCAACATTTTCGACGACGGGCCTACTTGTGCGAGGTGCATCTTTAACATCAAAAATACCTGAACGGAATCGACGAAACCAAAATTGCACGTAATTGGCTGTTACAGTATCGGGCCATAAGCACTATTCACAATTTCAGCCGCCTGGCTTGCATTTTCGCCTTTATCAAAGAAAACTGTAAAATGTACCGAATTTTCTCTTTGATGACTTCCATTTTTAACCCTCTGTAACTTACAACCGAATGGACCAAACAAAAATCAGCAAACTAATTTTTTTGGTGTGAAATGCCACCTTTCCAATGAGCACTAATCTGACATTATTAAGTCGATACTTTACGAGATATCGATCACTACACCATCTACAGAAAAAATAATGGATTTCTTTTCCCCCAACCTAATATAACAAAAATTCATGAAAAAATGCAAACTGAGAAAATACAATTTTAAGATTTCAAATATGTAAAAAAATGTATCAAAAACCATAAGAACTGTTGCCTGAATATACATTTTATTGAACAACACTAATATAGTTCAATTTATAAATATTAAATGAAAATATAAGTTTTTATATGAAACATATTTCAGTGCTGTCGGCAATGGTGCCAAGTCCCCTTAAGTCTCATTAAACCAGAACATGCGGCTTAAAGCGAATTCTGAACCTCTACGAGCATCAATGCCTGAACGAAGATTCGATCTTGGCACCTATCAACTGGAGACCATTCAGATATCACATGCACGTATTTCAGGGGAAAAAACACAATAACAGCAACACCTGTTTAAGTGTGCACAATATTTCATTACACCTATGATGATGAATTGGAAATTGATTAGTCAAATTTAAAAGTACTTTAGATTATTATTATTATTATTATTATAAATAATCTCTAAAAAAAGAGATATTATTATTAAAATCTAGTAAATATATATATATATATATATATATATATATATATATGTTATTGAGATAGAGTACTTTAGATTTCTTGTAGAAAATAATCACTGGAACGTTCATTAAAAGAACTGTTGTAGAATTTAGTTATAGAACACATTTGCATTCCCAATGAAAATTTGATATGTGTAGATGCATTGAGTTTACTAATGAAAAATCGACTATGGTGTTGGTGTTAGGAGTAAAGCCAATTACCTACACTATGGATAAGGCCTAAGGGGTGGATCGCCTCCATGGGGGTCTTTTTAAGAGGTCCTAGCTCGTATTTATGTGAATTTCGGAGAAATCACGGAAAATTCCGAAAGGCTAGGTCAACGAGCGCCACCTAGAATCGAACACGCCACTTCCCGTATACCAGCTTTGAAGGCAAAACTGCTCGAACACTGGTGGGGAGGAAAACTGACGAACAAAAACAGTTTCGTTTCTACTGTTGAACATATTACAAAAAATTTAGCATGGAGATTAAAAATTGTATCCTTTAGAAACGTGTACAAACTGTTTATGGTGTTGGTTAGATTTTGTTTTATTTATTTAATTAATTTTACTTATTATTATTATTATTATTATTATTATTATTATTTTCTGTATTTTAATTAGGCCTGTTTTATTTTTTATAAGTAAGAATAGGCTGTTATTGTCTAATGTCTAGTAATATATTGATTCTCGTTGCATCAATATTAATAACAATAATAATAGTAAAAAGTGTAATTGTGTATTATGTTTCAATTAACAGAAAATTTGAATGTGTGAATCCATTGCTTGTTCAGTACTCAAAAATCCAAGAGCTGATATAATCTTGTTTCTGCTCTTAGAGAAATTCCTGCTAGTTTAACACGAAACTCTCGCACTCGTTTTTACTGGTGTCAAGTTTATTCATTCATTATTTACTAAAAAAATTTTAATTTTAAATTAAATCTTTTGAAATTTTATGATTTTATGGGTGAGTATCGATCGATATATGTCATTTTCTTTTATATATAAGTTACACTAGAGGCCAAGAATATTTGCACTCGTGACTAGTCGACGAGGATGCCGGATTCGATCCCAGGTCGTTCTTGTCAGCCTAACCCTTTGGCGTTTTCTGTGGTTTCCTTACAAACTAGTGTAAATACGTGCTAGGATTCGTTAGAAAGACTCCAATGGGATTCCACCCAAGCCTTCGTCTTTCATTTAGACAATTAGTATTAATTCACAACATTAACACCTATTTATATGTTCAGTTTCGTTGCTTCAATAAAAAAATATAAAATAAAATTTTTACACGTTCTGAAAGTTCTTCTTTCAGTAAAACTCAAAGAAAAATGATTAAATAAGTTCATACACATTATATTTATATTATAATTTGTCCCTAATACATAGGTGCCAAGTCTCCCGTTTTTCAAGGAAGACTTCAAACTGGAAATATTTTATAGCTGTTTATAGTAATATTAATCGTCGAAAATATATATAACATATTCCATCTAAAATTACTGGTGTTTATTCTGATTTAAAAGTTAAAAATGTTGGCAGCTCTGGTAATACATTTTCAGTCATAAATTTAATATTAGAACAGAACATTCTTGAATAAATTTAGCTTTAAAATACTGCACATTTAGTATTTTATTGTCAACAGAGTTATATAATGAACAATATTAGTTAAAATGCAAATTTTAAAACTTTCACATTGGCCTACAAATTTTTTAATTAAAATTATTGATTTGCAAAAATTACGAAAATTATTACTTTAGATCATTACCTGATTTTTTATTTAATTTTTATTTTTTAAGAAGATACATCATTGCTTCAAAAACATTTTTGTATGATGCAGTATTCAACCATCATTTCGATTATAAAGGACATGGTATTTATATCTAATGATTGAATTCAATGAAAACTAAAATTTATTTATCTGCTCCATTTTATGTACAGAAGGGAACTTAAATTTTTATTTCAACAACAGATGGCAGCAGAAGACTTGGAGAAAAGGTATTTACCTTTCAAAGGAACGGTCTTCGTAAGGCGAAATTTATTAGGTACTGGAATGAGAGTTTTAAAATATACGTTTCGGCCAAGAGCCCCGTTTTAAAGTTATTTTTTTCTTTTTAAAATCTTTTTTATTTTATTAAGACATATCAGAGGTAGTAAATCATTGTCTGAAGTAGAAAAGAAAAAAAGCATGGGTTATTTGTAAAATAATACTCGACTATATTTCGAGATTAAAAAAAAAATCTTAACAGCTTCTTCTGGAGAATTTATTCTACAATTTAATTTACAGATGAATTTTGCAATTCTGTTGTAAAATGTACGTTTATGTATGTATTGAAATATAATCAAAATTTATATAATTAACGTCTTTTTAAATTTCTTTTTCCCTAGTTAAACTGCGAACTTTAAATTTTTAACTTACTTTCTAAACATTTATTTTATTTATTTATTTTATTTTTTCAAATTATTTCAAATTTGTTTCTTATGAAAATTAATATTTCTATCTTTACTGCTGTTCTTTTGCTTTATTTGTGCAACCTCAGTGGCCGAGAAGTTCTGTTCTCAATATGCCGGGTTCGATACCAGTTTGCGCGCGTCGACCTAACCATTCGGACTTTTCTGCGATTTTCTTTGAAACTAGCATGAATACGTGGTAGGACATATTGGAAAGATATTCTAACAAGGCCTGAGACTTTCGTGTTGTCAATTGGCGTTTACCCATACTAAAATCTCAACCAAAATGTAGAACCATTTTTTGATGTATTTTATAGAAATTTTAATTCTTTTTTTCTAAGAATTATGGAAAGTTTACTATTTTATGCATATTAAAAAGAGAAAAAATCATGTATTAAACCTCTGGTTTTATGAAATTTTGAAACATTATATTAACTTTTATAATATACATATACATACACACTAAGGGACGTTTCGGCCAAGAGCCCCGTTTTAAAGTTATTTTTTCTTTTTTAAAATCTTTTTTATTTGATTAAGACATATCAGAGGTAGCAAATCATTGTCTGAACTAGAAAAGGAAAAAAGCATGGGTTATTTGTAAAATAATACTCGACTATATTTCGAGATTAAAAAAAAATCTTAACAGCTTCTTCTGGAGAATTTATTCTACAATTTAATTTACAGATGAATTTTGCAATTCTGTTGTAAAATGTACGTTTATGTATGTATTGAAATATAATCAAAATTTATATAATTAACGTCTTTTTAAATTTCCTTTTCCCTAGTTAAACTGCGAACTTTAAATTTTTAACTTACTTTCTAAACATTTATTTTATTTATTTATTTTATTTTTTCAATTTATTTCAAATTTGTTTCTTATGAAAATTAATATTTCTATCTTTACTGCTGTTCTTTTGCTTTATTTGTGCAACCTCAGTGGCCGAGAAGTTCTGTTCTCAATATGCCGGGTTCGATACCAGTTTGCGCGCGTCGACCTAACCATTCGGACTTTTCTGCGATTTTCTTTGAAACTAGCATGAATACGTGGTAGGACATATTGGAAAGATATTCTAACAAGGCCTGAGACTTTCGTGTTGTCAATTGGCGTTTACCCATACTAAAATCTCAACCAAAATGTAGAACCATTTTTTGATGTATTTTATAGAAATTTTAATTCTTTTTTTCTAAGAATTATGGAAAGTTTACTATTTTATGCATATTAAAAAGGGAAAAAATCATGTATTAAACCTCTGGTTTTATGAAATTTTGAAACATTATATTAACTTTTATAATATACATATACATACACACTAAGGGACGTTTCGGCCAAGAGCCCCGTTTTAAAGTTATTTTTTCTTTTTTAAAATCTTTTTTATTTGATTAAGACATATCAGAGGTAGCAAATCATTGTCTGAACTAGAAAAGGAAAAAAGCATGGGTTATTTGTAAAATAATACTCGACTATATTTCGAGATTAAAAAAAAATCTTAACAGCTTCTTCTGGAGAATTTATTCTACAATTTAATTTACAGATGAATTTTGCAATTCTGTTGTAAAATGTACGTTTATGTATGTATTGAAATATAATCAAAATTTATATAATTAACGTCTTTTTAAATTTCTTTTTCCCTAGTTAAACTGCGAACTTTAAATTTTTAACTTACTTTCTAAACATTTATTTTATTTATTTATTTTATTTTTTCAAATTATTTCAAATTTGTTTCTTATGAAAATTAATATTTCTATCTTTACTGCTGTTCTTTTGCTTTATTTGTGCAACCTCAGTGGCCGAGAAGTTCTGTTCTCAATATGCCGGGTTCGATACCAGTTTGCGCGCGTCGACCTAACCATTCGGACTTTTCTGCGATTTTCTTTGAAACTAGCATGAATACGTGGTAAGACATATTGGAAAGATATTCTAACAAGGCCTGAGACTTTCGTGTTGTCAATTGGCGTTTACCCATACTAAAATCTCAACCAAAATGTAGAACCATTTTTTGATGTATTTTATAGAAATTTTAATTCTTTTTTTCTAAGAATTATGGAAAGTTTACTATTTTATGCATATTAAAAAGGGAAAAAATCATGTATTAAACCTCTGGTTTTATGACATTTTGAAACATTATATTAACTTTTATAATATACATATACATACACACTAAGGGACGTTTCGGCCAAGAGCCCCGTTTTAAAGTTATTTTTTCCTTTTTAAAATCTTATTTATTTGATTAAGACATATCAGAGGTAGTAAAACATTGTCTGAACTAGAAAAGGAAAAAAGCATGGGTTATTTGTAAAATAATACTCGACTATTTTTCGAGATTTAAAAAAAATCTTAACAGCTTCTTCTGGAGAATTTATTCTACAATTTAATTTACAGATGAATTTTGCATTTCTGTTGTAAAATGTACGTTTATGTATGTATTGAAATATAATAAAAATTTATATAATTAACGTCTTTTTAAATTTCTTTTTCCCTAGTTAAACTGCGAACTTTAAATTTTTAACTTACTTTCTAAACATTTATTTTATTTATTTATTTATTTAGTTTCAAATTATTTCAAATTTGTTTCTTATGAAAATTAATATTTCTATCTTTACTGCTGTTCTTTTGCTTTATTTGTGCAATCTCAGTGGTCGAGAAGTTCTGTTCTCAATATGCCGGGTTCGATACCAGTTTGCGCGCGTCGACCTAAGCATTCGGACTTTTCTGCGATTTTCTTTGAAACTAGCATGAATACGTGGTAGGACATATTGGAAAGATATTCTAACAAGGCCTGAGACTTCCGTGTTGTCAATTGGCGTTTACCCATACTAAAATCTCAACCAAAACTTAGAACCATTTTTTGATGTATTTTATAGAAATTTTAATTCTTTTTTTCTAAGAATTATGGAAAGTTTACTATTTTATGCATATTAAAAAGGGAAAAAAATCATGTATTAAACCTCTGGTTTTATGAAATTTTGAAACATTATATTAACTTTTATAATATACATATACATATACACTAAGGGACCAACCGCTCTGCAGAAGAATTGACTTATACCTTTTTTATTTGAAATAATTTCAAAACTAATGATTGAGAGAAATAAAACTGCAATGTTTGTATAATACCAAAGAGATAAAAATGACACCTGTGTATATCTCTGATTCAGTAATTCGCTTTATTACACTGTACGAAGTACTTAAGTTACAACTTTCTTATAAAACTTTCTTTTTAAACGTAATATAAGAAACATATACCCTGTATTCTATTATGATTTATTATATGAAATAAAACTATTTATTTGTTAGATCTAAACAATTACTTAATAAAAATATGTATTCTGCATTGGATAATTCCGCCTTTATATGGAATTTCTGCTTTAATGCACAATGGCATATGATTATACAATTTTGGAACATAAACCTCAAGAATTTCACTGTGCCAAATATTGTAAATAATTTTTTCAAGTTATTACAAAGGTGTAGGCTAAAAATTTCGAATCCCCCTCCCCTTTTATAGACTAATCTTTATCGAGTGGATTGAGATTAGGACTATTTCCAGGTCTGGTAAAGGAGAAATTCTACTATGTTCTTTGTAGGATTTAACTTAAAGTGAAAAAAAAAGTTTTGATTACTTCAGAATTATAGGTCCTCAGGGCAGTGCATAGGTAAATTTAACAATTTAAATTAAATAAACGTACCACAGATGTCGTGCAGCAAGGTGCATTATCATCTTGGAATGCTGATTGTGGAAAAGCCTGAGATACCTTCAAAATAGTCGGTCAGGAACTAATTTTAAAATGGTCATGTTTTATTTAGAGTTAATTGATCCCTTGAGCATGAAAATTTCCTCGATTTCTTGAAAGTTATGCGCCTCCCTACCGTAATGTACCGAGAAAGTGTTACTGTTTTAAGAATGCAATTTTCGTTAAGTCGGTCACCATTTCGTCGTCCTATTATCTTGTTTCTGTCAGCTGGAAATAAATTAAACATGACTCATCAGAGAAAACCAGTTCAGTCCATTAATTAACTGATAATATTTTTAATTTTTTGGTCAACTGAAGTCTTGGTTTTCTTTTTTTTTTATTTATCTTTCTTAATAGTGGCTCTTTTTGCAGATGTTCTCGTATCTAACCTCCTTTGTTTAAATGTTTCTGCACTGTTTTTAACGAAATTATTTTTCTAAAAATAATTTTTTTACTTTTTTCCAAGTGCTGAACATAATACAAATAGATTTTATAAACATTTGCTTTTTAATTTGCGGTTATTTCGCTTATACGAACAACGTGGCCGTCTAAATCAAATGTCCAGTTTAAGCAGCCAAAAATTTTTTTATCATCTAAAAACTAACTCTCGAATATTTCGTTGACATTTAATTATTTTGTTATGTCGCGTATTAGAATATTTTTTTGATTTTCATTCTAAAACTAATAATTATTTTTGTGGTATCATTAATGGCTTTGTCTCTGCCATTTTTAAAATACTTTCTAAAATTACAATTTTTCTGACACTGTGTTTTGTTTTTAACACTTGGATCAATCCTAAAGTGTACGTGGAGGACGAAGTAATAAAAACTGTTCGAAAATTTGCTTTTTAAACGATAAAATTGGCCCTTGCAGAAAAATAATAGGAAAACTTCCAAATGAGGCTTTTTTTTTTCTTAGCAGATTATTATTCTGCTATTAAAGGTGATAAATTTCGTTGGTCTCAATAGTGGCAGATAGTTTATATTGATTTAAATTCAGTATGTAGATTTTTAATAATAATGAAACTAATAATAATGAAGTTAATATATTTAATAAATTGTAGGAGCAATGTGTTTAAAATTGAATTTAAATTCGATTTTACATTTATTTATTGTCTTTTCAGTTAATAAATTAGTGCACATATTTATGTTAATAAAAGTTCGTGGAAACTTGATTCATTTTATTTAAAAGGTTTCAAATAAAGCTATATAGTTCCAAACAACAATACATAAAAAATATCATTGTATATTATTACATTGATTATGTGTATTTGTTATATAAGGAAATTGGCTTTGGATCTTTTCCAGGCTTTTCTATCGAATGCATGATTTTATTAAACCTATAATATCGTGGAACCAATTAACCTCACTAATCAAGGAATACCTGTAACAAAGTTTTTTTTTTGCTGGGGGGTGGGGGGTGGGGGTATAAAAATTTTTAAATTTATAAATTTATTTAAGTAATTAAATTTTACTACCTCGAGTCGAATGAAATAGATCGATTATCTGGCCATTTTTCAAAAACTTTTGAATATCCGTGTTATTAATGGGTGGAAGTTCTTAACTGACATTGGAATACGGTAATTCTCCCCCCCCCCTCTCCGGAGCAACTTCAAAAATACAATATGAAAAAATCTGTTGCAACTTCATTCTTCTAACAGAAACAATGGAGTCTTACAGATTTTACCGTAGCTAAATACCGCATTAACATAAGAATAAAAATCAGATATTATTTTAAATGTTATATGTTTGCTTTATCTGCAACTATATTTTAATGTGTTTGTCTGTGAATCCTTGAGATTGCTCTCATAAAACTTTCAGACGCAGACACTAATTAATTTTTTATTTTTATTTATTTATTTATTTATTTATTTATTTTTCAAGAAGACACATATCTGCTGTTTTAATGCAGGTGCATTTTTTAAGGGACAAAAAAGAAAAAAAAAAAAAAAAAAATCAATTCTCAATTAGAGTTGGAGTAAGGGAAATGAAAAAACTTAAGATATAAACAGCATCCCAATATAGATTATTTATGAATGTCTGAAAACTGATTGAATTTTGACAGAAAAATGGGTGCTAAAAATTTGAGTTTCATCGTTAAGAACGAATTTACTTATTTTATTTATTAAACAAAATTAAATATATTTTTTATTTGTGATTTAAGTACTGAAAAGTTTGCTGTGATTTATGGGCTCAAAACTTACTGGGTCCATAACAGGAAGACCACTTTTCCAATTATTGTCATTTTCAAGGATTTAGGAGCATGCGGCGCACAAGGCTTCGTTATAGGGATTCCGACATTTAGGGTTATAGATGAGAAGCTCATAGGTCCCAATAATAATGATTGTAGAATTTCTTAGGAGAAACAAAAAGATTGACCGAACGATCAGTTGAAGTCCATCTGGTGTTTATTATCTTTATGTTTTTGCATAAATTAGAGAATATTAGAGTAAGCAGTCTACAATGGAAAGGGGAAAATCTCGTTCTCACATTCTTATCTGTTTGGAACATTATTTTTAAATGTAAAAGAATGATATTGTTATCCTGAAGATACTCAGAAAGTTACCTACAAATAATTAATATATTAATAATACATTGAAAATAATTTGCATGTTCAATTAAAATTCGGCACCACATATATTTACAATACTAAATAAAAAAAAACTGATATACAATCATTATTTAAACTTGAAAACTTTTTCACACATCGTAATATTAATGAAAGCACTACCGATTTCGAAAGAACGGGGCCTTTTCCCTTCAGGTGCAAAATACACACTACTGCTATGGAGGCACTGTCTTGCTTTTGCTTCCAAGGCAGTAGCACGAATTTTGCGCCTGAAGCAGAAAGGCCACGTCCTTTCGAAACCAGCAGTGCTATCATTAATTCTGTACCGATAAGTATAAAGGATTTAAGTCCAAAAATGTCGATTTTGAGTTAAGTACATAGTCAGACCCAGAAAAAATTCTCTATCGATTGGTATAAAGAATTTAAATCCATGTCATTTAGTCATTGAGAAAATCCCTTGGTAAAAAAAGATTCAAGTCAGAAATTTAGCATTAAACTTTGTAAAAAATATTTAATTCAATTTTTTCCCTTTATAAAATAAAGGTTGACAATCACTTAACGATATAAAGGGTATAAATCAACATAATCCCTTTTTCCTAATCGATTCTCCTGATTAGTTTTTAGTTAGTTTAACTTTATTTTTCGTCTTCTGAAAAATCAAGAATATGGACATAAATCCTTTATACTTATTAGTACAGAATTTTATGGTGTGTGAAGAAGTTTTCAAGTTTAAATACACATGTATTTAGTATTGTATTTTCTGTTAATCAGGCCTTATGTGATGTATATAATCACACAAATATAAATACTTATTCGCCAAAATGATAAATATTTAGGACTCAATTACACATATTTAAATAACTATACATGTCTAAAAAGAATTCCATTGTAGGTTCATTTACTTAAGTATTGCCTTTAGTTCCTTTGGAAAAAGTAATATAAAATTAAAATTTAATCCAACTTTCTATAATTTTAGTGACAAGATTACGTTAAATCAAAAATTTTTGAAGTTTTAACCGCAATATGCTCATTAGAGACCCGAACATAGTCTGCATAGATTCAAATTATCATAATAAGCGTGCTATTTTTGCTTTTTTATCAACATCTATGGTATTAACAGATTTTGTAGAAATGTATTGAGCATGCCTGACCACATTTTAATTAATATTCCATAAAACTGTTAGTAACCGCCTTTTTTCAGTGTATTTTTCTTCTTATTTAATCGTAACTACATTTGAAGAAAATTATTCTAAAAACTAGTATGTTGTGGCCACCACAAGACTTTCTTCTATATTTTCCTATACAAATTCACTCAGTAACGCACACACAAAAAAAAAAAAAAAAAAAAAATTACGAACTTTTTTTTTTGTTAAAAGTAAAAAAAAAATCCATAACTTTGTTTTAAATTATCACAGATTTATAGTTCAACCATTCGTTTTAAAGGTATTGACGAGACCTTTCGAAAGATACAATAATTCATATTAATTTTACAATCACGAGTTTAAAATAACTCTCATTATGCACATTTATACGAAATTTTTTCCTATACTGCCATGTTAAATGTTTACAAAAAATACTATCACAGCGCCACCTGTTGAGCGGTTGTTCCCCAAATCTAATCAGCACCAGTTTATGTCAAGGTGCAACTAAATACCAAGTTTAGTTAAATTTCATTCATTGGTTCGTGAGCTGTAGTGTCCACAAAAATCGTGATACACACAGACACACAGACAGACAAACATTTTCTAAAAACTATCAATTCGTGTTCAGAACGTCCCAAAGCGTGTAAATCCATCAAAAAACGGAGGTCGAAAATTTTCCCGAATCTAATACTTTCTGTATATTACATATAGAAGAAAGTAATAAAGGTGTGTGGAAAAAGGGGCGGGTACTAACAATTTTACGGAATATATATTAAAGTGTTAGCGCGCATGATTCAGTCATTAGTTATAAAATCTATGCTATCTGTGGGCATATTGATATGGGCTACTATTATCATCAACAGCTAAACTAAGATACGTATTTCTCGTTTCTCAAATTCTTCACGCTTTAAAATCTATTAACGTTGAAACACTTAAAGTCATTAAATGTTTTTTATTTATTTTCTTATTTATTTTTTATTATGAATTTAATTTTTTATACGGTCCGAAGGTCCTATTAGTTATCCGAAATAGGTGGTATTATATTGCAAAAGAAATTCTTTTACGACTAAAATTTTGTGAATTATAAAGTTAAAAAAAATTTAACTTAAGTTATTTATTAGTTCATATAAATATTTCAATTTCAGTAGCTTTAACTGGACCGTAGAAATATTGAAATACAAAGTTTCGATACAAGATGCATTTTTGATAATTTTTTTTGCTGTTACAAATAATTATAACATTAATCTTTTTAAATGTAATGTGTATTGCCATAAACATATTCAAATTTCTGCGAAATATTTGCCTGTCAATTTATTTTGTATGTAATCTCCATTTCTTAGGACAAAAGAGTACTCCAATTCAAGCAAATCTAGGTCGAGCAATTTTAGTCTCACAACAATGGATTTTTTTTCTTGTGTTACGTGGTAGTACAAGAAGAAACTTTTTCTAAATAAAATTTATAAAACAAAAGCACCGTATAAAATTTAAAATTCGTAATTTTTACATAAATGCATTTATTGGTTTAAACTGTTTCAAACGTAAAATATTTAAAAACAACAACAACAACAGGGCAGTCATTGGGGACTGCCGATAGAACCGATAGAAGTAAAAACTAAGTAACTTGTGAATTGAATCGTCGAGCTATTAGATTATTATTTTTGAATTATTTTTGGTTTGTAAAGAAGTGTTAATATTGTAATATGACTAAAATAATTTTCTTTTTTTTATTATTTATTTGAAAATTTATATTGAAAGCAGAAAGAAGAATATAAGTCTGTATAAAAACACGTGCTTGTACTTTGTGAATTATGTATATACTGTGGAAAAGTATATACATACATAGAGTACAGAACTAGAAAGAGACAGATGCCAGTAGCCAGTATACTACTCGTATTAGTATACATTTTACACACACACACACACACACACACACACACATATATATATATATATATATATATATATATATATAATGTATATGAGGCATGCCGCGCCGTGCGCTGCATATATGGATATATATGTAGAGAGATATACTCTTTGTATATATATATAATGTATACTAATAGCGCACGGAGGTATATCTATGTACATATATACACAGTATACATATAGCTCATGGAAAGCGTTCGGTGACGATGACGCGATTTCCATGATTTTTGTTCACCCAAAAAGTGCTCAACGCGCCTAAAAAAGTTTTCACTTGAGAAATAAATAAATCAATAAAAAAAAATATATATATATATATATATATATATATCTGTGACTATCGGTTGAGGAAGTATTATAGGTGCTGATCATACTGGGCATCCTGTATGTTTGTAATAAGTAAATAAGTAACGATTTTGAAATTCTTATTAGGTTTTAAAATGTGTTCTAATCGATTGTATACATCTATCCAAGCACCTGCTTCCATCTATTTTTAATTTTTTTCTATGTAAGAAAAAAGCACTTGATTCTAGAAAATTCTTGACTCGCGGTTTTCGAAGGATTTACACGTTATGAGATTCCTAAACGTGATTTAACCATTTTTAGAAAATGTTTGTCTGGGAGTCTGTGTATTACCAAACTTTTATGGGCTCTGTATCTCATAAAACAATGAACGGAATTTCACAAATTTTTATGTGAAAAATTTTGTATAAAATTCTATTCAGTAGTTCCCGAGATACAGTCGCCACAAAATTTTTGTCACACAGACAGACATTTTTTGAAAACTTGTCAAATCATGTCCTACACCTCCCAGAAAGTGTAAATCAATCGGAAACCCGAAGTCGAAAATTATTGCTAAACCAATACTTTCTTTATTGAATATAGAAAAAAAATAAAAATTATGATGATATATTTTAGAAATATATGGGCTAACAGGTGGAGTTGCTATGTTGCATATTTCTCCGGTACGCGAAGCCTATATCTCAGCTTCTATGATAGGTAAATGCACCAAACATAATATGTAAGACAAAATTATGGAAAAACTATGCTGATTAAATTTGCATGTATACAGGTTGATAGATCGTGCTATGACTCTCTTTTATATATTGGGTGTCCCATAAATCTGTATACATTATAAAAATTGAAGGAGTTAGTAGAATTGAACGGGTTTTGCCATAAAGATATTCTGAGGAAGGAGGTTTTTTGTTTGTTAAAGAAAAATATAATAGTTAAAATTTCTTCAACAGAGGGCGCTGTATGTGAGCAAATCAAACATTTCCAAGAAAAACTATTTACATGCAAATGTTTACAAGTACATAATTTCTATTCTATGTGTCCACCACCATTATAAATTACAGTTTCCGAACGAGTTACAACTCTACTAACTGCAGCTCCCTCCGGCGATTCTTAGCTAAGGCAAAAGATCACCAAGTCACCATCGTCACCATTATTCACCAAGTCATCATCGTAGTTAAAACTTCATATATGCACCAGTAGAAGAGAAAATAAGAAATGAGCTTTTGATCGTAAAACCGTAGAATTTATAGGACGCTGATTTGCATATTTCTTATTGTGTAGTTATACAACTCCCTCTTCCGATGAATATTTTAACTATTTTTTAATTTAATCCAAAAATTCTCCCTTCACGAGAATAACTTTTTCGAAAACCGCATTCAACTCTACCAATTCGTTCAATTTTTATGAATTTTTAAATTGTATACAGACTTATGGGACACCCAGTACATATCGATTTTTTTTTTAAATTAAAAAAATGCAAAAAACTTTTCTTTTATTAAAAATTAAGATAATAAATATTTCATAAATGAAGGAGAATAAATGTGTTGAATTATCGTTTATAACATTTTCGTCTTTTCGACTTATGGAACACCCGGTATATCATAGCATGTATTGGTTAAGATTGCATCAAACTGCATAAGTAAAAATCTTCACCATGAGAAGCTATCTTGATTAAATTTTGGTGAATGTTAATGCATAGGTGGCGCTATTATAGAGATTCATGTAGAAGAAAGTTATGTGACGACTAAAGCATACTATCTACACACACACATACATACACAGCATAACATCCGGTGTTGTATGTAGAAACATGTATACATACACACTGTTAAAAATTACAGCAGAAAATTACTTTAAACTATTTATTTTAAGTAGAATGTAATGACAGCGGATAGTAACTGAAGATATTAAAAAATCAATTTTATAAATACATTTTAAAGGTAAACAATATTTTAATTAATAATTGACAGAAGTATATTAGCGATCTATTATGCCGCTTTTTACTTTCACTTACCCAGATGTGGTAAGGAAAACATTATATTTTGGATCAAATTTCGGAAATTGAAATTTTGATAAATTTACACGCTTACACGCTTTAAGATGCCATGATAAAAAAGAAAAAAAAAAAAAAAAAAAAAAAAAAAGGTTTTTAGAGTTTAATATGCATGTATATCTGTGAGTCTGTTATCAGCATAACTCAAAAGCAAATATTAACATAATGTCAACACTCGGCATTTTAAATTTGTACCATATAGTGATGTTACTTGAAACTTTTGTCAAAATCAAACAAATGCTCCGTGTACAGGGACATCCAAGATAATACAAATACATTACAAATCTATGAACATAATTTCTAGTAGATGCAGTTTAGCATCGTAGGCTGCACTAAACCAAATGAAATGAAGATATCTCATTCATATTTATAAAATATGTTCCGTGTAAAATATGGTACGAAAATCATTCACTGTTTATTTATGGGTTGACACAGACGAATTCGGTTGTATTAAAGCTTGGAAAGTGCTGAAGAATTCCAAGTCTTTATTTGTTTTTCATACAGTGTTAAATTTAAATAAACTATGTGATGCTAATAAAATTTATCAACAATATACAAAGTGGTATAGATGCAATATTGATAATATACAGGGCATACAAAATTAAACGAAAATTTTCTTTTCTGTTAAATGTAATTGATGGAAGTGCTATACTAAATTTTACTAAGCCTAAAAAACTGCTTAGAATGATAATTACTTTCTTATACCTTTATGGCAGATTAATTATTGTTCAAAGTCCAATTTTTAACGTTGATTTTTTGCTATAATTACGAACTTTGAAGACCCCTGAATATGGAAATCAAGATTGCAAAGGTTGATTTTTGTATATGTCTGTTATCAGCATAAATAAAAAAGGGTACCCCGTCAAAATAGCCCAAGACAAAATAACCCCGACAAAAGAACCCCGACAAAAGAGCCTTGACAACAAAACAGCCCCAACAAAATAGCCTCGACAAAACGGCCCCGCCAAAAGAGCCCCGACAAAATAGCCCCCGACAAAATAGCCCCGACAAAACAGCCCCAGGAAAAAATAGCCCCAGACAAAATAGCCCCAGACAAAATAGCCCCGACAAAATAGCCCCAGGACAAAATAGCCCCAGGACAAAATAGCCCCGACAAAATAGCCCCAGGACAAAATAGCTCCCGACAAAACAGCCCCGACAAAATAGCTCCCGACAAAATAGCCCCCGACAAAATAGCTCCAGGACAAAACAGCCCCGACAAAATAGCCCCGACAAAATAGCCCCCGACAAAATAGCCCCCACAAAACAGCCCCGACAAAATAGCCCAAGACAGAATTGCCTCAGCAAAATAGCCCCAGACAAAATAGCCCCGACAAAACAGCCTCGACAAAATAGCCCCAACAAAATAGCCTGGAAGCATTTATATGATTTAACAGAAAATTTATTTAATTAACTTCTCGACTAGCTAGATATTTAGAATAGCTCAAAATACGACGACAATGCATTTTTTTAATACTTTTAGCCAATTTTTTCGGGTTCCCGCTGCCTTCGGTAGCGTTTTTATGATTCAATAATCATATAACTTCCTGACTTAAAGGTCTGCACGGGCCGGGTTCGGGGCGAATTTTTAAATTTGCGCTCGGCCCGGGCTCGTGCTCAGTTATTTTGTATATACTCGTGCCGGGCCGGCGTGGATGATATTTATTCCGGTCCGTGTCAGCCCGAATCTTTTTTTAGTTTCCTCGTTAATCAAGGAAAATGAAAAAGATAAAATATTTCTTCAGTCATTTATTTTACATAATTTCACAGGCTTGTGTAGCACATAAAATTTTATTTTGTTAAAAAATGTCTATAACTTCAATTAAAATGAATATCAATGTGCCTGTTTGAGATTTCATTTTCCGCAGATATTTTTAGCATGTCTCGAAATTAATATATTTTATTTCATGTAATATTAGATGGTTCATTTTCAAAATAGTATGCATGTCATTATTAGTTTGCACACATGTACAAACAAAAGAAATTAGATACGTTACTGTGTATAAGGCTTTGTGTCCTACGGTCTGAAGAGTTTAGGTTGTATAAAGGCAGTAAAAATCATTCCACTGTAACTTTTTCGCGAAAGCTCCTTTTTCTTATCTCCTGTGCACTGGATGAAAGTAGAACCATTTCTAGTATGTGCAAAAGCATTTTTTCTATTGAATATGGTTGGATTAGCATTAAAGTTTTGTTTATCGGATCACATGAAAAATTCAGATACATTACGGTATATAAGAGGAAATGGTTGAAAATACATTTTTAGTAGTATTAATTATTTTAAATACTGTCCTATATTGTTTGATGAATGCTAATATTTTCGACTCGATTTTCTGTCGTCCTTTGAGTCTTTTGTACGTCTGTAATAATGAATTTCTGTTTATATATAATTATCTTGTAAAAGTTCAGCAGCTTTGTTAAAGGAGATTCTGTTAATTGGCAATATAAAATCTCTACAAAACACATACTAAAAAAATTTTTCATAGAAAAACATGCATTTTTTAAATTTTTTTTTTTTTTTTTTTTTTTTTTTTTTTACATATTTTTGAAACGGGCCGGGAGGGGCTTGGGCCTCAAAATTTCAGCCCGTGCAGACCTCTATCTTGACTAGCTAGAAATTTGAAACTTTTAGAAAAGCTCAGTACACGAGGACAATGCATTTTTTTATTACTTTCAGCCAATTATTATGGGTCCCCGCTGCCTTCGGTATCGTTTAAACATACCTGGTAACTTTTATAATTTATTCTGGAGTACTGTTAGCTTCGCCCTTTTTTCACACCAGTATGATTGTTCAGAAATTTTCTCCAATATGTAATTACGATGAAATAAGAAGAAAAGTGCTTTTAAAATATACTGGTATGAATAAAGGGCGAGGTTAACAGTACTCCGGAATAAATTATAAAAGTTACCAGGTACAGTCGGTAACAAAAGTCTCCGAACACTAGCAAAAATTCCTATGTAAAAAAAGTAAAGTTAATACTGTTTTGTTAAATAAATCCTTGTCGAATCATGTTCTTAGACTGACTAAGAACAGGATTCGACAAGGATTTATTTAACAAAACTGTATTAAGTGTACTTTTTTTATATAGGAATTTTTGCTAGTGTTCGGAGACTTTTGTTACCGACTGTATGTTTATATGATTCAACAGAAAAATTTAAAAACATGGTATATAAAAAGTTCTTTTTATCTTGTAATTATTTATTGTAAAACATAATGTATTTTCATAAATTGTAAATGACTATTTTTTTTTTAATGGGGATTTGTTATTTTCTTCTATATACCTAAATAGGGAATGAAATATTCCTGAAAATTTTTTGATTTAAGGTTTTCTATGAATTTGCACATTTCGAGATAGCTGTCTGTGTGTGTCAGCAAAAGTTCTGGTCGCTGTAACTAAATCAATAAGCAGAATTTAACAATACTTGATTTTTTTTTATTCATCTTGAGTTAAATTTGTTCTGATTAATTTTTGTGACACATCGCCAAACAGGTGAGCTTTCATCCAGCGATTAAACTTATTTATTTTAAGGCCGTGGCGAACTCCCATTTGGGGCCTACTGTCCCTTAATCTATCCTCCAAATAACTTTACACTTTCATAAAAAAAAAAAAAAAAAAATTGCATAATTTTGTTTTAAGATATAAATGATTTAATCAGCAACCACTTCAACTTTATGTGTACATCGACGGCAGACGTCAGTGTTATGCTTCACTGAAAGAATTTAATCTTGTGTAATTTTTAGCAACAACAACAACAGCAACGAAAAAGAAAAGGACTGAAAGGTGGTGTAGTTACGTTGTAAATTTTGTTTAAATTTGTGTTCATATCGGCCGAAAGGTAGCGCTGATGCTGACATGCTGTCATTTTCTTTGTTTATGAAAAAGTTTATCTTAAAATATAACGGTCATAACTGCATCATTTTTTAAATTCTGTGAATATTACACGAAATGTTGTTTGTTATCGGTCGGAAGGTAGCGTTTTTTGTTGTACATTTCTCTGAATTTTCCTTGCCTATGAAATACTACACATCAAAATCTATTGTTTATAAGTGACCCTTTTTTTTTCCTACTGATGTTTAAGTTTTTGTGTGTATAGGCCGATAGGTGGCGCTAATACGCTGTATTTTTCTTTGATTCTGAAAAAAACTATATGACACACTTCCGGTTATCCAATTTTCACCAAAAGTTCGAAAAATCATATGTACACCAGACCTGCCTCAATTCTGAAGTTTCGTAGTTCTATCTCTTTTTTTTTTTTTTTTTTTGAGATATGATAGTCAGAAGATTTTCCATGTACACAGAAAGATACATACAAATTTTGTCGGCGGCTGTTTTGTCGGGGGCTATTTTATCGGGGGCTATTTTGTCGGGGCTGTTTTGTCGGAGCTATTTTGTCTTGGGGCTGTTTTGTCGGGGCTGTTTTGTCGGGGCTATTTTGTCGGGGGCTATTTTGTCGGGGGCTATTTTGTCGGGGCTGTTTTGTCGGGGGGCTATTTTGTCTGGGGCTATTTTGTCGGAGGCTATTTTGTCGGGGCTATTTTGTTGGGGGCTATTTTGTCGGGGCTGTTTTGTCGGAGCTATTTTGTCTTGGGGCTGTTTTGTCTGGGGCTATTTTGTCTGGAGCTATTTTGTCGGGGATGTTTTGTCGGGGCTGTTTTGTCGGAGCTGTTTTGTCGGGGCTCTTTTGTCCTTTGGGCTCATTTGTCGGAGCTATTTTGTCGGGGCTTTTTTGTCGGGGCCGTTTTGTCTTGGGCTTATTTGACGGGTCACGATAAAAAAGATATAAATGCAAAAATTAAATTTGGTATTTTATAAACCAAATGAGAATGCCATTTGAAAATTGATCGAGATTAATAAGTTTCAAGAAATGGTATGTGTAAAATGTGTCTGAATAACTTTCATTAAAATTTTTAATTTAATAAGATCCTTAAATATTTTATTAATGTTATGTAGATACTAAATTCAAACGGGGGATTGAGAGGTATAGTATTCCCTTCATACACAAATATATGTTAAATACAACTGTTTATAAAACCTCTTTTGACTTTTTTAAAAGTATATTTATATATAGTTTTTAATTGACACCTTCATTTCTTTAATCTATTTTTATAGTATTTAAATCCAGGCAGAAAGGAAGTTGTGTGAGTGCTACACTAGATTATTTTGAAATAGAAACTTTTTTGGTTGTTATACCAGTAGGTTTTACTTGCTTCGCTTGTTACTATATTTAAAGGTCACTATATTCAATTTTGCAAAAACATTAATCTCTATATTTTTAATCACTTTATAACTAAAAACTAAAGACATTTTTATTGGAATCGTTTAAAACCATGTTTCGAGTTCCCGCTTCCTTGGACAGCGTCTTCCTCACCTACGATATATCGGTGCCGGTTCCTCACTGCTGCATTTGAGCTTTAACCGGATATTTAAATTTAGACACTAACTGGACGATAAATGACCCTGCTGTTATTCAAGAATTACGTTTTTCGGAAAAACATTTATCGGACAGGTTATCATCTTCACTCTATGACAGTAGGTGGCAGCACCAGACAATCTTTCCATCTGAAAAAACTTTAACAATAAAAAAGAAACTAATAAAAAACTGGAAAATCGGGCTTTGAGGTGCATTAGGATTACCAATTGGCATATTTTCTATTAATTATCTGCAAAAAGTAAGACAGTTGGAGGATCGATACCACGACCTCTGCGTTATTAGCCTGCCACGATAACCAACAGATCTAAAGGGCCACAGCAAGTATTTTTACTTTTATGTTTCTATCTCTAGAGACGATCATTTCAGAAATTTTTAGATTTTAATTAATTAAGAAAAATAATCAATATTTCAGAAATCGGGCTTCGAAGTGCATCAGAAGAGGTCAATATAGACCTTCATGCAAATTTCTGTAGCTCTGCGATCAGTCGTTTGTGTAAAAGCGACCCCCTCCCCCCCCCCCCCCACACATAACTTCTTTTATTATATACAGAGATTAAGCTGTAAAACATTTAAAACAAATGAAAAATATAAATATGCAATAAATATTGAGAATCGTTACTATTTATATTTAATTTAAAACTAGTATTTTAAATTTATAGAGACTCTGAAAAATAATACAACAAATTTAAAGAAATATTTTGAAGTGCAGACAGAGAAAGAAATTTGAATTTTCGTATTGGTTGAGTTCCCAAACTGAAAAAGTGGAAAAACATTCACGCGCGCATAAAGTTCAGCTCTGCAGTAGATTCAATATATGTTCATACATAAATCTATAAAAGACGATATAGCGCAAAATCAGGATTTTTTCTAAAATTTCTGATACCTGGATTCGGAGTAAGATTAAGTAGGTGTGCCTGCGGGGAAACAATGATGCAAGCTGCGTCATCAAATTTCAGTGCTTGATAAAAATGGAAAATCTAGAGGAAAATCGGAATAATCATATCAAAGAACGGAAGAAAAAAAAAAAAAAAAAAAAAGAGTTTTATGGCACGTTTGTAAGAGGAGGAGGAAGGAATGATCTGTTTTCGAGTTTTTAATGTCAACATTTCTAATTAGAGCGAGGAGAAAAATTTCCCATAAAAAAAAATATGTATATATATATATATATATATATATATAATTAAAAATCAAATATGTTTTTAAAAAAAGTAAAATGCACGCATTAAATTTTTTTGACAGATTTGTTATATCTAGCAACAGTAAATAAAAATTAAAGATAAAATACGATTACAAAAAAAAAAAAAAAAGTAAATTTTAAATAATTAAAGTATTTTATGTATTTTTTAGATAAATGAAGTAACTTACTCTTTTTAGATATTTAAATTAGCTTATTCTTTTTTAGGTAACAAAGTACCTTATACTTTTTAAAATTGTTTTTATAAGTCGTAAATTTTTCAGAGAATTCAAAATATTAAATGGCATTAAATGTATAAATTTTATTTTTATTTTATCTTTTAAAACGCCTTTTTCCTATTAGTTGATAAAAAGATAATTTTTGTGTTGCTTTTGTTATGAATTGGATTTAATTGTTTAGATTGGTGCTGATTCAATATATGCATGAGATGCAAGTGCAATAATACTTTAGACAGAAATTTTGACTGTAAAAGAAATAAATGTTTTCCGACTGTTAAAACCCCACCAGTGGCTAAGAAGATCTGCTCTGAAATCTGGTAGACGTGAGGTGCCGGGTTCAATCCCAGTTAACGCTCGTCAGCCTAATCGTTCGAAATTTACCGCGGTTTTCTTCGAAAATTGCGTAAATATGGGCTAGGACCCTTTAAAAAGACCTCCTTAAGCCTAGGATCCTAGCGCAGTCAAATGTCCCTAACTCCCACACTACACCATTCAAAAGTTACAGTTTACAATTTGATTGTGCGTATAATGAAATCTACATTTTTTTTTTTTTTTTTAAATCTGAAATGTATAGTTTCTATAATATCAATAAAAAAAAAAAAGAAAAAAAAATCCGTTTAATGAATGCTATCTTAAGCTGCGATGGTCGCTCTGAAACCTCGATACTTGCGTTTCAGTATTATGCAGACCTGCCACAATATCTAATTTATTCCGCAGCATTGCTTGTACCCCCCCCTCCCTTTTTTTTAATAGAGTATTGACTCCAATATGCCTAGCTGCCAACCTAATCCAGCAAATTACTAGTACCGCCCCTTTTTCTACACCACTTATTTTTTAGAACAATTCTCTTCAAATGTATCTACGATGAATTAAGAAGAAAAATATTCTAAAAATGAAGTGGTGTAGAAAAAGAGGCGATATTAACAATTTGTCGGATTAGGTTGGCAACTGTGAATATGTAATTTCGATTAGACAAGAAAAAAAAAATCTCTCTAAAAAAAGATGATGAGGATAAAAATAATGGCGGGTCTAATAATGTTACCAAATAAGTTACATATGTTGCCACGTCTGATTATGTGTCGTTAATTAATGATGGAAAACCACAAAAAGGACAGGTCGATATGTAAAATGTTAGTACTGAAGAATTATAAACTACAAAAATTTATAATACAATTGCATCTGTCTATCAAAAGATACATTTTTTTCTTCTTTAACCAGATAAAAATTGTAATATTCAATATAAATTTTATCTAGTGAGAACATAGTTTTCTGTTTTGCATACGGAAAACTTGGTGTCAAAGCAGGATTGTGGAATCTTAAGTAACAGCACGCAATTTGTTTCCGTGGCTGCTTTCCACCGGCGCGCTTGCTATACGGTGGACACCGGTCCGATACCAGCTATCGAAGTGGATAATTTTATTTAATGCCAGTTTTATTTTTTTTAACAGATACCTGGAGGAAAAAACCTCTGAGGAAAAAACCCGGTTCTGTGCGAATATTTTCTGTTTTGTTCTGTTACGTAAAAATTTTCTCAACATGTTTTTTTTTTTTTTTTTTTTTTTTTTTTCATAACATACGTAAATATTTTTTAAATTTTTGCTGCCAAAAATTTCCTGTTACTTTTTTTTTACAGTGTTGGTCATATCTCTACTGTCGGTATAGATTGTATTATCACCGGAATTTCACATGACTGATTTTTTTCTTTTCTTTACTTTTCTTTTTTTCTTTTTTTTTTTTTCTTATCACAGCAAAAACAGAATTATTCAAGTGTGCGTACGCTGTTTGAATAGCAGAAAAAGCATAGATTATATCTTGAAACTTCATTTAAAAAAAAAAAAAGGAAAATACAGCTCTTGGTCAAACCAAAACATTCTCTGGAAGTTAATTAATGCATAAATGCTGTAGATTTAATTTTCTTTATATATATATATATATATATATATATATATATAATAACAATAATAATAAAAAATCGGCTTTTAAAATTATTTTTTATTATAAGCATTGAGAAAAAATTAATACATTTTACATAATAAATAATTTGAATATTTTATTTGCGATTATTTGGAAGAAAAGGATTTTCGTAATAGGAAATTTAGTGGAATAGTATCTTTTAAGCTAATAAAAGATATAATTAAATGATTCATTCATGACACATATCCTGAGGGAAAGTAATTAAGCCAAATCTTTTTTCCATTTATATTATATTTTATATTATATTATATTTCGGCAAATAATCACAATAAAGTACATGGTTTCAAAAACACAAGCAATATAAAATATCTTATCCCTTTGTGCTGGGGAGATATTTGGATAATTCTACAATCGTACATTACTTCTTCCAACTGCAGCATTTGTATCCTACGAGCTGAATACCTTTAGTGAGGAGTTTAAATATAGTCTCAGAAACAATGTGTGTGTTACACGTTTTTACAGACATTTTAATATTTTTCTCTTTTCTATGGCTCGACATGTTTAAATAAAAAACAGGTAAATTGTTAGAGTAGAAACAAATATAAAAAGTTTTAATATGAAGGTTGAAAAAGTAAAAAAAAAAAAAGGATACAGGTAGAGTGTCCCATATTACATCTCATTCTTGATAAGTTTAAAAATTTTCAACTAACTTCCGGGTTTAGAATGAAATAATTAAAATACCTCTAAAAAAAAATCAATAAAAATTAAAGTACAACCAGACACTTCTAAGTGTTACGTAAATAAATTCAGTGTTAGTAAAATTATATAATCTATATTATGTCCAATTGTATTTTTGCAAAATAAACACTATAAATTACACGATAAAAAAAAATATATAATAAAATTGAGTAATTCATATTTTTTCGCCGCTGATATATTTAGATTTTCTAGGAATTTCAAAGGTGTAAAAAGTATGTTATATTTCAAAGAAAGTTTTGTTCAACGAATGTAAAAAGAGGACCATTAAAGGAAACAAATACTGTTTAGGATCGCCCTGTAAAAAATAATCTGGGAATGAGTTGTAGCTGTAGTTGTGTGATTACTAGACTTCCTTAAATTATCTATATCCAATAATAACAGACTAGCACGTATATTCATGGAATATAAAAGTTTCTCTAAAATAAAAAAAAAAAAAAAAAAAAAAAAAAATAGCCGCTCTGCCGTTCTAACATTTAGGGTATTAATCCAATGCAATCCGATCTTTTGAAAACTTGACATATTACATTAAGCACAATATACTGCAATAAAAATTTAAAAATATCAGATGCAGTATGAGAAATAAGGTTTAACTACGCATGAGTAAGCATTAACAATGTCTCATTTGTATAATTTATTAGCTAGATACATTGAGCTACTTTTATAGAAACCCAACGCAAATACTGAAAAAGTTATCGTCGATAGAATGAACTGAGTTTCAGTACCTCTCGATAAGAGGAAAAGAATAGGAGAGGAGGGGATATTCATTATTATTTTAAATCAACGCACACAATATTAGCATTAATTAAATTAAAAAAAAAATATTTCTGTATAAAACTCCCCTCTACTTCTCATTTTCGATTAATTAAAACATTAAACTAATTTACTGAAAAAAGAATAAAATTATCTAAGCATTATACGAAAATCAACCAATGATAAAGCAAAATGAGAAACTTTCTAAAAGTTATGCAAATAAAATTATTGTTAGTAAAATGAATAAATAAATATACATAAAAAAAAAAAAAAAAAGATAAATTGTTTTAAAATGAGATGAGACAAAAAACTTTTATAAACTTTAAACTTTATCTTACCAATGTTGAACATGCGCCTGATAATATTTAAAAAATTATATATATATATATATATATATAAGTAGACAGACTGGCAATATTTTAAAAAGAAATTAACCTAGTTGAATCGCAAATTTTAAAAGAAACTCAGTAAGATAGAAAAGCTTTTAACAAACAGATGTTTGACAAAATGGTTGTACTTTCAGAAAAAGTATAAAACGACAAATAATCATTCTAACACAATTTTGTTGTCGTATATCATTTATGATTTTGATTTAAATATTAAAAAAAATAATAGAATTGATTTCTTTTTGTGTACACATCAAATTTGTGAATTTCATACAGTTATATTAATGACAGACCTTGATGTAAATTTTCTTTTTTGCACACACATAGGCACAAATTATATAAAAAGAAAAACTACTTTTATTAATATTTAACGATTTCTTTATATATTAATTAAAATTCTTTGAAGATAGATAAATCATAAAGTAAACATTATTATGACTAAGTTTTGTATTTCCTTATACAACTTTGTATTCTTCTTCTTTTAAACCCAAATTATGTTGCGTAACTTCTTGCGGAAAAAAATTGAAAAGTATAAATTACTTGCAAAATGAAAATATTTATCGCATGAGTTATCTCAAAATTGTTAAAGATAAAGAAACGATACTATATATATTAGAATTAATCTTTATAACATAGTATTTCACTTCATCCAGAAAGTATTTGCACCGTTAAAAAGCATTTCGAAAATAGAATATAAAATGATCTATAATAAATGATAACTTATTCTTTCATCTTATGTGGTTTTTGTTAAAGAACAAAAAAATGCAATCAGTCAACGAAAAACAAAAAGTAATAGAATTTTTGTCATTCTACGTTTTATTCAAGCAGAATAAAATCTTCGTTTTATGCTAATTTGTTTATAGCGAGGCTGGGAAAAGGACATCTGTTAAACCAGCAGTAATATCTTCTGCGGAGATTTTTCCAACGGAGTATAAATCGTATTTATGTAAAGTTCGAAGAAATCCGCGCAAAATTCCCAAACGGTTTGGTAACTGGTGCGAACTAAAATCGAATAGAATATTATCTTTAGAGTGATAATCTTGCCAGTAAATTACATTTATAAATAAAAGGGTGATTATTTCAACATTATGTAGATTACATTAATAGGGCAAATGAAACAGAAGTACCGTATATTTATTTCTGTATATTGTAACATATGTATCTGTTTCAATTTTAAAATATAATAAAAAGTAGTATAATTAAACTGTCTTATCTTATAATTCTGGTAAAATATAGAATTAAGAGAATTTATTCTGCTTTTAATAATTTTCAGCAAAATACATTTATCTCTGTTAGAAAATTTTCTATATTATTTTTAACAAAAGCAAACATTTAAAGTCTAAAAAATTTAACGAGGTGTATTTGTGCATGCAATAGTGCGCTTATACAGGGTCCATCAAAATCAAACCCTATCCGTATCTGGGGAACGCATTCTGAAAACTATAAAACATGTGTTCAATCAATTTAAGGGATATTTTATTTAATAATAATAATAAAAAATGGATCTGGGGGCAGCTAGCGGAGAAAACTTTAAAATAACAAATGGTGGTGGTGGTGAGGAAGGGATGGAGTTCTTTTGTTAGCTCGATTGAAAGGTCTTCTTAATTTAAAAATTTGCGTCTCTAACATCTTACCTGTGCTCCTCTCCTCCACCTCGACCAATTTTTCTTTCTTTCTTTCTTTTTTATAGTAATCAAATGAAATACACCTCAAATTGATTGGGCACATGTTTTACAATTTTCAAAAATCCAGACGCGGTCCACGATACAGAGGGTAATGTGTGACTTTTGGCGGACCCTGTATACATCGAGCATTCTATAAAATGTGATACCAGTTACAAAATTGAAAAAATTAATTTCAGAAAATTCAATAGTAGAGTTATTTTCCTGCTGCTTTAGAATATAATTTATAACATACTAAAGTAATAAAAAAATAATAAATCTATTGCATAATTTTCTAAAATTAATTTTTTAAATTTTATAAGAAATGTGACATTTCATGGAAGGCTATATATATAAATATATATCTGTAAAATAAAAATCGATCGAATTTAACTTTCCTGGAAAAATCCCACTAAATGCAATTTTTATCAATAATTTCTAGAGACACCAATTTGTAACTTAATGCCTTTAGCAGCATATCGGCTGATGATTGGAGGTAATAAGGTGTTTCCATCGCAACACAAATTGAAAGTTTATCAAACTTCCTGCGGCATTTTACTGGGGTTGATATGATTGGAAAAAGAATTTCAAAATATCTAAATTTCGTGACAAATGTGATGGCGTAGCTTCTATTAAATATCACTTTGAATAGAACTTGACTTACATTAATAAAAACAAATTAATGTTTAAGTTTAGAGTGTACACGAGATTTTTATGCTGGTAAATAATACTAGTAAATCAGAAAATAAATATTTTTAACTATATAAAATTCATCTGCTTTATCTTATTTGTCAATAGAATTTTTTCTTTTTTTCTTTTGCACTATCTATAGTCGGCCGCAAAAGTATCCGAGCACTAGCAAAAATCCCTGTGTAAAGAAAAAAATACACTTAGTACTGTTTTGTTAAATAAATCCTTGTCGAATCCTGTACTTAGTCAGTCTAAGAACAGGATTCGACAAGGATTTATTTAACAAAACAGTATTAAGTGTACTTTTTTTTAATATAGGAATTTATGCTAAGTGCTCGGAAACTTTTGCCGTCGACTGTAGGTCACAAAATCAATAAAATAAAAATAAATAAAAAATCTAAATCAGTCTAAATCAATGAAATAAAATGAAATAAATAAATAAAAACAATAAAATTAAAGATAATGTATTTAAATAAAAGTAATGTAAAACCATAAAAATAAATTATTTAAATAGGTATTGCTCTGCTTCCAGACTTCCTTTTGCCTCCAAGGCACATGCTTTGCACCTGAAGAAGAAAGGCCCCGTTCTGTCGAAACCGGTAGTGCTATCATTAATTGTATGATGTGTGAAGAAGATTTTTAAGTTTAAATATTTATTGTACATCAGTTCTTTATTTTAGCATCTAGATAAATTAATTATGGTTATTATAAATAGATGATAGCCGAGAGTAGCTATCTTAGACTTGATTATTTTTGAATGAAGGTCGTCTGATTTTAATAAAAATTGATGAATTAAAAAAAATACCGCACGGATGTTATTATTTTTGGAAAAAAAATACAAAACATAAATTCATTCGTTAATTTTTGCATTCGTTATGCATTTATGCCCGTTATGCAATTATGCATTCATTAATTTTTTACACAAACTGCAGGAACAAAGTTATAATTCTTTGGAGATAATTTATAATTTTTTTCTAATCCAAGAATCGTTGAAAAAATCGGTTGCTTTTGTTTAAAATAACAAATCTAATGTTAAACAGAAAATAGTTAGACATTAAATGTAACAAATAATGCTCTAATAACCATCAGTTTTCAACTCTCAAGTAGATAGTTATTAGTGCATTATTTAATGCACTAATAACTATCAGTTTTCAACTCTCAAGTACTGTAAGTTTAAATATATTTTTTTTCTAATCTAAGAATCGTTGAAAAAATCGTTTGTTTTTGTTTAAAATAGCAAGTCTAATGTTAAACAGAAAATAGTTAGACATTAAATGTAACAAATAACGCTCTAATAACCATCAGTTTTCAACTCTCAAGTACTGTAAATTTAAATTACAGTATAAGAGTTCATCGATCGAAACATGAGTGTATATATATATATATATATATATATATATATATATATATATACCGTAAAATCCCGAAAGTAACCCCCCCATCGAATATAACCCCCCTCCCTTTTCTCGCTGAAAGTGAAATGTCTCCGTTATCCTGAAAGTAACCCCCCCCCCTTTTTTTTTTCTCCATCCAACAAAGCTACATCCAATCTTCGGGCGCACTTACGGTACGTCGGCATTGCAAGTTAAGTTTGGCATTGAATTAAGTTTTAATATTTATATATTATTTCTAATTTAACTAATTTTTCATAAAGTGACGGATACACGTTATCAATGGAATCATTACACAGTTTTTTTTTTACCTTTAATGTAAGAAATTACCTTTAATATTTCCTTTTAAGTAAGTACTGTAAAATCCCGAAAGTACCCCCTCCATCTAATATAACCTCCCCTCCCTTTTCTTCATTTTTTTAAAGAATCTTGATTATAACCCCCCCCCCCCACACCTGAAATTTATCCGTTTTGCTTTTCAAAAAGGGGGGGGGGGTACTTTCGGGATTTTACGGTATATTAAAAAAAAAAAAAAAAAAAAAAAAAAAAAAAAAAAAAAACTCTTCATTATCGAGGCTTTTTTTCTTTTCTCTTCCATCTGAAATACTGAATATCAAATAATCGTTTTGGCTCCATCTATCGGGAAGCGTCAAAAATAAACACAAAAAATAAAAATAAAATATTTTTCTTTTTTAATATATATATATTAAATGAGTTATTTATTTAGGTACTTGTATTTTATATGACATTTGTTTATCAAAAATATTCTTTGTATTTACATTGTTTTCATGCTGATACGTTGTTAACTTTCAAAATTGGTTCTATTTTAAAAGGTGATTGCAACAACAAAAATTTTTTCCTTTATTTTCATAAAAATGACAAATAATATGATAATCATATGGAAATATTTGTAATTTTTTCAAAATTAGGTGATAAATCACTTAAACTACGGATTGAAAAAATTCTTAAAACAGAATTTGAAAATAATTAATTTGCTCATTAAGTTTCTAGTATATATATAATATATAAATTACAAAATGTTAATCTATAATAAAATTTTGAATAGATTAAGATTTTTTTAAAATTAAATTCATAACAAACTATACTACTTAAATATTTACCAGAATAAAATTTTCACTTTTTAAAGATTTTTCTATTATTATTTATTTTTCTCTTTTAAATCAAATCTATACCTAAAAAATTATAATAAGGAATAAATATAAATAAGAAATTTTTGTCATTTTTAAAATGTACTATATTATGCCTTTGTAATGTTGCATGTGTCCATCTTTTTTATCACTTTTTATAAAATTTTGAAATTTTATTTAGTTTGTTATTTTGTTCGAGTATGACCTATAAAACAACACTTTTAATACAGTGTTATAACTCATTACCATGCTCCTTTAATTTTGCGTTTTGATCATTAACCCCTAAAAAGTAATGATATTAATACAAAAAACCCTTAACGGGTTAAAAGTTTGTGACGCAGCACTGTACTTTATGGCTATAAGAATTAGAAATACGGGTCTTAAAAATAATGATATCAAATTTTCAGTGACGCTTTGATATTAATTAAATTATACATAGATTTTCTTATTTGAATTTGCTTTTTCCTTTTATTTATATTTACAGTGTAAACGTTATTTTCAACATAAAATAATATATAGCATTTACTCATTGATACCTTTCCATTCACATCTCTTATACTATGAAAGCATGTGTTTTAAAAGAAATTATATGAAATTCCAGTAACGCAGTGGTGTTACATTAAGTGATTTGTTTTTAAATTTCTCTGCAATTATTTTGTTTTGCATATTAAAGTATATGTGCACATTGAAATATTGCTTTTAATTTTCAAATACGCTGTCAAATATATCACTTTCATTAAGCTTATATTATGTACTGAAATATATTTATTTCAATGAATTATTCTATCTTTTGCGTCACGCCATCCAAAACTGAAAAAGATTTCACAGTTTTTTTCTTTGCATCACGATATCTATTTGCATGCATTTTCAATTTATTTGGATGAAATGACACAAAGTAAACATTTCCATATATTTTACTTACAGTTTTGGATGGCGTGACGCAAAAGATAGAATAATTCATTGAAATAAATATATTTCAGTACATAATATAAGCTTAATGACAGTGATATATTTGACAGCGTATTTGAAAATTAAAAGCAATATTTCAATGTGCACATATACTTTAATATGCAAAACAAAATAATTTCGGAGAAATTTAAAAACAAATCACTTAATGTAGCACCACTGCATTACTGGAATTTCATATAATTTCTTTTAAAACACATGCTTTCATAGTATAAGAGATGTGAATGGAAAGGTATCAATGAGTAAATGCTATATATTATTTTATGTTGAAAATAACGTTTACACTGTAAATATAAATAAAAGGAAAAAGCAAATTCAAATAAGAAAATCTATGTATAATTTAATTAATATCAAAGCGTCACTGAAAATTTGATATCATTATTTTTAAGACCCGTATTTCTAATTCTTATAGCCATAAAGTACAGTGCTGCGTCACAAACTTTTAACCCGTTAAGGGTTTTTTGTATTGATATATATATACCGTAAAATCCCGAAAGTAACCCTCCCATCGAATATAACCCCCCTCCCTTTTCTCGCTGAAAGTGAAATGTCTCCGTTATCCTGAAAGTAACCCCCCCCCTTTTTTTTTCTCCATCCAACAAAGCTACATCCAATCTTCGGGCGCACTTACGGTACGTCGGCATTGCAAGTTAAGTTTGGCATTGAATTAAGTTTTAATATTTATATATTATTTCTAATTTAACTAATTTTTCATAAAGTGACGGATGCACGTTATCAATGGAATCATTACACAGTTTTTTTTTACCTTTAATGTAAGAAATTACCTTTAATATTTCCTTTTAAGTAAGTACCGTAAAATCCCGAAAGTACCCCCTCCATCGAATATAACCTCCCCTCCCTTTTCTTCATTTTTTTAAAGAATCTTGATTATAACCCCCCCCACCTGAAATTTATCCGTTTTGCTTTTCAAAAAGGGGGGGGGGTACTTTCGGGATTTTACGGTATATTAAAAAAAAAAAAAAAAAAAAAAAAAAAAAAAACTCTTCATTATCGAGGCTTTTTTTTTTTTTTTTTTTTTTTTTTAAGAATATTCATTATCGAGGCTTTTTTTTTTTTTAAAGAGTAATGAGAAAAAACAATGTTTTTTTAAACTGCGAATCCTTTCTTTTAGTGATATAATACCTTAATTACGAAGTCTCACTCGAACCCATTATAAAAATCATTCAAAGTATAAATACAGTGATTTTTTTTTCGGAAATATATTTTGGGTTTCTTTTCCCAGGTGAAGCGAAAATTGCCAGTGAAGGCTAATTCAAATCAAATTCTTATCTCAAGAAACCCTTAACTCTAAATTTTTATCCAAATCGTTCAAGTAGTTTCTTTGAAAACCAGATTTCTGCTATGTTTTGTTTCAGGCAGAGCTCGGGCTAAAAGCGACTGTTAATTCTACAAAGCCTGATTATTTTCTGTACATCAAATAAATATATGTGATGATATAATGGATTTGTAGTTGGGTAAAAATAATAATAAAAAAAGCATAACCAAATATTTTTCAAGGAAATAAGTCTTTCAATGTGGTACATTAATGAAAACACGATTTTCGAATACGTAAACTACAGTATTACAAAAACTAACTTACCTCAACAATGTAAACCTTTTTTCCAACCTTTTTTCCAAACCTTTTTTCCACAATATTATTTATCAGGTCAAAACTATTTAATAACTACATTTTGTCAAACGTCGATTGCAAGGCTACCGTGCAAATTTCAAATTATTTTGACTATAAAGGGAACAGTAGTAACATCTAAAGGCGATTAACCCAAATATATATGGTTTCTATGTATGTGTATGTAGTTACTCTCAAATGTCCATAGATGTCCATATCAGTATTTCGTAGAGGTAGAGAAACATTTAAAGTGGGTGTTCCACATATGGCACCATGTGCTTTGTATGGTTAATTTTCCTGAAAAATAAATAAATAAATAAATCAGATCGATTTCTCCTTTTATAAGATGCCAAACTCTATTTTCTTCTTCTTCTTCTTTAAATCGTTCTAGCAGTTTACAAGAGAACCAAGTTTTTGTCGTATGTTTTTACAGTAATTTCTCTTTACAACACTTTAATTATTATTAACTTTACTCCTTACTTAAATATTTATTTATTTATTTTATTTCATATGTTTAAGAAAAAACATTAGTTGGCCTGAAAACTGCCAGCTTCTGACCAACTTCAAGAAGCTGACGATTTCCAGGCCAACTAATGCTTTTTTTAAACATATGAGCTGAAATAAATAAATATTTGCAAAAAATTATTAAATATTAAAATTTAATAAGATAAATACTTGAAAAATTTTGTATTTTCAAAATGAAATTTACTTGCATTAAATCTTAAATATAAATTTTTCTCGGGGGGAGTATTAGTTACCAGTGAATTATTTCCAAGATGAAGGTAGTTCAGATAGAATTTTCATCCTAAGAACATACCAAATCAATTTTGTTTTCAAAATTATTCATATATTTTCCAAGAAAAAGAAGTTTCTTCCATATTGTAGAATGTAAGAGAAAAAAATGATCAAATGGCATACATATCCATAAGATTAAAAATAATCTGGTGTGTCACTCACACGACTTTCTCTTACCTTGAAATTTAATACTATAAATACAGCTTGCAGATTAATAGGTAAGATAACGAGTACTGTCATGTAAACCTATGTTAAACAATTCATATTAGGCTTCTGAAGAGTTTTATATGATAATTAGTTCTGTGTGAGGGGGGCTACCGCCCCCCTCAACCCCCCGTTTCATTAATGCACCTACATTTATATAGAATTTAATTCGGTTATTAAAAAATAATTCTCTTTTTAAAAAATAATTTATTAAAATTATTATTAAAAAAATTATCTTTTATGATAAGGTAGACGATTTCCATATTAGAGAAGTAGTATAACACCAAATATCCAAAAAAAGTCCATTTTATTCTCAATATATATATAAAAAAAAAAAAAAAAAAAAAAGTACGATTTTTTTTTCTAAGTTTTTTTTTTTTTTTCGTTAAAATTAAAAAAAAATCTATAACTTTGTTTTAAATTATCACAGATTGATGGTTCAACCATTCGTTTTAAAGGTATTGGGGAGCTCTTTTGAAAGATACTCATCATGAAAATTTACTCCCCTCGAGGGGGACCCCCCCCCCAGGGGGGGGGGAGGCGAGGCTCCTACATACACAAATTTTTTTTCCCAGTTAACTATCTCTATTACAAAAAATATATATTCGTTTCATTTGGTTTACTGCAGTCTATAGACGTTAAACTCTACTTTCCTGCAATTTCCCCCATAGACGTAATGTATTAGAATTTTCTTGATTGTCCCTGTACACGAACCATTTGCTTGATCTTAACGAAAAGCTTACTGTAGCATCCCTATATGATACACATTTAGAATACCAATTTTGAACTATCTGCCATAATTTGTTTTTGAGATATGCTGATAAAAGACAGACACACAGACACACAGACAGACATACAGACAGACACACAGACAGACACACAGACAGACACACAGACCATTTGCTAAAAACATGATTTTCGTATTCAGGGGACCTCAAAACGTGTAAATATAACAAAATCTCGCGTTCGAAAATTTGAGCCAAAAACAATATTTTCTCTACCTTATGGGTAAGAGAAAGTAAAAAAATATATATCCAGAAGTGGTTAAAACTGAATTACCATAGGAAACCAGACATTGTACATTCTATAGCTCATGAATTAAAATTAATCTATATGTATATGTGTGTGCCTGTGAATATGTATCTGTATATATGTAAGTAGAAAACGGAAGTTTTCATTTGTATGTACTTCTCTTTCATTTATATATTTTTTTATTTACTTTTTCTGTCTTGCTATTGTATTTATTGCGTACCACCCCCAGTTAAAGCGGTAACGACAGCAATGGATTAGATCGCTATTATTGTCATGAAACCTGGTGAGTTTCCAAAGTGCAATGGCGATTAAAATTATATTCTAAAGTGGTAGCAACTAAAATGAATTAAACTTTCCATCCCTCTCGAGTTGTCTAATTTCTACAAGCAACGTAGCTAGTGATTGGGACTTCTTAAAGATTTAAACTAAATGATCGAAAGACAAACATGTGCTGAAACAGGTTGGATGTCATTTTCTTCCTCCTTAGTAATTTAAAGATACACGAATCATAACACGAGTTTAATTAAAATTATGTAAATACTGGTAATTAATGTTTAAAACTTTACGTGTAAAAACTATTTATCATCTAATTTATATTTTCTTGCTTATGATACTTTTTTTTTTTTTTTTTTTTTTTTGTATCGTCAAAATATTTAGAGCAGTAGAATTTTTGAAGATAAATTTTATTACATTTAAAATTTTGAAAGATCATACATTGAAGATTAGTTTATAATTAGACTTACATATTTGTAATTTCTTAAGTAATATTTAATTCTTTAAAAGACATATTCAATAATATAACTGTATTTTCTGTAATAGAAATTTTATTCAGTACAAATCATGTAACATAAATTTACCATTACTGTATTATGGGTCATGGGTCATGTCGGAAGTCGGATTTTGAATCCGAAGCTGCGGATTCGGGTCGAGTTAAGGGGTCGAGTGTGGGTAAAGTTTACCCGACCCGAACATGACTCTATATGGAATCATCTTATGTTAACGAAGTCACAAATTTAGAGCTAAGCTTTTTTTCCCCAAAAGGCAATGATTATCGTAATAAGCAATATGTTCCTCCAATTTGTCCTTTGTAAAAAGCATTTCATTTACACTTGAACATCCTAGATGGTTGTGAGCGTAAGTTTATGAACGACCAAAATTTCATTATCAGTAAATAATTATTAATAGTTGTTCAATGTTTGGGTAAAATGAAATTTCTGCTAGAGAAAAGGAAATAACTCGAGAACAGACAATTCTAGAACATAGAATAACTCTAGAATCATCAAATGAATTCTTCGTAGAATATAGAAGTACGTTTCTATTAATATAAATTTTTTAAAACTGTCTGATATTTGTATATGTTATTTTCCGGTATACAGAGTAGAAACTCGTGTAAATATGGGATAGGACTCTTCAGAAAACCCCCCACGATGGGCATCTCACCTATAGTCCTAGGATTCCAGAGTAGTCAATCGGTGTTAAGTTACACAACTAACCAACTACATCCGGTATGCAAAATTAGATCAAAGTATCACTCGTTTTGACGTACTGAAAAATACGTTTCATAGTTAAAGAAAAATATTGGTCTGATGATTGTTGTCGAAATGCAAGTCTGTAAGTCTTGGTTGCGAAAAAATCTCAAAAGGGATGCCATGTATTTTGATATGGATATTTTCCATATCCGAAAAGCTCTCGCGTGAAATTGTATATATACATGTTTTAATGAATTTTTTTTTTTATTTTTCCGACTGAGTGAAAATAATACCTGGACCGGGAGTCGAACCCCGGAACTTTGATTTAAAAGGTCAAGGCTCTACCAATTGAGCTATCCAGGCCGACAACCGGTCAGCATTACTCACTCAGACAACCTTTAGGTAGAAACATCTGGTGTATCATTTAGATAGCTCGACAGAAATAAGTCGCAGGTAAAGGAAGACACCATTAAACAATGGGAGAACGAAATGCAATTTTTATTAAAATCACAATCAACTGATTGGAAGAAAATCATATTTTAATGATTTTTTTTTTTTTTTTAATTTTTCCGACTGAGTGAAAATAATGCCTGGACCGGGAGTCGAACCCCGGAGTGAGTAATGCTGACCGGTTGTCGGCCTGGATAGTTCAATTGGTAGAGCCTTGACCTTGTAAGTCAAAGTTCCGGGGGTTCGACTCCCGGTCCAGGCATTATTTTCACTCAGTCGGAAAAATAAAAAAAAAAATTCACTGAGTGAGTAATGCTGACCGGTTGTCGGCCTGGATAACTCAATTGGTAGAGCTTTGACCTTGTAAGTCAAAGTTCCGGGGTTCGACTCCCGGTCCAGGCATTATTTTCACTCAGTCGGAAAATTAAATTCATTAAAATATGATTTTCTTCCAATCAGTTGATTGTGATTTTAATAAAAATTGTATTTCGTTCTCCCATTGTTTAATGGTGTCTTCCTTTACCTGCGGCTTATTTCTGTCGAGCTATCTAAATGATAGACCAGATGTTTCTGCCTAAAGGTTGTCTGAGTGAGTAATGCTGACCGGTTGTCGGCCTGAATAGCTCAATTGGTAGAGCCTTGACCGTGTAAGTCAAAGTTCCGGGGTTCGACTCCCGGTCCAGGCATTATTTTCACTCAGTCAGAAAAATAAAAAAAAAAATTCATTAAAATATGATTTTCTTCCAATCAGTTGATTGTGATTTTAATAAAAATTATACATGTTTTATTTTACCTGAATCTTTATTATTTTAACTCCCGATCAAAAAAGAGGTATAAGTTTGCCACTTTTGTCTGTTTGTGACATTGTAGCTTTCAAACGAATTAATCGATTTCAATGTGCCTTTTTCTTATTAGAACTTTGATTTAATCTTAATGATTTCTTAACTATAATCGATAAAAGTCTGTTTGATAGATTTTTTAAATTAATTAAAATGCGTTTACCATGCACTTTGCCTATTTGAAAATTACAAATATCTCAATGCAACCTTCCAATATTAGATATATATATATATATTTATGCAAGCTGGCTCTCATGCAACTTTTAAATTATGTTTGATTATAAATCACATTTCTCTCTCTCTCTCTCTCTTTTTTATTTTTTATTTATTTTTATTTTTTTTTGATAAGTGTATAAAAAAAAAAAAAAAAAAAAAAAATCGCGAATTTTGAACCGGTTTTGACAAAAGTTAAAAATTGGTTATGAGTTCACAGTCCAAAAACCTCTAAATTCGGTTGAAAGTTAGAGATTTTTCGAGATTTTTAAAAATTCCATAAAATATGATTTCTTTTAGGCCCCTTTGCATCAATATTTTAAAATTTTCAAACTCCCAGTCTTGAAACTTCAAACTCATACTACACGATAAGTCATTCTGTTTTAAGTATAAAAAAAGCTTTTAAAATAATCGTGAATATTTAAAACCATTTTCGACAAAATTAAAAAGTGGAAAAAAAAAAATGTGCTGATAAGGTCACAGTCAAAAAATCGCTAAATTGGATTGAAAATTAGAGTACGAGCTAGCGGTCTTTCAACTGAAAATCACTTGTATAAAAATAATATTTCATTAAATTCAAAGTTTTTATCTTTTTTAATAAAGCTAGCTTTAAACTTGTGTACTACACTACGTTGCAAAATTATAGGACATCACTGAAAATCCACTGTATCTAAGGTTTTTTAAATATTTTGAAAAATGTTTTCTAACCCTTTAAGACTTGAAACTTTTTTGGTAGATATTGAAAGTTTTGTTAGTTTTCCCTAGTTCATAGGATCATATTTGACTGAAAAAAAAATATATACATAGTAATTTCAATTTACAGCGAAATTGCAGCAATCTTGCTTTGTAAGCCAACAAACTTGCAGCAAGTTCAGTGTGACAAGCTGTAAGGTCATAACAAGATTGAAGCAAGTTAACGCAAAATCCGAAGTCACCATACGCCGAATTTGCAGCAAACGTGTCGTGCAAGTTACATTATTATTGTATCAAATTTGCTTCAAATTCTTTGTAAACTATTAGAAAAGTTAGGTTTCTCGTATTAAGAGTACTGCAGATTCATTGCAATAGGCAAGCTTGTCATGTCATACCAACTGTTAATGCACTGCAAACTCAGATTCTTATCACGTCACATTATCTGCAAATACACATAGAAACATGAAAATATAGCTTGTATTTCGCATAAGACGACTATACGAGACTTCGAGCCCCGCGGATAACGTCACGCTTCTTCCACCAGTAAACAACACGAGCAAGAAAACGTTGCGAAACTGCTTCAATATCAGTCTTTGGTTGAGTTTCAAATACTTACATAGCAATTTTAGTTTGCAACAGAAATGCTGTGAAAGGGAAAAAAAAAAATTAAAACGAAAGATAGATTCATGTTGTATCTACTTTGCGGCAATTTCACGGCAAATTTATCGCATCAAATTTGTCATGGCAAGATGATATCAAGAAAAGTCAAACTCGCTGCAAATGTGCTTGTTATCTGGGATATATGTACCAGATTAAAACCCGAATAAACTACTACGTCAGAAACGCCAAAGAACTGTTAGAAATTTTATATTCAGTACACATTTTCTTAATTTTTCTACTGTTTACACAGCTAACTTTCCTAAATTCCTATTGGCCACTCTCCCCACCTTTCCCGTAATCCTATTGGTTGAACTAAATCCGGCCCCAGCTCCTATATATACGAGCACTTCTCCTGATTCAGAATCCTTTTTGCACTGAAGACGGTACGCTTTAGGCTACCGAAACAGCTTTATGCATTTCCAATATTTTTCTTTGGCGTTTCTGACGTAGTAGTTTATTCGGGTTTTAATATTCCAACGCCAAGTCTCCTGTTATTATATGTACCTGATACTTAAGCCTCGAGAGGACCCACACAATTATGTAGGTTCGTTTTTACTGCAGAAATTTTTAACTAAACCTACACAGACATAAACAAATACGTTCCTGAGGGGGGCTGCCGCACCCCTTAACCCCCCTGCTGTATCTCTCTTTCTATACCTATCTGTATATCATATATATGTATTCTTAATAACTGACAGTCTTGTATTACTTCCCTGAAATTCATAAATATATGTATCAAATTTCATGCAAAAAGATTACATAGCATATCGGAATTATTTTGTGTAACCCTATAAATTAATTACAAATTTTATGCCCACGATTTTCAACAGAAAAACATGCTTTTAAAATTCTAATAAAATTTCACTATATTTAATGGGGTGTAGCCATATTAAAATACACTTTTAAGACATACCGACTATAGACCGTAATAGTACGAAATTCTTTTATGTATCCCGGAAAAGGAGCCACAGTTACGCCAATAATAAGCGTACACCTAATTAATTATAACTCATTAATTTTTCAGACTAATTTGACATCATTTGGATGACTACAGTACGTCATCGGAATTCTTTTGTGTGATCCCATAAATAAGTTATTTAGTCTATACATATCCTTTTTTTAGAGTAAACATGCTTTTAAGCATCTTTATAATGTGTGTTAATTCCATCATGTTCAATGCAGCATAAACGCATTAAAGTGCGCTTAAATAAAAATCTGTCCATAGGCTCTAATATCACAAAATTCTTTTGTGTGTCTCTGTAAACGAACGATAAACACTGTCAGTAAAAACTATTCAACTTATTCTACGTTTTTCATGAATAATTGTTCGAAATTTGACATAATTTGGATGATTGCGTGACATTGTTAGAACACTCTTATATGGTCCTTTACATTTATTAGGAAGTCTAAGAGCACATATTTTCTGCAGGAAACATAAGTTTAAGCATGTCACTAATGTACGCTAATTTCATTTTGTTGATTGCAAAGTAGTGATGTTAAAATGCGTTTAAACGAAATTTACCCCATATTCCGTAATGATAAGAATTTTGGCGTGTCCCTGCGCACAATTCATAAACAATATAGACATAAAAAATTATACAGCTATTTCAATACAGAGTCTGGACGAGTATGCCAATTTGTAAGTCAGTCGGAGGATTTTTGCAGCCGCTATTGACATACAAATTCTGCCCATAGGCCGTAATGGTAAGAAAAATTTTGGTGTGTTCCTGTACATGAACTACAAATGGAATACACATCATTCAAAACTATACAACTGATTCCGTGTGGCTCATAAACATGTGTACTAAATTGCAAGACAATAGAGTGATTTTTGCAGCCGCTATCGCGGTACGTGCAAATTCTTACCTTAGACCGTAATGATAAGGAAAACTTTGGCGTGTCCCTGTACACGAAGTACAAATGGAATACACACTCAAAACTACACAGCTAATTTCGTGGGGCTTATAAATATGTGTACCGAATTGCAAGTCCATAGTGTGATTTTTGCGGCCGCTATCGCGGTTCATACAAGTTCTTCCCATAGGCCGTAACGATAAGGAAAACTTTGACGTGTACACGAAGTACAAATGGAATATACACTCAGAACTACACAGATAATTTCGTGGGGCTCATAAATATGTGTACCGAATTGCAAGTCAATAGTGTGATTTTTGCGGTTGATATCGCGGTACATACAAGTTCTTCCCATAGGCCGTAATGATTAAAAAAAAAATTGCATGTCCCTGTACACTAACTACAAATGGAATACACACCCAAAACTATACAACTAATTCCGTGGGGCTCATGAACATATGTACCAAATTGCAAGTCAATAGCGTGATTTTTGCAGCCGCTATCGGGCGACAAACAGACAAACAGACAGACGAAACCCAAAACCTTTTTAAGTCTCAACAAGGAGGCCTCCACGGACGTTTCGGCAATTAATGATGCATCTTTTTTTCGACAAAATGTAATTTAGAAGAAATGCAGTTTATATTTTTAACACGCTTTTATTAGCTTCACCTGTATGTACGTTTGTATGTTTGTAACCGCTCTGGGAGCAAACAAAAAATGTATATTGTAAAAAATGACTTTCCCTAAGTGGCTGTGAGGTAAAGCTCCGCGCTACGAACCTAAAGGTCTAGCGTTCGAGCCCAGTCAGGGGAGATTTTTTAAAAATGGTTTTTGTTTAATTCTAAATTATTTTAATTAAAGATTTAAATGTATGTAAATATCAGTACAAAAAACCCTTAACGGCTTAAAAGTTTGTGACGCCGCTACTTTGTGGCTATAAGAATTTGAAATATGAGTCTTAAAAATAATGATATTAAATTTTAAGTGACGCTTTGCAATTAGTTAAAATATACATAGATTTTCTTATTTGATCATTCACTTTTATCTTTTATTTATATTTATAATGCAAACGTAATATTTTTAACTTCAAGATCAGACAGATATTTAAAATACACTCACTGATGCTTTTTCATTCGCATTTCAAATTCAAAATAACAGTTTTAAAAGGAATGATATAAAAATTCCAGTGGCGCCTCGGTGTTATTTTAAAAGATTTGTTTTTAGATTCCATTAAAATTACTTTTGTTTTGCTAATAAAATATATTTACACATTTAAACAGTGCTTTTAATTTTCAAATATACTGTCAAATAATTATACTTTCACTGAGTTAGCATTATAAAGTAAAATTATTTATTTCAATAAATTGATTTATCTTTTGCATCACGCTATCCAAAACATAGTATCATAGTGTCCAACTAAGTGAAAATTTGCTCAAAGAGGTAGTGTGACGTAAAAAAAAACATTTACACAAATTTTACTTGCAGTTTTGGAGATATTTAAAATACACTCACTGATGCTTTTTCATTCGCATTTCAAATTCAAAATAACAGTTTTAAAAGGAATGATATAAAAATTCCAGTGGCGCCTCGGTGTTATTTTAAAAGATTTGTTTTTAGATTCCATTAAAATTACTTTTGTTTTGCTAATAAAATATATTTACACATTTAAACAGTGCTTTTAATTTTCAAATATACTGTCAAATAATTATACTTTCACTGAGTTAGCATTATAAAGTAAAATTATTTATTTCAATAAATTGATTTATCTTTTGCATCACGCTATCCAAAACATAGTATCATAGTGTCCAACTAAGTGAAAATTTGCTCAAAGAGGTAGTGTGACGTAAAAAAAACATTTACACAAATTTTACTTGCAGTTTTGGATAGCGTGACGCAAAGAATAAATCAATTTATTGAAATAAATAATTTTACTTTATAATGCTAACTCAGTGAAAGTATAATTATTTGACAGTATATTTGAAAATTAAAAGCACTGTTTAAATGTGTAAATATATTTTATTAGCAAAACAAAAGTAATTTTAATGGAATCTAAAAACAAATCTTTTAAAATAACACCGAGGCGCCACTGGAATTTTTATATCATTCCTTTTAAAACTGTTATTTTGAATTTGAAATGCGAATGAAAAAGCATCAGTGAGTGTATTTTAAATATCTGTCTGATCTTGAAGTTAAAAATATTACGTTTGCATTATAAATATAAATAAAAGATAAAAGTGAATGATCAAATAAGAAAATCTATGTATATTTTAACTAATTGCAAAGCGTCACTTAAAATTTAATATCATTATTTTTAAGACTCATATTTCAAATTCTTATAGCCACAAAGTAGCAGCGTCACAAACTTTTAAGCCGTTAAGGGTTTTTTGTACTGATATCATTACTTTTTAGTGGTTATTGATCAAAAAATTAAAACAAGTCCTTCTGGCTGCTAGGAAGGGTAAACTAATTTATCTTTTCGTATGAAGTTGTCACCATTTTTTTTTCAAAATGGCAGCTACAATTTATTAATAGACTTAGTGGATTTATAAATGAAGGCTATTTATATATGGAGTTTTAAGCAAATCGGTTCATAAAACCTTTCTAATGTAAATTTGAAATTTTCAGTGTGTTGGCACAGGGAAACAAGAGGGTGGATTAAGTTGGCAAATGAACATATCAAATACATTTCTGAGATAAATCCACACTACAAATTTAGTGTGAATTAATTCAGTATTTCAAACGTTATCATACTCACAAATTTTCAAGTAGCCTGCCACTTGGAAACAAAATGGAGAAGCTTCGCACTAGAAAAATTTATTGACTGGGATTCTCAAACTCTTAAAAAAAAAAAAAAAAAAGTAAGTGAAAATTTTCAAATTTAAGTTAGAATTACGTAATTTACATTTTGCAAGTTTTTTTTTAGAGAATTACAAATTAAACAATTAAAAAAATATATCAAGTAAATATTAAAAATGGAATTTTATATATTTTCTTTCCCCTTTTGAGGCTAAGTATACTGCTCCAATATTCACAATTTAAATTTTCATCAAAAGTGCAGGTAAAAATTACTTCCTATATATTTTCATATAAAACGTTTGGGGGGAAAAATAGACAAAATATAAATTAAGCTTTACATTTCTATAATTTTAAAAATAAGATAAAATCACCTGGAGAAAAATTTTATGGAAAATATAAGTTAAGTTAAAAAAAAAATGAAATTTCTGCGTAAAAATACTGTTTCATAAATATATTTACAACTACAATAAACAAAAAACGCTCCTTTAATTTTAAATAATTATTTCTACATGTTTCGAAGCTATTAAAAGTTTTTTTCTTTCTTTCTTCTTCTTTTTTCTTTCTTTTTTTTTTTAAAGAAAAATAAATTAAATGTAGTGGCGCCATCTATTAGTTTTTTTTTAAATCATATACATACAGATTTAATTTTTTTTTTTTTTTCATTAAAAAAAAAAAAAAAAAAACTTGTTTAGAAACAGGTAGAAATAGTTATTTAAAATTAAAGGAGGATTTTTTGTTTACTGTAATTGTAAATTATGAAATAGAGTTTTTCATGCACAAATTAATTAATTAAAAAACGAAAAGAAAGAATAATTTTTTTAAAATAAATTACTATGGGTTTCAAAGTAAAGATGTTATTTATTTATTTTGACGTGTTTTTTAATAATTGCTATTTGACACATTTTTCATGAATTTTACTGAAATTCATGAAAAATGAATTTTATTAAAACACTGTTTATTAAAACACTGTTTTTTCTAATAAACAGTGCAAACACTGTTTCATCCTCTAGTCATTGCTTTGAATAATAATAATAAAAAAAATTGATTATGTTAATATTTAAAATATGTATCATTTTAAAGTCTGAAAAATAAATAAATGAATAAACACTAACTGTATTTTCAAAAGAGATTTTTAATTTTTAAAAAGAAATATATATATATATATATATATGTATGTATTTACGAAAGAGTATGTTTTAAATAAAAACGATAGATGGCGCCAAAACTGTATTGCGTAAGGATACATGAATAGGAATCGCAAATCATTGAGTTATTATAAAATCGATTTTCATGAATGATTAAAAAATTTTTCGCTTTAAAACATTGTAAATTCATCATTATTATGATAAAATGGAATATCTAAAATTACAAAATACTTCCTTATTTAAAATATTATCTAAATATTTCTTTGACTAAATATGAAATTTTGAAATCAAAAATATTTTTTTCATAACAGAAGAGAAAATATATTTAAGTGAATTTGACTTAGTATATATACAATAAATATTTTAAACATGTAATAAAGTACTTTTGCGTTAAAAAAAATTCTAAATAATTCATTGGCTGCATTCAAGTCGGTCAACAAACCAACCCACATACCTTACAAGTAAGAACCGCATAACAGCGTTTTCACCCGAAGAAACATATGTAATTGGCGGAGTAATATAGTTCCATATTTAAAGCGATTTATATAAAAAACAAGAGTTTTCCTAAAAAAAACAAAAACGTTACTAGATTCAGAAAGATCCCATTAACAACATATATTAATTAAATTAAAATCGTTCGTGCGGTTTTAGAGATATTTTTATTACATCCTTACATCGTTACACCACACATTTTCCCTTTTTCGCTTTAAATTGAGATTCAGATCTCAAAACATACTGCATGTAGAAATGTAAAATTTTCAGGATAGATTAAGACCGAAGATAAAAGACTATTTTGAAAAAATCAGAGCAAAATATGGCTTATTTGCTGAGATATTAAGTGTCGGCTTTTACAAATCTCTTTGATGTCAAACTAGGCGTATATATGAGTTCGCAGCTTTCCGTCCGTTTGTCCTTCCGCTTGCGTCACTCGAAAAACTGCCGTTTTTCATGATTATGGTGGGTCACTCACACGATTTTCTCTTACCCTGCATTTTAATACTAAGATAGATATTTTGTGATTTTAGATCACATTTCTATAAAAGCGTGTTCTTTAATTTTTTAAAACTATAATATTATTTGTTTAATATCTAACTCTTTATCCAACCGCATTATGAAATAAATGAAAAATCTATTTGAAACATATTTTTTAGTTACTTAAGAGTATTTCTTAAAGATATAAGTAATAAAAATAATTCATATTGCGATTTTGTGAGGTGTGTGATGTGATACTTTAATGTACCACTGGTACATAGAAGACGTAACAGATATTTGAATCTTAAAAAAGTGTAAAAAAATATTCACTTTTTATGTTTCTCATATTTTTTTTTTTAGACTGATGGGAGATTATTGAGATAATATAGGAATTAATTATAACGCATCTGAAGATCGTGAAGAATGTCAAGTAAAATCAGCGAGAGCACTCGATAAAATCTGTCCTAGAACAAAAACGGCTATATGTAGTATCTAGTAGCTTTTAGTGAGATTAAAGTGAGGTACATATAATCTATTCTCATTAATATCTTTTACATTTTTCCATAAATTCGATTTTATATACTTTTTAATCTAACAGTACTTTAAAGTTAACGGACAGTAGATAAAGGGTTAGAGAAATATTACGACAAGAAATTCATAAAAGATTCCCATTTCCATGGTCAAGATTGACTAACTAATTTCTCACCTAGAATATGCAAAATGGTTAAAATGATCGTGAAATTCTCTGAGAAATTGGTATTAAATGAAAATGGATAAAATCATTTTTTTTTTTTTTTAAATTTGAAATAATTAACTTTAGACTTACTTAATAATTAATTCGACTTTCCATCAACCAAATAAATGTAGACACACATAAAAGTAGCAATGCTGTCTTCACGTTGCATTAGAGAGCGTTCGTGCTTTACATTTTCATGCTTGATGAAGGGCTGTGTTCAGTTAATTCGACCCAGTAAATATGTTGCGGGTTTTGTAATTTTTATTGTTTGCTTTTAAAGATTTTTTTTCCTTTTTTGAAAAGGAATTATAGAGTAATAAAATTTAACTTTCACTTTTATATATTCAAACAATAAATGAGAAATTAAGATGTTTTTCTATATTTTAATGTAATTTGTTTAATATTTAAAGAAACATTACAGCAAGAAGACATAATGGATTCTCCTTTCCTTTGGTCAGGATCGACCAATCTATTTATCAGCTAAAAGATATCAAAACAAATAAATGGCAGTGAAATATGCAGAAATATTCTCGTTGAATGATGAAGAAAAAAACCATTATGATATTTTACTTATTTATTTATTTTTTTGATTTGAGATAATTCAGTATGAATTTTTATCAGGCAAAGAAAAAAGGAGGAGGAACCGACATAAAAACAGTTACGATATTTTCATATTTTATTAGAAATCATTCATGTTTTTCTTTTTCTTATCTGATGAAGGCTTGTGTTTAAGTTTTCGGTTCAGAAGTAACTGTTGGGTGTTTTTGAAAATCATATTGCTTTCAAAGTGTTTTCTCCTTGAAAAAGAACAATAGTATAAAACTGTTAACTTTCAGTTTTGTATATAGTCAAACAATAAACAATAAATTAAGATAAAACTAAAAGCTACGAATTTAATTTAATAAAATGAAAAGGATATTTTTTGAATTTGGTTTAACTATGATTACTTTACTTATAAAGTAAACATATCCGCTAATAAAAAAATAGCTTATTCTCATCACAAAGAAAAACAATTATAGAGTTCCAATATACTATTTTCATACGTAAAAGCAAAATTATTATATGTTTGAAGAAGATTTATTATTTCTTTATCTAACTAAAGGGTGTTATTTTAGTTAAAATAAGTAAGACATTATAGTATGATTATTTGATTATAGTAGCATTATAATAATGATTTGAACAATGACAGGAATAATATGAATCAAAATTTATGTTATATTATTAAATCCTACTTAAAATTTCAATTTTTTCCCCTTTAAAATAGTAATCCTCCCCCTTCCCCTCCCTCGTTGAGCTAGCCAGCTTTCTCTTTCACGAGGAAAAAGTTAATGAAGTAACTTTGCCTGAAAAAAAAAAAAAAAAAAAAATCAGATTTAAAAATTAAATGATCAACTTTTAAACCATATAAGTAAACATTGTGATTGACACCTTAATTTGAATTTTCCCTTCCTGAATTATGAATGCCTTTAAAATTAATGCATTTCTCTCGGTATGACAAATTTAATGTCCAATACAAATACTTTTTACAAAAACGTCATCTTAAGACATTTAATAAGTCTTGTAGCAATAACTAATATATTTTTCTAAAATTTTGGAAGTATTACCCGACACGTCTGGCCAGAACAAATCCAATTTACTTTTACTTTTACATTTTTTTTTTTTTTTTTTTTTTTTTTTTTTTAACCTTGATGGACATTATTAAAATTTGCATGTAGTAGGTGACAGCTTTATGAAATCCTGATTAAATTTTTTGAAGCATAATATCGTAAAAATTAGAAAAAAAAAAAAAAAAAAAAGACGTCAAGCCCAAGTAACTAATTAATTCTATTCATAAAGAAGAAAAATATGTCGGACTATGTTACTAAAATAAAATGTTTATAGAATACACTGTCTTCAAAATGTTTAATAGTAAAAAATACAAAGTAACAAAAAAAAAAAAAAAAAAAAGAAATTCCTTTTTTTTTTTTTTTTTTTGGTAAGAAATGATAATAGAAGTGGTTTTTTTTTTTTCCTTTCTTCTTCAGTAAATGAATTTGCGTGCTTCATGTATATGACGGGTTAAAGAGAAACTTTATAATACAAGATGTATATAAGATATATATATATATATATAATGTATATCAATAAAGTGTATATATTTTTAAATTTTGCGCAACACAACTCACTTTGCATGAAACTTGCATATTTATAAGTAAATTGTCATTCATGAAATATTTTTTCGTTTCACTGTTCTATTTTTATTATAGTTTAATGTTCGACAAGGCAGTCGTGGGAAATTGTATGCCACCTAACATTATCATAATGTATATATAATTCTATAGAAAAAAGTAGCTCCGTAATTCTAAATAAATATTCTGTCTAATGTGAAGATTAAGAAGAGTATCTAAAATTTTATTAATTCTTAAACGGAAAATACCGTGAACAAAGATACAAAGATGTATTACAGTAGATGGTATACGCTGTCACAGCTTTAGCAATCACTATTTTCGTGTAGTAATATTTTATGAAATGTTTCTGCGATTAAATAGAGTGAAAATTATTATTTATAAATAGCGGTGCGAAAATTGCACCAGCGTGTCATTCTTGTATTTTGTAGAATACTTAAAAGTACTTAATATATTATTTAGAAACCTTTAATAATTATTATACGTTTTTAAAATAAAAAAAAATGTGTAAAAAATAAACTCTTTAATGCTGGTAATAATATTTTAGGCATTTTAAGTAGTTTAATGAAATATTACTAACTTTTTTAATATAAAATTTGACTGCATTAATACAAATCTCGTTACAATCGCCCACCTGATTTTCCGATGATTTTGATATGGTATCACTATGACTAGAAAATATTTTCAAGACACATAACTGCTAGACGAGAAGATTTTATTTAAAAATAAATAAATGAATAAAAGTAATTAAAATAATAACAATAAATAAAAAAGAAAATTACGTCAAAAGAAAATAACACAAAGTAAACAGGTTTTATCTGCTTAAGCTTTCTATATGTAATTTCTGGTAAAAAATTTTACAAAATTGCGGTACGGTTCGAAGTTTAAATTGAAATTTCCATTTACCAAGATGCTCTTTTAATGAAACTTTTACTGATTTCTGTTGTTAAGTAGAATGAAATACATTTAAAATAGAGAATGGGAAAGTTAATATACTCGAGAAAAACTACATATCCTTTTAGTAAAACTTTAGTGATTGTTTTTTTTTTTTTTTGTAACCTGGAGCAGAATTTTCTTTGTTTGCAATTAAAATTTATTACTTTTTCTATAGGTTAAGTATTAACCTTTAATGAATTTTTCCCCATAAAAATCATAGTTAAGGTAAAAATAACTGAATATGAGGCAGAAAAAATATTATAAATCTTCGATATTCGCTTTTGTTAAGTGTAAAAAATTAATATCAGTTAGCCGCTAACGAGTAATTTGGAGAAAAAAATTAACTTTAAAAATAATGCACAAAAAGGTTGAACCGAAAAATTAAAATACTAATTTATTAATTTATCTAAAACTTAAAAAAAAAAAAAAAATGTCTATCATTGATTTAAACAAACGATCACACAATTCTTCTGTGCTCATTTGCTTTTTTTCTTTTTATGCTATGTGGTGAAATAAGAATATATAAATGTAAATAGATATAACATATAAATAATATATAAATACCACTGACATAAATGTATTTAAAAATATTATAAGCCTCCTAAAATGTATATGAAAATAAAGCAGTTTTGAAATGAACTGGTACTCCATACATGGCAATTTTAATATGTACAGCAATACAAATGCTCTGTATAAATGTGTTCATTTCGAGGAGTTGTATTTATGAATACATAGCTTTCTTATTCTTTCTCTTATTGCTTTTGAATTAAAAACCTTAAAATGTATAACGACTACGTATAACTTAAAATCATAGATATCACATGGCACAAGAAGACATATTGAAATTCCCCATTGATTTATATCATGAATTTTAAGAAATGTACAGAATCATATGATCTTTCATATTACTTAGAATGGAAATTTGCGGCAGTACGAAATTTTTAAGCACGTATGTTATAATTTAATGTCAAAAAGTTGCAAAACAAGTGTAAGTTAACAATTATTGTTTCATAAGAATACTCTAATAATAAAGATGAGCTTCTGATTATCATATAGACGACTAACTTTTTTCTTTCTTTTAAGAACTAGATGAAGAAATGTGTTTTTATTCTTTATGCACGCACGACGCATTCTTGTAAAGACTTTTTAAAAGCTTTTTTTCACTCCTCAAATTATAAAATTAATTACTTTTTGAGCGAACTAAGATTTTTAATAGAAACTTGATGGTAAATAAAACTATTAGTTGGAAAAAAAAAAAAAAATCTGACCGATATGCAGAAATTTTCTTTCCCTTATTTTCTATAATTTCTCATACTTTAAAGGAAACTATTTTGCATTTTCTTAACAAAAAAAATAAAAATAAAAATAAAAAATAAATAAATAAATAAAATAAATAAATAAAACTAAATACTCTAAGACTACAAAAATATTTTCCATGATAATTAGTCTATTAGGAATTCGGATATTTAACGAAATGTTACTTATTCAGGGAATCGCCCGTTTGCTTTTAAATTTGCTAAATTGGCATTTAATGAAAGGTCGTATGGCTTCGATGCGACATATAACTGAAAATCAGTGAATATTATTGCCTAATAATGGACAAAAACTTCGCTTGAAGTGAACATCAGAGGGTTCGCCTGAAGCATATCAGACAGAAATAGCTGCAGTGGCGGAAAACGATGCTGTTCTGAACATTATCGAAATTACTCGATGCAGCATCATCGAAATATAGGCTAAAGGTCAGTTGGTGTGTAGTATGAAATAGGCTTAATGGCATATGATTTACTGTATCAGTTTAAATATAAAATTTCCTATTTGGAATTTATAAACACTTTTGAAATGAAAATGTTAATTTAAAATTTATAAGTTTATTAATTAAGAAAATAATTTACTCTTTGATTGGTATCTTAATTATATTATACCACACATACGAATGTGGATTTAAAAAACTTCAGAAAAAATTAAATGCATTTGTTATTGAGAAATGTGAATAATCATATTATACTGTATTAAAAGCAAGGAAATAATGACGTTGAAAATTGATGAATGTGTAAAATTATAAATAATAATAGTAATAAAAAGAACCAATTGTTTCGGGTCGAAATAATTAAGCACGATCATTCATCAGATGAAGAAAGGAGACAAACCTGAAAGTAGCAACGATGCCTTCATTATGCACTTAAAATATTTTCTGTTATTTTATTTATTTATTTATTTATATATTTATTTTATATATATATATATATATTTATTTTTGTCGAAACAAATGTTGCCTGTTTTTGTCATTTATGTTTTTTATTTTTGCTTACAAAGCTTAGTTTCAATAATATTTTTACTAAATGCTACAAAATTAGCAAATTTTATAAAATGATAGAAAAATAATACAAACATCAAATACCAAACACAAAAAAATTAATATCTGTTTTATACTGTTACGGACATTATTTATAAAACAAATATGACTGATAATTGCACAGTACTACCCTAACGCAGATTCGAATGAGCATATTGCACTAAACAAGCATGCTAATTTTTTTCCTTTATAAATTCTTAAAGGATATGTATAAATTTAACAAATATACAGGGTGGTCATAATTAAACATACAGTACTTACCAGTATTCTGTAGCGCAATCTAAGTGCAAGAATAACACCAAAATTTGTAGGAAGATCAAACAAGACGGGGTATGAAGGCTTCCACACACACACAAAAGTTCAAAATTCCCCAGTAGGGGAATATGTGGCGCTGTTTTTCAAAGTAAAGCTTTTGCCGTAATTTATAATTTAAATATGACGATTGTATACTTTTTTTAAAGCACTGATTTTATCCCCATTTATTATTTTAAAACTGGAGACACTGCGCTAATTTGTCTCTAGTTTTCTATTTTTTTCAAACTCTCTTTACTATTACACAGTGCTACCCACATATTACTCTAATGGTGAATTTTGGGATTTTTTTTCGGAATCCTTCATTCCCTCCGTCTTGTTTATTCTTTATACAAACTTTGCTGCCATTCTTGTATTTAGATCGCCTTCCAGAACACTATAAGCACTGTCAGTTTAACTATGGCCACCCTGTATATCACTGATATAGATTGTTTTTGTATTTTACGCCATAAATTTAGTTTACTGCCTAATTTTCTAAAGTATTTTTAAAGTGCAACAATAACATTATTATAATAAAACAACAAAAATAAGAAAAAAAAAAAAAAGTTGCTTCCATTTTATTTTTCTTTTGAAATGATACATAAAATATTCACTAGCAATTCAAGATTTAGACGAATTTGAAACAAGCGATATTTGATCAAATATAAAACGCAAAGTGATAAAATAGAACAGTAATAGCTACTTAAAATAACTATGACAGGAGAAAATCTCTTGATCGTTTTATGGTAGAAAAGTGCCGACACACATTACGAACATGAAATGGGTTCATGGTGTACAAATAAAGATTTTTAAAGTATGGATAAAAATATCTCTCTTTCAATGCTTTTATATAAAAAAATCAGGAGTTTCATGAGCATTATATATTTAGAAGAATTTACACCCATCCATGCATGCATATTCATGCATATATCTGAGTCTATATTTAAGAGATCTGAAAGGTCAATGTATTGTAACTCCTCTTTCTAGAAATATATAATTTAAGACGCAAATATTTCTGTATTTTCCATTTTTCGAAACAAGTTATGCATTATTGTAGATATATATTATCTTATTTCTTTAAATAATAGAGTAACAACAGTGCATTTTAGAAAAACCAGAATTTTTTACGACAATGTAAGCCTCCTATGCACATCCTAAAAAAAAAAAAAAAATGGCTGGATCACAATTATATTTTAAGTTTGCAGTCTCCTGAATATGTAGTTTTGATTTCTGAAAGGCAAAAAAAAGTTTATTTTGGATATAGGGCAAAAAATGGTGCTAGTGGGCAAATATTTAAAAAAAAGTGGGCTTTATTAAAAAAGAAAAAAGTGGAATCATTAAACTCAAATAATTGAACAAAACTAACTAACTAAATAAAAGTTTTACACTGCAACAGTGTATTTTCAATATCATGAAGAGAGAAAATAAACTACAAATTTACGAGCAATAACTTTATTAAAATCAAATATTACATTATTATTATCAATAGATATATCTGTACCCCGGAGGTAAAACACATCATGTCACAAAAATGTAATTTTTCCGGAGAGCAACTTTTTTAATTTTTTCAACTTTAAATGCATGTTTAAATGCACTTCTTTGCAACAAGCAGTAATCACTTAGTGATGCTTTGGCACATTACTAATGACAGTACTAATGCACAGTACTAATGTAATAAAGTAAAAAACGCACATCAAGGACACGTTGCTAACTCTTCTCACAAAAAATGAACACAGTGTCCTTTACCTGCGGAGTAAATATATAGATAGACTTGTCCTCCTTCCCCCTGCTCTAAATATTGCATTCCATAAACGACAAATTCAATGCGTTTTATGGGCGTTGATAGAACATGAAAAATGAAACAGATGAAACATGTTATAAAATTCTGCTTTTTCTAATATTAATTTGATAAATCCTGTACTTTAAATATCCACACAAGCAAAAGTTATAGGGTTTTACATGTGAGGAACGGGCCGGTCAAGACATCCTGAATCCTTCTGTTTATTATTTTACCATCAGTAAAGTTTTACCAGAAAAGTTTTTTTTAACAGGTACAGCCATTTGATGTGGTCTTGCATAATATGGAGGTTTAGAGATGATTTCTCTGCCGTAATGATTTAATCAAAAAAATTGGAAACATGGTTGCATATCTGACATCACTTACAGAGCACATTGCAGATCCCGAGGTAGTGTTTCCCTCAAAAAAGTGACACCGAATTATGAATGAGGATGTAAAGTTACACAACACAGTAACTTTACATTGATGCAAAGGAATTTCTCGGCAAACCTAGAGCTTTTCAGTCACCTAGATTGTCATTAACATTTTTACTTTCTCTTACCCATAAGGTAGAGAAAGTAACTCTTACCCATAAGGTAGAGAAAGTAACTCTTACCCATAAGGTAGAGAAAGTAACTCTTACCCATAAGGTAGAGAAAGTATTGTTTTTGGCTTAAATTTTCGAACGCGAGATTTTGTCATATTTACACGTTTTGAGGTCCCCTGAATACGAAAATCATGTTTTTAGCAAATGGTCTGTGTCTCTGTGTGTGTGTGTGTCTGTGTGTCTGTGTGTCTGTGTGTGTGTGTGTGTCTGTGTGTGCGTCTGTCTGTTATCAGCATATCTCAAAAACAAATTATGGCAGAAAGTTCAAACTTGGTATTCTAAATGTGTATCATATAGGGATGCTACAGTAAACTTTTCGTTAAGATTAAGCAAATGGTTCGTGTACAGGGATAATCAAGAGAATTCTAATACATTACGTCTATGGGGGAAATTGCAGGAAAATAGAGTTTAACGTCTATAGACTGCACTAAACCAAATGAAACAAATGTATACTTTTTGTAATAGAGACAGTTAACTGGGAAAATTTTTTTGTGTATGTAGGAGCCTCGCCTCCCCCCCTGGGGGGGGGGAAGTCCCCCCTCGAGGGGAGTAGCTTTTCATGATGGGTATCTTTCAAAAGAGCTCGAAAATACCTTTAAAACGAATGGTTGAACCATCGATCTGCGATAATTTAAAACAAGGTTATCGATTTTTTTTACTTTTAACGAAAAAAAACTTAGAAAAAAAAATCGTACTTTTTTTTTTTTTTTTTTAATATTGAGAATAAAATGGACTTTTTTTTCTATATTTGGTGTTAAACTACTTCTCTAATATGGAAATCGTCTGCCTTATCATAAAAGATAATTTTTTTAAATAATACTTTTAATAAATTATTTTTTAAAAAGAGAAATATTTTTTAATAACCGAATTAAATTCTATATAAATGTAGGTGCATTAATGAAACGGGGGGTTGAGGGGGGCGATAGCCCCCCTCACAGGAAAGTATTTGTTAAAAAATAACGGTGTAAGTAGGAATAATCTGTGCTTCCCCCTTAATCAGGCTCTGCGCACAAACTACAACTACCCTATGTATTTAATAATAAGAAAGCTACACAGAACTGGCGTTTTAAAGTAATAATTACAAGACTAAATTCAATTACAATAAATTACAATAATTACAAAACTATTTCATTTTATAGTGTTTATTCAAAATTTTGTAATTATTACCATATGTCTTTATTGTTGCCAGTTTAACAACAGCAGTCAAAATTTCTGAAGATTCCTGAATTTCAGAAAGCTTGCGTGCTCTGTTCAGACTTCACTGTAAACATTTCAACACAAAATGAAAAATATGTTCAGTTTTGTGCAAATTGTTAGCAACTATACAACATTACTAATAAGTACTTCATATTTTGGACAAAATATGAAGTATATTATGATCTTTGAGAAATCAAATACCACATACTCAAAAAATTATGTGTCTAAAATATCGCTGTGATCTGGTAAGTCCTTTTTGCATAGGTGGTACCATATCACATTTTCTTTAATTTGGAACACCTTGAATGTAAAAAGAGGTTTTTGTCAGCTACATTAAATAAAGAACGTTTCTAAAAACATTTGAATATCGTACTAGCATTGACAAAGAACTTGTGTTCAAGATTTAAGTGAAATCCATTTAATGGAACTGGGTCAAAAATTGATTTCAAAATTTTTTGCAAACGAATAAGCTTCTGTTTTTGGAGTGCACCTCCATTTAGGTACGGCTCTGAAATGCTCAAATTACGCGTTACTTCCTAGAGTGAAATTGCGTATAAAATTTCAGAAAAATTAACCCTTTAAACTCAGCGTCCTACTTCTAGATATTTAATAAATAAGCACGTAGAATGTGGTTTCTTGTAATGACTTTTCTTTTTTAATGATTGTAGAAGACAGTATTATAAACATCTCTAGAAATTTTCCTGTATCTTGTATTAATTAGGATATCGTGATTTTATGATTTTTCTATTCTCGCACATGTCTTTGCTTTTTTCGGAGATGTACCAAGTAAAGTCAAGGTGAATAATAATATCTATAATAAAGTAAAGCTAGGAGATATTGCGCACATAGCGGATCGGCGGAAAGGAGTAAAGTAGGCTCGATGAAACTACAGGTAGTTTTACAACATCAATAGTGGAATGCCGACTTGAATGTGCATGTTGATTGCTTCAAGCTTTTAAGATAAAATGTGGTTATTTTGTCTCGTTTTTCAAAAATGGTTGCTTGAATTTGCACAACTCTTTCTACGATTTTCTCTAGAATTATAGTTATATAAAATATTTTTAAATTAAACGATTTCTCATGGACTAGTTTATATACGTTGATTGTGGCAGGTGGTTGCACGAAAGTTGCACCACTTACAACAATAAGTGTAACTATTATGGACAACGACAAATGAGGTCAGCAAATAAGAAAACATTCAATATGATAAGGAAATGCATTAGTTTTATTTAAACGAGTTATCTAGTAACAGGAAAGTTAAACAAAAAGTTTCGAAAATGTTAAAATTTCGGAGATGTTAAACAATGTTATTTTGTAATCTTATCTCGTCTTGTTTTCTTCTAATTTTTTAATATTTTTTCATTAAATACTTCTTTTTTTTAATACTTTTAAATTCTTTTTAAATTTCTTTTATTTTTCTGATTTTCTTAATTACTAAAATGAAATAGCCATTCCTAATACAAAAATATTTGTTTACAAATATTATTATTTACCTACAAATGTAACACATTGGAGGATCGAACCCACTACCTTCGCGTTATTAGCCTGATGTTCTAATCAATTAAGCTAGTGGGCCATGGCAAGTCTTTTTATTTTTATGTTTCTATCTCTAGAGACGATCATTTTGGAGACTTATAGGTTTTAATTAATAAAAAATAAAAAATAAAAAAAAAAACTAATCCAAATTTCGGAAATTGGGCTTCGGAGTACATCAGGAGAGTACAAAATGGACTTCCATGCAAATTTCTGTAGCTCTGCAATCAGTCGTTTGCCTTCACAGAGACACAAACACACACACATTTTTTTTTTTTTTAAGAATATGTAGAGATAAATTTCTTGCACATGAAACTACATTAGTGTCAAACTTAGCAATAAACTCCATTACAGATGCTTGTACAAAATCTATATTTATTGGGAATTATTACGATTCAGTTCAAGAATTATTGCGATTCAATATGTAATATTGTGTAATATTTAATGTGTAATATTTTGATGTAATATTTATTTAATTATTCTGTTTAGCAGTTTTAATTTCATGCTCCTGAAACTGCATTATTGTAAACACTGACTGTAAATTCCACTACGGATGTTTCAAAACCTATGTTCATTAGGTGATGCCTGAAAATTTATTCAACTTTATTGAAATCTGGTGCTGTTTTGTGGCAGAAAAATATAATTGCTATACATAAATGTTAGCAATTCTAGTTCCATTCGATTTTTATTTGACAAAGGTACTTATTACTTATCCGATCTACTTTAAGATGGATGTTTAGAAATTACTACCAATGAGTATTTCTATTTGTATTGAATGAGTATGTACTAATTCAATTTTCAGATTGGTTTTTATTTATTTATTTAATTATTATTATTGTTGTTTTTGATAAATTTGTTTTATTTATTTATTTTTTTGACATTTTAGAGAATTCAGAGATGTTTCAGTTACAATTATTCTGACGAGCATACAATATGATGCATGCGAGTTTGCTCTAATTATTGTATTCAACATTTAGTACTCTTTTTCATGGTTACGTAAAATCGTGCGCTATCAAAATTAAAGAAGAAAAACTACTGTAAATTATTTATTGCAAAACTTATGTAAAATTAGAACAAAATATAACGGAGATATTAAAAAATGTATTTATGTGAAAATTTTACCGGAAATACTATTTCAGTATATTAATGGTTTATAATACTGTTTTTTCTAAAGCAGAAATATATATATATATATATTTTAAAGATAACATTAAAAATGCAATGAAAATGTGCAATATAGATTGTGAATTTTAACTATTTATTTTTAACTGAGAACTATTATAAATTTACACACTGAGAAAAAAAATATATACCGCTTTCATCTAGAACGAATAGGTGGTCCTTTTCTAAATCCCTAAACTAGAAATATAGATTTCCGAGCTATGAGTATAAAGCACGCCAATACACTGAGAAAAAATTGTGTTACTGACATCCAGAATCTAAATTGTGACTCTAGAAAAAATAGTTCCATGCCATCCGTATAAATTTCTTATAAAAGTTTTTTCTAGTCCCCTTCGAAAGCGAATTCTAGAGACCTCTATTAGATTTCTTGAGCGTTTTCCTACACTATCGAGGACAAACCTATTTGAAAATATCCCCAAATAAATGTGAATACGCATAAAAACGCCGAAAATCGAGTGTTTAAGGATGAAGAATATTTTTTTTACAGAAACAGAATGAGAAAAAAAAAAAAAAAAAAAAAAAAAACTCTGTAAAAGACCAAAAATCTGTTTTTAAATGAAAAACAAATGTTACATTTTTTTATGTTAGTTAAAAAAGTTCGTATTCTTCAATGCTTACAACATTGTAAATTTAGAATGAGCACAGTTAAAAATTTGTCATAAGCACCAATCTGTTACACCAAATCACACACGCTGAAATACACTAATTAGGGATACACACGTTAAAATACACTAACTAGGGATAGAGCATATTAAAGTTTAAACAAACATAATGAGTTTGATGGGGATGGAAGGGTATTTATTATGTAGGATCCAATTTCATATATATAGTGTTTCAATGGATTAAACTTCTTTTCTTCATCAAATGTGCTGTTGCAGTAAAATTAGATATACAGTCAATGTGAAAAGAAAGGTAGTCTATTCATTGTTATTAAGATCGACCTTGGCAACAAACTTGGTGACCAAATTTGAAAAAAAATGGTAGTTTAGGGTCCCCGAACTTTTAAAGCTCTATCTCCAATAGGAGTTGAGTTTGGGAATTTCCCATTGATTCTAGCACAGTGTTATTAAGAATCTTCTCCATATTCCGGCCGCTAAGGTTACAAATGGGAACAGATTAACTCCCTTTCAGTCAGTGTTCAGACTGATGTTTTCAATGGGCGTCGCATAGAGATGATGCTACAAGCCATTGGTTATTGATCCTGAATGAATGAAGTTCCTGCTCTGGGGCATATTTAAAGCTGTTCACTTTACTCTTTTGGTACAAGTGAATAATCATTGAACAGTGACAACTGTGATACGAATGACAGCTTTATAAGACTATTTTGAGAGTATTCGTTGCATTAACAGTTTTGTAGGACTGTTTTGAGAATTTATGTTGAATAAATTGCATTAATCGACTAGAACCTTCTTTTTTCTTTACGAACTACAGTCAGCAGCAAAAGTATCCGAGCACTAGCAAAAATTCCTATGTAAAAAAGTACACTAATTACAGTTTTCTTAAATAAATCCTTTTTGAATCATGTTCTTAGACTGACTAAGAATATTATTCAACAAGGATTTATTTAACAAAACGGTATTAAGTATACTTTTTTACACAGGAATTGTTGCTAGTGCTAGGATACTTTGGCTGCCGACTGTACTTTCCAAACGTTAAGAGAGCCGGCATTTTCGTAAAAAAAATGTTAAGATTCCTTCATTTAGAGAAAAGAAAGTCTCTTCACGGGCATCAGCTGTACACTGATTTTTGAGTTTTTGACTATAGAAACAGACATTTATATGCTACTAGCAGACCCGGCCACGCGTTGCTGTGGCTATGTTATACGTTGAATTATAATGTAGTAAAATATTCAATATATTAAAATTATTATTTACGAATAAAGACCATCCTTGATAACATCCTTGATCTTAGCAGACTTAGCCCGCTTCGCTGGTCCCTATTTTTAAATGATTCACTATAATTAAAGAATTCTCAAAATTGCATTAATTTTTAACATGTGAAAAAAAAAGAGAAAAAAAAAATCTGATCGGGAAAAATGTTCGACACTCATAATGAATCCATATATTATCGAAAGGAAAATGATATAAAATACAAAAAAATCTTCTCTCATTGGTGGAATAATCTGTTCGGACCCCCACTGCCTGCGGCAGTGTATACCTGCGCAAACCATGCGCACCGTTTCTTCATCCACCGTTCCCGCCCTTCTTAATAACTCTATACTTTCGAAAATATCCGCAATCGATTTATCGGGCCTTAAAACTTAATAATACTAATTTTCAAAGTTCTAACTCTTATTTCTATTATTTTGCCCCTTTGCCCTCCCCCCTCCCACTATTCTAAATAATTTTACAAATTCGAAAATATCTACAGTTTATTTGTAGGTGTCAAAAACCTGTATGCACCAATTTGAACGATCTAACTATATTTTTATTTTTTGCCCCTCTGCCCCCCTTCCCGCCCCTTCTAATAAATTTACAAATTCGAAAATATCCGCAATCGATTTGTTGGTATCAAAAATTCTATGCACCAATTTTGAATGATCTAACTCCATTTTTATATTTTGCTCCTCTGCCCCCCCCCTTTCCCGCTCCTCTTAATAATTTTACAAATTCGAAAATATCTGCAATCGATTTGTACGTATCAAAAACTTCTATGTACCAATTTTTAGCGATGTAACTCTATTTTTATTTTTTTGCCCCTCCGCCCCCTTACCCGCCCCTCCTAATAACTTTACACTTTCGAAAATATCCTCATTCGATTTGCAGGCCTCTAAAACCTCTCTATACCAATTTTGTACAGTCTATCTGCATTTCTATTTTTTTTTTTTTGGTTGTTGTTTGTTTGTTTGTTTGTTTGTGAAATCACGTTTTGGCCCCTCCCCCCCCCCCTTTTGGGAGGCGAATTTTGCAATAAAAACTATCCTATCTCTCAAGTTGGACCAAATTGCACACAGGGTCCAAATTTCATTAAAATCGGCTCATTAGTTTAGGAGTTCATCGCGGACAAACATAATAAATTTTATATATAAAGATATATATATATATATATTAAATTATAAAGTTTTGATCAATGAAGCACAAATAAGTAAAAAACAGGATTAATTTCACTGTATTATCTTCATTATAATATGAATTCAATTTACACTTCAGTCTAAGTAACACGTGGCCGGCTATGCTAACACCAAAAATTTAAAAAGTGGAAATAATTGAATTATACGAAATTTATTAATAGGTTAAAAAGTTGAAGATTCTTTGTGTAGATGGCAGCACCAAATATATTTCAGCTTTCATTTCAACCCAGTCGAAAGGTATCGACATCTGTTAGAATCATTTGGAGTTAACAGATAATTGTGACTGTCAAATAATAACAGACAAATAATTAGCAATAAATTAAAATTGCGACTATAATTTGAGATTTAAACTATCCTATCTCTCAAGTTGGATCGAACTGCACATGGTGTGCGAATTTTATTATAATCGGTTAAGTGGTTTAGGAGTCCATTGAGGACAAACATTGTGACACGAGATTTATATATATTAAGATTAAATATATCAACAGTTAGTTACAGTCGGCAGCAAAAGTATCCGAGTACTAGCAAAAATTCCTATGTAAAAAAAGTACACTTAATACTGTTTTGTTAAATAAACCCTTGTCGAATCCTGTTCTTAGACTGACTAAGAACATGATTCGACAAGGATTTATTTAACAAAACAATATTAAGTGTAATTTTTTTTATATAGGAATTTTTGCTAGAACTCGGTTACTTTTGCTACCAACTGTATAACTTCAGCACAATTCCGAGTACTTGAGTGCGTGAGTCAGTGAGTGAGGCCACGCTACATTACAACTTTTCAACAATAATAGATGAAAAGGTTTTTTGAAGATTTTTTCATCTATAAGAATCTTAAAAATATTGTTCATTGTGATTTAGTTATACCACATTTGTCTAATTGTTGGAAATTTTATATTCAGTGCACATTTTCTAAATTTCTTCTGCATTTTTTCACAAATACCATTTCTCAATTTTCTATTGGCCAATCCTCCACATTCCGAGTAACTCTAATGGTTGATCAGAATCCGATTCCTTTCATATATATAGGAGCACTTTCCTCTAATTTCTTTATGCACTGAAGACGGCACGCTATATGCTACCAAACAGGTGCTTGCTATTCATTTTTTCTTTTTGACGTTCAAGACGTTGAAGATTTTTTCCTGGGTGTATTTAAAGTTATTACTTGTGGTATATTATAAATCGTGAGTACTTCATGCTAATTTAACACGTGGCTTTCATAGTTAATTATACCCTACATAAGTAATGTCATTTATTTTTCATACTTTGACATTCATTAAAAAAAATATTTGAGTTAAGAAGATTACTAAACTTCTATAATATTATCTACCGATGCCGTATTTCAGAAAATAGTATTTGCGCTACACAGTTGTTTTCTGAGTATTTCTTTCGTGTTAAACTTCAAGGTTCCGAGTATAGCTGACTTTTCACGCGAGCACTTGACATACTCGATAACATATCAGTCATGAAATAGAACATTTAATTTATACAAAATTAAGAGCAAATTTATCTCATTTTATAATGAAAGAAATGTGTATTACTTTCTCTGTGCAGTAATTAAAAATACAGGGTAATTATAATTAAACCTCCGCTAAAAATAGCACATTGGACATAGCTAAATCGGACAAGCATAATGTCACCAAATTTGGTATGTTGATGATTGGACGCGCTCAAGGAATTAAAAAAAAATATATTTGTTTAAAAATGTCTACCAAATGGAGTATCTATGATTTTGAATTCGCGAGTCTAGTAAAAATCGTTCCATATTAAAGTTCAGCTTCCTATTAACACAAAAGATGGCCGATAAAATACAATCGGCAGCAAAAGTATCCAAGCACTAGCAAAAATTCCTATCTAAAAAATGTACACTTAATACTGTTTTGTTAAATAAATCCTTGTCGAATCGTGTACTTAGACTGACTAAGAACAGAGTTCGACAAGGATTTATTTAGCAAAACAGTATTAAATGTACATTTTTTATATAGGAATTTTTTCTAGCGCTCGGATACTTTTGCTGCTGACTGTAAAACAAACTAGTTGATGCTGCATAAAATAAATTTTATTTTAAGAGTCTTCACTGAACTATTAGACTATTATCGTGGTAATATAAATAATTAATAGGTTTCGAGAATGTAAAGCATTGAGGTGAGAGAGAGAGAGCATCGGCATCGCTTAATATTCAAGCAGTGGTCTAGGAGCGAAATGTCAGAATTCGCTATGTAACGCCTGCGAGCAGACGAGTTGAAATTCACCAAGGGTAAGAAAATATCGCCAACTTTATAGCCAAACGATTTTCTTTGTCTCTCGAATAAAATGATATAAATATTTAAATTTAGGAAGACCGTTGTGGAAACTTAAACTAATTATTAGCGGCAATTCGCACGCCAACTATCGCCTGCCTTGTAGGAGCTGGGATGTCTCAAGTGATTGCAGCGTAAGGAAATTTAAAAATATTAGTCACTACAGTCGATGACAAAAGTGTCCGAACACTATTAAAAATTCCAACATAAAAAAAAGTACACTTAATACAGTTTTGTTAATTAAATCCTAGTCGAATCCTGTTCTTAGTCAGTCTAAAAACAGGATTCGACAAGGATTTATTTAACAAAACAGTACTAAGTGTACTTTTTTATATAGGAATTTTTACTTGTGTTACCGACTGTACTTAAAGATGTTTCAATTGATATTTATTGCTAAATTTGGCTATAATGAAAGAAACTTTCGCAATTTAAAAGAATATATCGTAATTTATAGAATAAAGAAAAGCGCTGAAAAATGAGAACAGCTTTTTTTTTTTTTTTTGTAGAAAGAGTTAGCCTTAGAATTTAAAAATTCTGAAAGAACATTTTATTTAATAAATAATTCATTTAAATTGTAAAGAATGAAATATCAATTCTTAAAGAATACGTTTTGATTTTCGAATGATTTAATTAATAAATTAACCGATAAAATATTACTAAAATCAAGCTATCTGTTTACAGAGAGACAAATGTGTTTAAATATAAAAGATAATTTAGGATTTCGTTATACATTTTAATACAAATTTTCATTTATTGAAAAAATAATATTTAATTATTAAATTTATTTGGAAAGGCAATTAAAGCCAACGTATGTGAATAGACTCTTTCGCAACATCACATAGAAAAAACTTAACATAGACAAATTTAACAACTTTAAAGATTCCTTTAGCGTATCTCGTGAATCATCCACATACTAATTTTGGCAGCAATCCGCTTCTCCGTTTTAACTGCAACACGCAGTTAGCAGATAGCAGAAATTTAATTATGACCATCCCATAGATCTGAAGTATCCAGAGGTCTTCTGTGTATCTATAAAGTACTTTTTATGCTGTGCACGTAAAGTAAAATTATGCATTATTGAAAATTTACAAAATAAAAGACTTTTTATTCTTTTTGTAATATTTTTAAGTTAAAATAAATTTAAGGAAAACAGTCAAATGCTCATTATTTTTAACTCTTGGTTTTTATTATTATATTTTTAATACAATTAATAATTATTAATGTATAACACAATACTGCTTTATCACAGGGTTATTTTTATTTTTATTCCATTCATTATAATTATTTTTTTAAGATCATTTTATTAAACATTTCATTCATTATTGCTCTTTTTCTTTATAATAAAGTTTGATAAATTTACTGTTCGCATGTGAAGTGAAACACAATGATCGCCAAATAACGAAGTAAAAAAAAAAAAAAAAAAGAGTTAAAATTTCATGTAAAATGTTGATTAGTACCATTCCTTAATTAACACGTTATTTTACGTTTGGTCACACGTGGTGATAATGTCCGCTTTTTTTCTAACTTGCTTTGTCATTCGAATATTTAAATAAATTATATGGTTTTTAAAAAGCAATTTGTGATTTTTTTTTTTTTTTTTTTTTTTTTTTTTTAAATATCTGAATTATTTAGACTTTGTAAGAGTCTGTTTTCATTATTGGAAATCGGCAGGTTTAATGCAAGCATCTGAAGCATAAAATTATACGCTTGATTCTTGCATGCTTTTGGGTGTAGTTTTGAAGTTATTGATTTAAATGAATTCAGCAGATTCGTCTCTACCGACAGAAAGAGCTATCCCAGCAGACGCAATAATGATTATGAGGAACAAAGTGATTTTTAATATGGGAACAACAGGAAGAAGAACAAAAGGATTTCACCCACTAAAGAATGGAAGACAAAGAAAATCGATACGCTCACTCAGACGAGGATGCTACCAAGTAGAATGCTGTACAGATTTGGCGGTTTGGCAGAGGCTTTTAATGAGAAATTTAATTTAAAAAAGAAACAAAAAAAGTAAACTTGATGACTGGACCATATATTGATCCTCTCTAGAAACATTTTCGATCAAATTTATCTTCCGGTTCTACTCTCTGTAAACGCATAGGTTAAAAATTATGCAATATGTATAAATGAAAATGAGTATTATAAGATATATTATTCCTCTACTGACTGATAGAGAAATAATATGACATATCAATCTAAAAAGTGCGACGAAGTATAAGTTAGTAAAAATACTTCTCTTGTAGGATTTAGGCAAATGTGATAAAATGTATGATAAGTAGAAAAAGGTGGAATTATTCTTGTTTCTGTTCAGGATGTAATACTTTTTTTTAATGTGATTTTAAATTAGGATTTCAGAATTTTCCAAAGAAGTGTTTTATTACTAAAGATGAGATTCGATTGTGTAATTATATAGGGGAAGGTTGCTTAAAATTATCCCCTTGTAAAATAACATAAATGTTTAAATAAAACTCTGGGCATTTGCTAGTATGTTTTACGCTATATTTTGAATTATAAACATATTTTAATAATATTTTAAACCCAAACTGAGTAATGAGAAAAGTGGATTTTTGGAAAAGTGTCCAAAGGATCATTTTACCCTCATCAAACGGCAAAATGATCCTTCATTTAAAAATAAGAGTAAAATTGTTGTTTATCGGAAAAATAAAGGATTTAAAAGAAATTATGACAATATATAATGAAATAAAATAAGTAAACTAGGTATTATTTCTGTACATGAAAGACTGTATATCTAAGTAAACAGGAAAGCTAGTGCTTACCTTGATGTTATAAAACCCACTTTTTAAAGAATGCTATTCAGACGCGTAATACTATGATCGCTTGAATACCGTCGATGCTTCTTCTTGACTTAGTACAACACATTTATATATTACCCTGTAGATAGCGCTATTGTGTGGATAAGATGTGTGGATTATTTTGCGTGCTAGAATAATTTTAGGCTACAGTCGGTAACAAAAGTATCCGAACACTAACAAAAATTCTTATATAAAAAAAGAAGAGTTAATACTGTTTTGTTAAATAAATCCTTGTCGAATCATGTTCTTAGACTGACTAAGAACATGATCCGACAAGGATTTGTTAAAAAAAAACAGTATTAACTCTACTTTTTTATATAGGAATTTTTACTAGTGTTCGGATACTTTTGTTACCGACTGTACTTTCTCCTACACTGTAAAAAAATAACTATTACCAGCTGCAAGAAACTCTCTGTGATTGGATAAAATAATTATTTTGTCCAATCACAGAGAGTTTCTTGCAGCTGGTAATAGTTATTTTTTTACAGTGTACTATAAAAATATTATAATTTTGTTTTTATTGAAAAAAAAAAAATGTTAAATGATTCATGATTTTAAGACATTCGTTTATATTAACTGTTGATTTTTAGATATCTAACTAAACGCATGTAAAGTATTTAACAACATACCGCAAAATCACTTATTTTTCGACAAGAATATAAAGGATTTTTTTTTTCTTAATTATGGTGATATGCAGGAATGTAGTGTTCAAGAGACAGTTGTGAAAGAGTTAAAAATAAATATTTGCCTAATAGTATACTGATATATATATATATATAACGGAAAAATTAAAAAGAATTTTCTAAACTTAAAAAATATATATATATATATATATAATAAAGATGATCTATTAAGCATAGTAGAAGCCAAGCAACAGATACAAGATCACTGAAACACCAATGACCAATAAGATTATTATTTTTTTTTTTATCAGTGGATGAAATACACTAATGTAAAGAAACCAGATCTATTAATTAACAGCCTGCAAAACAAACGAATCAATAAAGTAACACAACAAATCTTAACTTAAAACCATAAACTAATCAAAATTAATGAAAATTTATGAATTCTTCATCCGCTTAATCACTAGAATTATTAAATATATATATATATATATATATATATATATATTTTCAACAGAACTTTTTTTTTTTTTTCAAATTTCTGTTTAAATTAACGGATAAAAATTAAATTTAAAGCTCTTGCTTACTTTCATTTTGTAAAATTTAAAACAACAAGAAAATTAAATATTTTTTAATTTACTTTTCCGAAGGAAAAACTTACGATATTGTTTAATTTAAAATTCTAATCTACTTAAAATGAAAAAAAAAATTGAATATTAGGGAAAATGTAAAGAATTTCGCATTCTTTTTTTCAGTTCCTTGAAAACTAAACACATGCGTCTTATTTATAATGCACTTTTTCTTGAGCGTGAAAATAATATTTCATGCATAGTTACCCAAAGCACTAAAAAAGTGTTGTAAAAGTTTTTTTCCTAAAAAGAAAGAAAGAAAAAAAAAAAAAAAAAAAAAAAAAACCATTAAATTATTATAAAATCTGTAAATTTAATCCCTATATTTCCTGCAGAGAAACATTTTAAATCAGTTTTTCGCAGAAATTTTCTGGCATTTTGTTCTCCATAATTTGAAAACTAGTAAATCAAAGCAAGGCAAAATCATTATTTTTAGTTAAGTTTTCTTAAATTCAAACCCTTAACTAAAAGAGAGAAAGTCTGAAAACTTTTTATCCCTAAGTTAAAATTTTCATTTGCCGAATTCATGTGTTGATTTTTAGTTAAATTATTAAAATTGCTTAAAAAGACAAATACGTTTATTTGACAGATATTTAAACGTCATTTTATATGCAAAAATAGTTAGTAGTCAAAACATAATTGAGTTTTTTGGATTAAGAGAAATATTACTTATGTATATGTAATTTAAAATAAAAACTACTACGCTTAAACTGTGAGTTGCCGGGTTCGATCCCAGGTCGCACTCGTCGGCCGAGCCGTTTGGAGTTTTCCGTGGTTTTATCCAAAACTTGCGTAAATACCGGCTAGGACTCTTTAAAAAGACCCCCACGGAGGGCACTCCCCGATCTTGAACCCTAGTGCAGTAAATAACACAACTCCCCCACACACTCAACTCAACTACTTTTAAACTACAGTGTTTGCACTTCATAACTTAGCAAAAATCTTATTTCAATTTTTGTAAGAATAATGCTGCATTTTTAAATATTAAATATACATTTTATTTCTTTATTTATCTTTTTAAATTGTTTATAAAAATCTAGTGCATAAATCTTTTTTTAACTCCTGACCAAAAACGAGGGGTGTCAAAAAAATTGAAACATATGTCCATGTGTTGGTCTATGAGGGAAAGTGGGGACATTCGCATGTTTACACACCTTCCAACCGCGTGTTTATGTGTGTGTGTCTGTGGCTTTCAAGCGAATGGATCGATTTCAATAAATTTTGTCTTTTTCATTAATTAGAGCTCTGATTTAGCCGAGATGGTTCTTAGCCGTGTTTAATGAAAATCTGTTCGATAAATTAAAAATATATATATTAGGATTTTTTTCCAGGCCACTTTGCAGTGATACTTTTACGTTTGCGACATGGTAATCTTCCAACATTCAAAGCATCTTTGATTATAAGTCACGTGTTTTTTGAATTTGACTCTTAAAAGGCTTATTTTAAAAATCCACGAATTTTAAAAATCGGCTCTCAATATTATTGTATGTCAATATTATTATGAGTACACAGTCTAAAAATTTCAAAATTCGAGATTTTAGAGAAAATTTTAAATAAATTAGAATGCGGATATTTTCCGTCCACTATGCATTGGTATTTTAAAATTTGTGAGTTGCCGATCTTTCAATTTCCATAAGTCATGTTATTTTTCAAATTTGAGTGTACTAAAACTTTTTTTTTTTTTTTTTTTTTTTTTTGCATTGCAAATTTTTAACCGATTTTTACTAAAATTAAAAGTTACTAAAATTAATGATTATGAGTTCACAGTCCAAAAATCGCCAAATTCCGTTTAAATTACATATATATATAATCTAATTGAATCCAAAAGCAGCTTAGCGTTGATATTTTATAATTTGCAAGATAGCTTTCTTCCAACCGAAAATTATATATTTTATAGAAAAATATTTAATTAAATTCAATGGCAAATTTTAATTTTAATTAATTAATGTTTTAAGCTATCTTTACACTTGTATGTGTACTAATTAATGAATATATTTCTTGTTTGTATGCTTCCTGTGTGGCCCAAGGTGATTTCACAACATAAATTAAATATATTTCGTTATAATTTTTTCTGTTAGTAATATTGAGATTGAAACTTACGCATTATATAAATAAGGATATTTATATTGAAAAATTAAAAATGGGGGTAGTTATAATTAAACTTCTCCTTTAAAAAAGATGTTTCTAAAACGAGTGAGCTAATTGCTCACTCGATTGAATTTGTATGGTGCAGCCACATTTTCCGCTCCTGGCATTAAGGACGACTCTAAAGGATTGGAGGAGTGCCAAATTGACCGACAGGTAGAGATTTGGTGAACATCTAGTTCTTTTGTCGTTTATTTTCTCTCAACCACGAAGATTTCCACCTCTGTTAGACAGTGGACTGGTCGAGTCAGCACATGTGCAGAGGCTTCCATGGTCGCAAGAAACGTGGTTGAAGAATATCGAAATTGTACACAAGATATGCTTAAGGACTTAAAAAATATTTAAAAAATGTGCATTAAATTACAATTTGCATTAAAAAAAAAAAAAAAGCAAATTTATGATAGAAAATTAACAAGACGAAATTCATAAACGATTTGAACATTTACAGATAAGATTTTCATACCACTTTTATTAAAGTTGCCAAAAGGTTGTAATGCCTAATGGTGCCTGCAAATAATCCTAAAGAATGCTTACCTTCATTGAAAATGTTTAAAAAAAAAAAAAAACACCATAAAGGTAGTTTTTTAGAAAATAAAAAAGCCAAAAGAATTTAAATTTAGAATTTGTTCTCTGGATAGATCTCCGAGAAAGGCAGAAAATTTTCAGAATGAAGCCCCAGGAGCACAGAGAGATATTAATAAATGAATGAATAAATAAATGAAAAATACTGTACTCCTTAAAAAAACCTAAATGCGATCGAAAAGCTGTCGCGTGCATTGACGAGACAAGACTGGATGTCGCAAACGGCCAAAAAGTCAAAAGAAATACGATAAGTACCATAAGAGGGACAATAAGAATATATAGAACCAGGGGGGCAATAAGATATTGAAGATTTTCAAAGGTCTGAGATATATATCTACTATATGCCGAACAGAAAAGCTATTATAGTTTGCAGTTAAAAAAATAATTTACTAAGGAATTAACAATATTTCAACAATATTGTTTCTGTATTTAATATCGCACACACACGCACACAAGAAAAGAAATAATAATAATCAGAATATTAGCTCAATCTTAGCGCATTATTAGATCAATTTGAACATTATATCAACATTGTGTGTTTTCATTTGAACAAGCACGACTTATATAGAGCGTTCAATATTTTCGTAGTATTATTGAAACAGTACAATTTTTCTGCTTGAAAAACTAAATTTTACGAAAGATTAGTCATTTAAATTTTAGATTTAGTCATTTAAATAACAAATTTCCGATTAAACTCTAAAATATTTTCAATATAGTAGGTATTCGATATGAAACATTTCCTATAGATAGATTACTATTGCAATGCTGAGAATGAGTTGTAAATAATTCACCATAAGATTAATAAATATTGCGGCAATAGTGGTTCACAGTAATTTATTATAGGAATAACATTAATGAAATATAGATAGATTAAGTGATCGCTTGATTATACAACATTCATTAAAGATACATAGATTATGTGCTTGTCGCATAATATTCCGATTATTTTGATGCTATGTCTCCATTTGTTCTACGGAGCTTTCTCAGATTAAACAGCACACAGTGGCATACGGTCTTCCATATACGTCATTTAGTAACATTTAGAATGTATAGATTATAGCTCATCGATTCAATTCTACTCCACAGCAGATTTAATAGGTGCTCATTATCGGCTAATATTCCATTTTCTGTCATTTGAAGGGAGACTGAAGTAAGTTATAGATGATATGCATTTATGGACTGAATTTCCCCCTGAAAAATCAGTAAACAAAATTAAAATTTATAACTTGACGAAAATTGAAATAAAAGTAAACAGAATTTAATGCTTTTTCAGAAATTAATAATACATTAATAATGTATTGATTTACTAATAATTTGTTCTACAGTGATGAATGCAGATTTTTTTTTTTTTTTTTTTTTTTTTTTTTTTATAATATTTATAAAATCCCCTTTCCTAAAAATTATTTTGTCATATTGCCTGTATCACACATTTTTCATATTATTCATTAACTTTGTGAATATTTTCTTCACGAAAAAACTATTTCACCCACTTGAAAAAAAAAAAGAAAAGGCAATATTTCCTTAATGACAGCAAATATTTAGTATGATGTTGGTGTTTGGGTTATAGCCGACTGCCTAAATAGAAAATCTAGTCTTGGATTACATGAACTCCTGTGAGGAAAGAGATTAATGAGAGAACCTAGATCCTATTCATTTGAGTATTGAAAATAATAATAAAAATAACTTTGAAATGTTAGGCTGACGAGCAAAATTTGTGATCGAACCCAGCACCTCCCATCTACCTTTTTAAGTGTGGAAAATTTCGGCGGCATTTAAACATGGAAAAGTAAAAGACCTATATTATTATTAAATCAATAACATCTATATTTTTTAAAATTTAAGACTCTCTGTCAGTGATCGCCAGGATCATCTAAACTCCATGTAAACATATGGGAAAATTATCCCCATTATTATTTATTACATAATACCGTTTTCATACATTCCGTTTTCACACTCGGAAAATTCACGATTTTTAAACCAATCCATGTTTTCCCAAAACAGATTTTTCTTTTCAATTTTTCATATTTATTTTGAAGTAGTAAAATGCAAAATTACACTTAGTGAAATTTTACAGCTTCAAAATACAATATTAAAATGATAATAATAATAATAATAATTTTTGAAAAACGATGTATAATTTAACAGACGTGAATGTTCTGAATGTGAAAAAGGAATTCAAAAATATGCATTTTATAATGAGTAATAATGGGGATTACTTTCCCTTATTCTACCATGGAATTTGGATGACCTTGATGCTCAGTGATAGGAACCTTAAATGAAACTTCTAAAGTTTATCTCAATCCATTTCAATTAACACGGAAAACAGTAATTTTTACTTTCCGAAAACTATAGTGAGGAAAGTATTGTAATCATGTCAAAAATCCGAATTCGAGATTTTGATGTTTCTATACGTTTCGAGGTCCAACGAGTCCGTTTTCACTATTTTTACGATGATGTATGTATGTGTGTGTGTATGTATGTGTGTATGTATGTGTGTATGTCTGTGAGTGAACACGCTAGCGTCTAAACGCTTTGTTCGAATAAGCTGAAAGTTGGTACGTATATTGTAAGTCACCATAGTACGAACCCTATAGATTTTGGTGAATCTAGCACTTATAGTTTTTTTACAGGGACACAAAGAAAAATTCTTTATCATTATGGCCTATGGGACCCAATTTTTAAAAGTGCGATAGCATCTAAATGCCTTATTCAATTGAGCTGAAAATTTATACACATATTATAGGTCACAGATACTCAACCTGTATAGATTTTGGAGAATCTAGAACTTATAGTTTTCTTACAGGGACATACAGAAAAATTCTTTATCATTGGCCAATGGGGCCAAATTTTTAAAAGTGTGATAGCGTCTAAACGCCTTATTAATATGAACAAAAAATTTGTCCACATGTTCTAGGTCACAGTTGCACACACTGTATAGATTTTGGTGAATCTAGCACTTACAGTTTTTTTACAGGGACACAAAGAAGAAATCTTTATCATTATGGCCTATGGGACCCAATTTTTAAAAGTGCGATAGCATCTAAACGCCTTATTCAATTGAGCTGAAAATTTATATGAATATTATAAATCACTGTTGCACTAACTATAAGCATTTTGGTGAATCTAGCATTTATAGGTTTTTAGAGGGACACAACGAAAAATTCTTTATCAATATGATCTATGGGCTCAAAGATCAGTAGCGTTAAATAAAACATCGTGTAATATATGGAGAAAAATACTCAAACACTCTATTATGGTTTTCTCCCTTTTGTTTGTTTAACAACAATCCGAATTTGAGATTTTGATGTTTCTATACGTTTCGAGGTCTTCTGAGTCCGTTTTCACTATTTTTACGATGATGTATGTATGTGTGTGTGTATGTGTGTGTGTATGTATGTATGTGTGTGTGTATGTATGTGTGTATGTCTGTGAGTGAACACGCTAGCGTCTAAACGCTTTGTTCGAATAAGCTGAAAGTTGGTGCATATATTGTAAATCACCATAGTACGAACCCTATAGATTTTGGTGAATCTTGCACTTATAGTTTTTTTACAGGGACACAAAGAAAAATTCTTTATCATTATGGTCTATGGGACCAAAATCTGAAAAGTGCGATAGCATCTAAACGCCTTATTCAATTGAGCAAAAACTTTATACACATATTATAGGTCACAGATACTCAATCTGTATAGATTTTGGAGAATCTAGCACTTATAGTTTTTTTACAGGGACACAAAGAAAAATTCTTTGCCAAATTTTTAAAAGTGCGATAGCATCTAAACGCCTTATTCAATTGAGCAAAAACTTTATACACATATTATAGGTCACAGATACGCAATCTGTATAGATTTTGGTGAATCTAGCACTTACAGTTTTTTTACAGGGAGACAAAGAAAAATTCTTTATCTTTATGGCCTATGAGACCAGCGATAGCATCTAAACGCCTTATTCAATTGAGCTAAAAATTTGTATGAATATTTATATTATAAATCACTGTTGCACTAACTATAAGCATTTTGGTGAATCTAGCATTTATAGACTTTTACAGGGACACAACGAAAAATTTTTTATCCTTATGATCTAAGGGCTCAAAGTTCAGTAGCGTTAAATAAAACCTCGTGTGATATATGGAGAAAAATACTCAAACACTCTGTTATGGTTTTCTCTTTTTTGTTTGTTTAGCAACTCCTCTTTCTTTATTTTATCTACAAAACTGTTAATTACTCAATGTTCGGAAAGTCGAGTGGAGTCACTCCAGATTTTTTTTTTTTTAATTTATACAACATTAATCGCTAATAATACGTCAAAACGCACTTGAAAAAATCAAAATAAAATAATAATAATACTAAATGGCAACCTAAACTTTTATACGGCAATTTATAGAGTTTAAAAACAGATGAAGAAGTTAGTCTCTCCCAGAACTGCAGTTCAACCCATAGAAATTTAATAATGTGAGAGTAATCGCTTTAAAAGCTTCAGAACATACATATTCAATTTCGAAACCTCCTTTTAATAGTGAGATCAACAAAGGCTATTTAGAAAATTTGAAAATTTTCCAGCAAGTTAATATTTTGTATGCAAGTGAAATGCTGCTGAAAAGGGAAGGATCATTGCTATAACAGTGAAAAAGAAATAAAAAAATAAGCGAAATTTAATTTTTTTTAAAAATTATAATTATAATTAGTCAAAAATAATAAAGAAACTTTTAAAACATTTACTCACGTGTAATGTTAGAAACGAATACATTCACATTGCAGCTGAACAAATAAAATTAAAATAGAACAGAAACTCTATTTTAAATATATGAAATACTTATTATATACCGTAATTTCCTGCGTATTATCGGCTGGTTAGATAAATCAGTTGTTCACCAAAAATTTTAATTAAGAGACGTGATTGCATTTGAACGAGGTATTTCGTCTTAAATATATATATATATATATATATATATATATATATATTTTTTTTTTTTTTTTTTTTTTTTGTTAATTAAAGTTTATGGTGAAAAACTGATTTATCAGACCAGTGGATTATAAGCTGCAAATTATGCTAATTTCAGATTTGAATTATAAAACAAAACTAACTTACTATCTACATAACTAGTTTGATATGTTAAAAAAAATTTTAATGCCATGAAATCGAATTTTTAAATTTCACTCATATTTTACGAGATATAATAATTTTCATTTATTTAATGTAATACACTCATATTTTTGAAAATTGCAACATTATGAAGGAATGATGCGATTGAGAAATTTTCATCAAATGAAAATTATAGTGTATTAAGCAAATGATTAACATTTCAGAGTCCTCACGCATACTAGGGCTGAGTAGCGCTCTCTGAACTGCTGCTGAAATTGCATAAATAGAGAGCTGAAAGTAGTCGTTGAAAATAATCTATGGTTATCTGATACGAGTAAACGTTAGGTGAAATGTAACAATGCCTCTTCGACGGAAAAGGGGGACAGTTCAACAAGTTACGGAGTTTGAACGGGAGAGAATCATTGGCCTTCGTGAGGGAGGATTTTCCTATCGTACAATAGCATCTCGTGTGCAGCGTAACAGAAGCACAGTGATGTGAGTTTGGAAGCAGTGGACTCACGAGAATCTAACAACTCGAAAGTTCGGGTGTGGACCCCGAAAGATGACGTTAACGTGCGATGATAGGGACCTAGTCTGCATGGCGCTGATGGACTGTACAGCTTCATCTAGACAATTGGCAGCACTTTGATCCACTGCTACAAGTGTATCAATGTCTGCTTCATAAATTCATCGACGTCTGCTGCACCGTGGGCTGTGTGAAAGAAATCCTTTATACAGGATCCACCTCACACAAAACCATCGACGCCTGCGGCTTCAATGGGCTCATAGACATAGAGACTTGCGTGCAGATTGGAAACAAGTGGTTATTTCTAGCGAATCTTATTTGAATTTGTGGTAGCAAGGTGGCTGTAAGCGTATTAGACGCAATGCCGGCGAACGCTACTTTCCGGAGTGCATTACCAAACTTCATTGCGGACGAACATTTGGTGTTATGGTCTGAGGCGCGATTGCGTATCATGGACGATCTCAGCTGCTATGAATTGTGGGGAATCTTAACAGCAACAGGTACATCAGTGACGTATTGGATCTCAAAGTCGTCCCTTTCCGTCAAAGCATTCCTAGAGCTCTCTTTCAACAGCAGAATGCTTGCCTATATATAGCAAGGAATGTTCAAGACTTCTTTTAAGCAGAAAACATACAGTTTTTTCCTTGGTCTACATATTTGCCTGATATGCCAGTTACCGAATACGTGTGGGATTTCATTTGTCGACGTCTCGCTTGTGATCCTCGTCCTACAGCTTCTACGGATAAACTTTGGTTACGCATACAAACAATATAGAATGCTCTTCCCCAAGCAAACATTCAAAATCTGTTTAATTCTATGCCACGTCGTATAGCAGCACTTATTACAGCACTGGTGGCTACAGAAAATACAGATTTTGGGCACTTAATATTATTTTTTTTTGCTTTGAACATTTAATCATTTATTTGTATCAATACCAGTCGTTCGTGTATTAAATTTCATTAATTTCTGACATTTCTTTCATGGTGTTGCAATTTTTACAAACCTGAGTGTATTTGAAGTGGTATTTTATTATTTAGATATCATATTTAAAGTTTGTTGCTGTAATAATACTCAGCAAATTGTGATGCGTCTGTCATCAACTAAATAAAAAATACGTTTCAGAGTTATTATTCTAACTTAAATGCATTTCGTTATTTACACACAAATTAATTATATCTATTTCAATTTAATATTTTTGTTTATGTAATATCTTAATAAAATATTATATTACAATAATAACACACATATTTTTCCAACGAACTTGCAGGCAATATGATACTAAAAATGTTTATTTATTCAATATTATTTCTTAAGAATAATATTTTTAATAATTTTGAACTAATGCCGTAAATTGAAAAGCATATTTTAGTTTTTGGTGTTAAATAAAAGTAATATAAGTAATTTAAATAAAAGTAATATAATTTTAATTAAAAATTCCTCTTTTTAATAAAACAATGTATATTTTAAATAGTTTTTTAAACATTAAACTATATTAGGTATTATTTCGTATTTGTACACTTTATCAGATATAAATTTTTATTTGTGTACTTTATCAAATTGCGTACAGTTCTGTATAAAACTGATAATAAAAATGAATATTTCCGGCATCAAATAAGACTTAGAAAAATAAAATGTATCTAATTCACTTTCACTGTGATTATCTGAGGTGATGGCTGAAGAACGGAATTCGCATTAACTTCCTAAGGGAAAATTAAGATTGTCACTGATTAATAGTGGAGACGTCAAGTTAAATCTTAGCGATAACTTTAATGGCAAGGTAGACTAGTGTTGCTTTTATGCCCTCGGCCACAACAACAATTATTCCGGCAGATATATTAAGCTACTTTTAGTCCCAAATGAACGATGTCCGAGCCACAGAATATGTATCATTAGAACTTGTGATTAAGATAGAAGGTTATTCTAAATTTAATAACCTGTGAAGTTACGGAAATAACAAGAATAAATGCATTTCGCTTTAAATGGTGTCACAATTTTTCTGAAGCATATATTTTAGGTTTCATAAATTACCTGCAAATGAAGAACATTTTAAATTATATTTTTCTTTGCATGTAGATATTGAAGAACAAAATATAATAATAATAAAGAAAAAAAAACTTAAAAGTGTAAAAAGGTTTTTATCTAATAGTATATAATGCTTTTAAAAAGTGCGCAAAATTTTTTTTTTATAGATATATTTTTTCTGTCAGTATTTATCTGTCAGTTTTTTTCATTCAGGGGAAAAAAATGGTTAGATCCCAGGAATTCAATTATGCAAATGAGATTATTGAAAAATCTAACGTTGTTTTCGCAAAAGAAAGTGTTTGTGGAAATTTTTATGTTATTCATTTTTGTAATTCTAGGCCACGCACAGCTTTCTCATATATATTCATACCAGTATATTCTTTACAATACCAAAAAAAAAAAAAAAAAAAAAAAAAGGTACACGAGAGATATAACGATATAAATTATTGTACAAATGTACAATGGGATGCGGTTGCTTTTTTGCTTTAATTTATTAATATATATACTTTAAATATATTGCAATGATTACCCAAAAATCGTAAGAGGAATTTCAGTAGCTAAATGACTTCTTGTCGAGCAGTTACTCGATACTGGTCTATTTAAACTCAGATGTAATTGAATAGCAAAAAGCACATAAAATTCGAGATATGTAAAGGTGCTGGCAGTTACTAAGAAGAAAAGGGTTACAATGATGAGCGATCACTTTTCCGATAATATTGAAAACTGAAATTATCCTCTTGCTGGAATAAGCAAGTAATCAAATTTAAGAAATTGGCTGAAATACAGAATGAGTTTTATATTACACGGCTTTTTAACTGATAGGAATACTCAAATAGTTTGCAGGCATTTGTGTTTGCAAGATAAATTTCACGCACACGCACTAAGATACGTGTTTTTTTTACTGTCATGAAAAATTTAAACATTTGACAGTGGCATTTTTTACTAAATAAATAAATAAATAAGTGCCAGTAACTGGGCCAAGTTTGACAACAGTAGTAAACTAACAGGTATATTTGTATAGTAATTTAAACTTAAAAAAAAAAAAAAAAAAAAAAAAAATCTATATGACAATGGGTTACACGAGTTTTAAAGGTTATATATATATATAACATATTTTCTCTATTTTTTAATATAATAAATAAATTATTTTATTTAAAATTCTGAGCATATAAAAGAACAACATTTAAACTATATTTTATAAAATTTTTATTAAAAAAATTGAAAAAATCAGCCGTGGTGGATCTGGTTTCCGGAGACCTTTCAGAAAAAAAAAGTATTTCCCTGGTGGTAAGGGTAACTCGTGATAGTTTTATCAGAAATTAAAAAGCCATTTTTTTTTCTATTATAAGATAAATATAAGTTGTGAATGAACAAAGGGTGTTAAATAAATAAATAAATATGAGTTTTTGTCAGATTTATATGTAAAATAGTATAATTTACACCACGTACAACTGTGTAAAATTAGATGTAATCTAAAAAAAAAAAAAACACCTTTTTTCAATGACTAATCAATTTTATTTTGAAGAAGTGTGAAAATTTCGAAGACTTATTTTTTAAAAAACTTAGATTCGGATCCATAAAGCAAAGATCCTTCTGCAGTTGAAATTTCCAGAATATCCTTCTGCTCCTGCCTAAGATATACTGACCAGACTAGAGTAACTTTATAACAGAGAAGCTTTAAAAAAATGCTACAATTATCCCATTACGGATATATTTTTTTCATTTTTAATAAAGACTAAAAGTAAAATATCAATGATAAATCGGTACTCGAGCCGGCCAAAGACCGTCGTGTACACTAATGGTGGCTGGTGCACGTAAAATCTGTCGTGGCCGCAATGTCCTCCATGTTCCCATGAAAAATTATACCTCTGGGGGTCACCGAAGCGGGAGAGCCATCCTTTCCGTGGAGGATCAAAATTGTGATGGCATGTCTCCGGACCACCTCTAGGGGTGTGTCCCAGACCGTCGCCAATTGCCCATCTGCGCAGCACTAGTGCGACGTAAAACAAAACCATTCAAACCATTCAATGATAAATTACTTTCTACAACTTTTCAAAAAAAAAAAAAAATAAATAAAGAGTTCAAAATAAAGACTGTCTCCAGAAAATGGGGACATTTGGTCACCTTAGCCTAAGACGAATTCTTGCTTCTCCAGAAAATCTGCCTCAATACCTCGTCGCTCTCAGCCGGCCTAGTCTAAAGAAACGACTCACTCAAACAAAGTTTCGGTTCAGTAGACTAATTTTTTGGAATTGCATGGTGTCTCAAAGTCAAAGGATTTGAAACCATTGGAAAAGACTATCATGATGATGCTTGTTGCAGAGTGCTTGGTTTCACATACCCCGTCCTATTGCCAAAAAAATTCTGACTGAGACCACAACACTCCTTTGTTTTCGTTAATTTTACAAGCTATGGATTACGGTAAATCCTGTGGTTTTGACACTTTTCAAACCCTCCCTTATCAAAATATGTGAAACAACTGTGTTTTACAAATGAAACTATAAATAAATAAATAAATAAATAATAAATAATGGGTAGGTGTTCCAGTGATTAGCATGCTCCAGTAATTGACATCTATCCCGAAATAATATATAAATAAGAAAAATAATAAAGTCATATATATTACATATAAGAATTTTAACATTTATGGTAAACACTGGAGCATAGGGTGCTAAAAACTTGTAAAATGAATAACTAGCAGTGTCAAACACTGGAACATAGGGTGCCAATTGCTGATAAAAGGAAAAACTGGCAGTGTCAATTACTGGAACATCGAGTGGGTGTCAAATAAAAATTCATAAAAAAAAAATAATAATTGTTATCAAATGTATATATTTTAACATATATGTGGTTCTGAATGTCTTTCATACCATAGATATTAACTTAAAATTTCTAAAAATATTTTCTGATGACTAGAACATTAAAAACATCAGAGATTGCTCTAAAAGTGTCAATCACTGGTGCACTTACCCTATCAATAAAATAAAACAATAATAATAATAATATTAATGGGAAAAAAAAAAAGAAGGATAAGAAGAAGCTTATGTGCAACCGCGATTTTTTGCGCTTATATCATTTATCTGAGTTTTGCATATGAGGATTTTCTTCGGGTTTCTGCAACAGTTTGGACTACAGATTTTTTTCGAAGCTTTTTCGAAGCTTTTTATTGAAATTGGATTTTGTCACCGTGCTTTCGTATCACGCTAAAAACAAGGTGTTTTTAGCGTGACACGAAGATTCCACTAACGACACTCTCACTTTAAAGTAAATTTAAGCAATACATTTGGTCGCTCATTTGCTCAGTTGGTTCGAGCGTCATGTTAATAACGCAACGGTCGTGAGTTCGATCCCCGAAGGGCCGACGTGTTAATTTTTGCACATAATTAATGGAAAAGGTGTCAAATGATAAAAGAAAATTTTTATTTGTCTACAAAGTATCGTAGGAATTTTTGAAGAGTTTTTAAGAAGCTTTTTTTTTAGTTACAAAAAAGCATAAAATAAAAAAAAATAAGTAAAAAAATAAAAGAATAAATAATTTTTTTAAGAAGCCTTTTAGTGAAATTGGATATTTGTCATGTTGTTTTTATGTCACGCTGAAAAACAAGGCGCTTCCACTTCAATGTAAATTTTTTCTTCACTCGTTAGCTCAGATGGTTAGAGCGTCATGATGATAATGCGATGGTCGTAGGTTCGTTCCTTGAAGACCGATGTGTGTTACTTTTTTGTAGATAATTATTAGAAAAGATGTCAATTGATGAAAGAAAATCTTTCATTGTCTACGCAATATCCTAAGAAATTTTGATTAGTTTTTTTAAAGAAGCATTTTTTCAGTTACTAAAACGCACACAATAAAAATTTAAGTTAAAAAAAAAAAATAAACAAATAATAATAATAACAATAATAACGTAGGAGGTTTTTTACCTGGAGACCTAAAAAGCATAAAATAAAAATTTATTCTTGGAGAGACAAGCTATAAAACAATAAAAGTTTCAACAATAAGGAAATTTTAAAGAAAAATATAAGTATTTCCCTTTTGCAAGAGATGAAAAATTTTAAAGATTCAAAATATTTAAAAAAGCATTCGAGAACAATATTCTTTTCGTACATGTATTTGTTAGATATTTTTAGCATGTTCTATGACATTTATTGACTGTTTTTTGACTTCTGGTTAGAGCGTCATGCTGATAACGCTATGGTCATGGGTTCGACCTTCCAAGCGCCGATGAGTTAATTTTTGCATAAAATTAATACGAAAGGTGTCAGTTGATAAAAGAAAACCTTTCAGTGTCTACATAGTGTCCTAAAAATTTTGGATTAGTTCTTTTATAAGCTTTTCTTTTTGGAACTAAAAAGCACAAAATAAAAATTTAAGAAAAAAAAAAAAAAAAAAAACCATTTTTTAATCGTAGGAACTTTTTATTGTGGAGCCCTAAAATGCATAAAATAAAATATTATTCTTGCAAAGACATGCTATAAAGGAATGAAAGTTTTGACACTAAGAAAATGCTAAAGGAAAATATAGCTATTTCACTTTTACAATAAATCAAAATTTCTAAATATTCAAAATATTTTTAAAAGCTTTCGAGACCTTTGAAAGTTATGACTTAACGAATATTTATACAAAAACTAATACCTAACAATATTAGTCTCGAGTGCTTTTTAAAATATTTTTAATATTTAAATATTTTCATTTGTTCCAAAAGGGAAATATATATATTTTCCTCTAAAATTTTCTTTGTGTTGAAATTTTTATTTCTTTATAGCATGTGTTTGCAAGAATAAATATTTATTTTATGTTTTATAGGGCTCCACAATAAAAAGCTTCTACTGTTAAAAAATGTTTTTTTACTTAATTTTGTAATTATTATTGTAATTGAATTTTGTCATCGTGTTTTCGTGTCACGCTAAAAAACAAGGCGCCTCTGCTTTAAAGTAAATGAAAGCAGTGTTTTACGACCCTCGTTGGCTCAGTTGGTTAGAGCGTCAAGTTGATATCACTGTGGCCGTGAGCTCGTGTGTTAAACTCTGCAGATAATTAACAGAAATGATGTCAATTGATGAAAAAAAATCTTTTACTGTCTACACAGTATCATAAGAAATTTTGGTTAGTTTTTTAAGAAGCTTTTTTTTAGTTACTAAAACGCGCAAAATAAAAATTTAATAATAATAATAATAATAATAATAATAATAAATAAACACTGTAAGCTTCTTATTGTGAAGCATTAGAAAGTATAAAATAACACTTTATTCTTGCAGAGACATGTTATAAAAAAAAGTTTCAACAATAAGAAAATAATATACTATATATACACACAGCTATTTCACTTTTGCAAGAGATAAAAAAATTTACATATTCGAAATATTTTCAAAAGCATTCGAGAACAATATTATTTTATTATTTGTTAGGTTTTTCTAGCATGCTGTATGTCTTTTTTTATTGTTCTTCGACTTTTGGTTAGCGAGTCATGCTGATAACTCGATGGTCGTGGGTTCGATCTTCGAAGGTCCATTTGTTACTTTTTTGCAGATAATTAAAAGAAAATATGTCAATTGATAAAAGAAAATTTTTCGTTGTCTGCACAGTATCCTGAGAAATTTTGATTAGTTTCATAAGAAGCTTTTTTTTGTAACAAAAAAGCACAAAATAAAAATTTAAGTATATATATATATATATATATATAAAATAACATTAGAAGTTTTTTTTTATTGTGGAGCCCTATAAAGGATAAAATAAAAATTTATTCGGGCAAAGTCATGCTATAAAGAAATGAAAGTTTCAACACTAAGAAAATTTTAGAGGAAAATATAGGTATTTCACTTTTACAAAGGAGGAAAATTTTTTAATATTCAAAATAATTTAAAAAGCTTTGAGGACCTTTAAAATTTATAGCTTAACGAATAATCATACAAAAAAGTAATAACTAAGAATATTGGTCTCGAATGCTTTTTAAAATATAATGAATATTTAAAAATTTTCATCTCTTACAAAAGGAAATATCTATATTTTTCTCTGAAATTTTTTCTGCGTTGAAACTTTCATTTCTTTACAGCATGACTTTTCCAGAATAAATTTTTATTTCATGCTTTTTAGGACTTCACAATAAAAAGCTTCTAATGTTAAAAAATGTTTCCCTTGCTTAATTTTTTATTGAAATTGGATTTTGCCATTGTGCCAACGTATCATGCTAAGAAAGAAGGCGTCTCCACTTTAACCGTTTTACCGGTCTTTAAAGTAAATGTAAGCAAATCGCTATGTTGCTCGTTGGCTCTGTGGGTTAAAACGTCGTGTTGATAACACGGTGGTCGTCAGTTCGTTTCTAGAAGGGCCGATGTGTTAATTTTCGCTGATAATTAATAGAAAAGGTGTCAATTCATAAAAGAAAATTTTTCATTGTCTATACAGTAGCCTAAAATTTTTGAAGAGTTTTTTTTAAGAATCCTTTTTTTAGTTACTTAAAAGCACAAAATAAAAATTTAAGTAATTTTTTTGGAAACTTTTTATTGAAATTGGATTTTTGTTATCGTTTCTTGGTGTCACGCTAAAAAACAAGATGCATCCACTTAAATGTAAATTTAAATAACTGCTTTCGTCGCTCGATAACTTAGTTGGTTAGAGCGTCATGTTCCCTGAAACACACTTATCCGCAATTAGTCCTAACGATATCCCTTTCATCCACGTTACATCCTAAAGATGTCTACTTCATCCTCAAGATGTCCTTTTAATATCCTAGAAAGAAGGTGCGTTTGTAGGGTTGAGAACCCGATGGCGGTGGGCTCAATCCTCGAAAGGCCGATGTATCATCACTTTTTTTGCAGATAATTAAAGAAAAGTTGTCAGTTGATAAAAGAAAATCTTTCATTGTCTACACAGTATCCTAAGAAATTTTGATTCTTTTTAAAATTTTAATTTAATTTTTTTTTTTTTTTTTTAAAGCTTTTTTAGTAAAAGTAAAATAAAAAATAGCGCAGAATAAAAATTTATTTGGAAAAAAAAAAAAAAAAAAATCGACACTAGAAACTTTTCATTGTGGAGCCTTAAAAAGCATAAAATAAAAATCTATTCTTCCAATGACATGCTACAAAAAATAAAAGCTTCAACAATAAGAAAGTTTCAAAGAAAAATATAGATATTTCACTTTGTAAGAGATGAAAAATTTTAAATTTTCAAAATATTTTGAAAAGCATTTGAGAACAATATTCTTAGTGATTAGTTTTTGTATAAATATTTGTAAGATTTTTTTTAGCATCTTCTATGACTTCTCTCGACTGTTCTTTGACTCTTGAGCGTCATTCTGATAGCACAATGGTCATGGGTTTGATCCTCTAAGGGTCGATGGTTTAATGTTTGCAGATAATTAATAGAAAAAGTATAAATTGATTAAAAAAAATTCTTTCAGTGTATACACAGTACTAAAAAATTTTGATTTTCTTTAAGCTAAAACGCAAAAAAAAAAAAAAAAAAAAAAGTAGAAGTTTTTTATTGGGGAGCCCTGAAAAGCAGAAAATAAAAATTTAGTCTTGCAAGGACATAATATAAAGGAATGAAAATTTCAAGACTAAGAAAATTTTAGAGAAATATATAGGTATTTCACTTTTGCGAGAGATGAAAATATTTAAAATAATATTTTAAAGCTTTCGTGATCTTTGGAATTTATGGCTTAACGAATACTTGTACAAAGACTAATAACTAAGAATATTGGTTACAAATGCTTTTTAAAATATTTTGAATATTTGAAAATTTTCCTCTCTTGCAAAAGTGAAATATCTATATTTTTCTCTAAAATTTTCTTAGTTTATTTTACGTTCATTATGAGTAAAAATTTTTTTCGTAAATTCATTGAAGTGATGTGTTCCCTTAAAAACTTTGAGTAGTGTATCGTATGAAATTCTAACGTACTGATAATATATCAACTCTTGTTACATAATTTTATATGATTAGTTTTTAAGTTAATTAGTTAAATTTTATAAGTTTCTTCTATAAGTTTGTAAGTTGTAGCAGTGTTTAGAGTTCATAAATCTAGACAATAAGTGGAAATTTTTAGATAAGTTTTTCACGTCGTTTTATTTTCGTATAATATTATTTTTTAGTCTTTAATATTGTTTTAATTACAGAATAATTTATTCTTTTTTTAATAGGCTGGCATATGCTAAACGAATCATGTTTTTGATAGGTATTGTACTGCATGAATGGTCAACATTTCAGCTTGATTGATGTAACAAATTTTCTGTGCTTACTAATAGTCAAACAGTTCATGCGAAATTTTCCAGAAATTTTTTATTACATAACCTAACATCAAAAAATTTTTGAAGAAATTTATGTAAGCTAATCTTTCATTCTAATGAATATATTCATTTTTCACTGAATGTCAAGAGGAAAAAACCATATGTCTTTTCAAAACTAAAAAAGCAGGAAACTGCAATTTTCTTTAGTGCTCACAGTTTTTTTTTTTTTAAACATTATTTTCAGTTAAGAATATTTGCGAATATTTTCATTTTTCCTTTTATATTTTCAATCAAATTTTTTCAAAAAAAAATTAATATATTTTTTTCAAGTAATGCAGCCCCTTTTTGAATATAATATGACGAAGATGAATGAAGCATGAAAATTGCCTTGAATGTCAATCGACTGAAAGATAACATCGGAAGAGAGATAAAAAAAAAAACTTTAGCACACGAAGAAATTAGGATGACATTAAAAGAAAGGTTGGATTATTTTGGGAAAAAAAATCTACTTTTTATTTATATTTAGATATCATTATTGTGTCAAGGCACTTTTTTTTATTACAAAGTCAAAACAAATATCGTATATGGGTATTTAAGGGAAATCAAAATAAATTCTTGAATATTATAGATCAAAGAAATTGTATTCTTTTTTTTGTTTTTGGATTAAATTATCTTAAAATGTTCCGCTTTCCCTGTCTTTTTAACACATGAATGGAAAAGCTAAGGATTTTAGTAGAATGTACAATAATATATCTCATTTTATTTTATTTTATTTATTTGTTTATTTTTATTATTATTATTATTTGTAAAATTTGCAGATATATTCAAAATTGTCTATTGCTAAGTTTTAGTTAAAAGCGTGTCCGGAAGTAATTTTATAGTGTATTTATCATGAATACTTCATTTAGAATTTCAACAAAGTGATCGTCTGAGTGGATATTATCTTTTAATTTGTATTATCTTACACCATTACCCATTAACAATATGATTTTTTTTTTCTAAACTGAGATGAATATGTGTATGCAATCAATATACAATGTTTTTTTATTGTTCTTTTTAATAATAATAAAAAAAAAGACTTATGTTTGCTAATTGCTTTTGTATGCATAATTAAATTAGAATTGGAAACATAAATAATGTCTTTCAAATCACATCAGTCCATATATATCCACATAAAAGAATGTACACAAATTAATGATTTAAACATTCTCGAAAGTTTTTAACCGTTTAAAGTTTTATTATTTGCAATCACAAATGTTAAGTTAATATATCTCAATTTTATATTGATGAAAGTTTTACGATTTTTAAGATATTAAACAATAAGATTTAAGAATGTATCATTTTATTTAAGCATTAGCCTGAAAATTAAATACAATCGCTTTTGTATAGTTTCTTTCCTTTTCTTTTTTCTTTTCTTTCTTTTTTTAACAATAAATTATATATAAAGCAATATAAAAATTTAAATTTTACCTTTTGGCGAAGCGATTTTACCAAATGCCTTAAATAAATAAGAAATCCACTAAAACGTTTAACTTTTAATGTTTCTTCTGCTTTTATCTTTATGTTTAAACACATTCATTCAAGAAACTGTAAAAAGTCGTAAACAGTTTGAGATAATTTCCTTTTCAATCATCAAAGTAATTTAGGGAAGGCAAATGCTAGAAATATTAGATTATAGTGAGTGGTCTTAACTAATATGTATTTTGGCAACCACTATTTGCGAATAGTAATTTTTTTTTATATAATTTAGCTTTTCTTCGATTTGCTTAAACTGTAATTTAAATTCGAAAGTAATTGTAGACTAAATAAAGATTAGATGGGATCTATGACCATAGTTAATGTTAACTTTATGGTCATTAGGAAAAATTTATACAAACTTATTAATCAAAATTCACGTAACAAGAAAAGTAACATACAACTTTTAGCATTTGCATTGAAAATTTTGAATAGTCCCACTATTCAGAATTAAAGTCGCAATTTTCGACTTTAAAATCTGATATCGAGCACTCGTGTCTAATTCTTTTTCACCTGATAAAGGGCCGTGCTATTATATTCACCTGACATAATTGTAGGGGTTGCAGCGTTCATTTATATTTATGTACGTTTTATTACATTGTCACCACTATTTTCCGAAAGAATTTTTTTTCTTATTTTAATGCCATAATATTATTTAAAAATTGCGTTCAAAAATAGTGGTGACAAAAGAATAAAACGCACATAAGATATAGGAACTATGCGAACCCTGCAATTTCAAAGTTTTTAAAAATTATATTGGTTACTTACGAGGTTATTTATTATTTAAATTAATTATTATTTGAATTTATTCTTGTTTACATATAGATAACCTAAAATTTCTCGAAAAATGAAAATGCTATTTTTTTTTCTTTATATATATATATATACGATCAGCTGTGTGCTTAATAGCCATTCTCGAATTTAAATTAGAAATCTGCAAAAGAAAATATATAGTAAGCATTAAAGAGTTAAACAGCCGCAAATAAGATTTATACAAATAAAAATTTCATTAAAGTTTCACATACACTTGTATTAATTTAGTGATTGAAAAAACACTTCAGAAAATAGATATTGGATGTTTGTTGTTTAGAATGATTTAAATTGATCCTCAGAACAAAAGAGTTTTTTGAAATCAATAACTCTCTCCAAAAATGTGATAGAATAGGTTAGCGATAACACTACGCTCCCGTTTTTATTACTTTCAAATCCTTATCTTTAAAATAAAATAAGCTGTAGCTTCTCTTTGTTTTCTTTGTTGTTGATAGAATAAAAGAAATATGTTTCAATTTTTAAATTTTGAAAAGTCTTTTGATAAGATAGATTTGATTTCTATGTAGGGAAATGCGTAATAAGTTCTAAGAACAAATTTGCAGCAGATAAATTAAAAGGCAGAGAAATAAGTAAAATGATAAATATATGTTATATTTAAAAACATTTATTTATAAAAAAAAAAGAATCTGGGTCTTTATTTCAAACATATAAATTAATTTTATAAAAAATGTTAGTTTTTATTTTCAATGTGATGTGGCGTATGAGGAGGTTTATGCGAGCCTTTGAACTGTTCAAATTTCACGAGAATATGCCACCAATACATAATAGAAAATATTTTAAATTATTTTCTGAGTTTTATTTTCATTTATCATTTAATTTATATGATAAATGATAGTTTAGGCTGAATGTAGTTTAAGTTTAATATTCACATTCGCTACATAGAATGTTCTAATGTATAAAAATAAATTGAAAGCCACCAAATTAATAAAAGAAGTTTTAGCTTTGAAACTTTGAATTTATTTAAATATATAAGTGTTAATTATTTATTACTCTAGTTAAAGGTAAAATTCTGCAAAGTGGTCTTTATTTTGGCATAAATCTTGATACTTTTCATAAATATCATTAATTTTAAGTCCAAGTGTGGTGTAGACTGCAAGTGGTGCCAAGTGTAATTGACTGCACGTGGGTCCTAGACCTGGGGGAAAATTCCTCATTCGGGTTCTTTCTAAGGGGTCCTATCCCGTATTTATGTAATTTCTGAGAAAACCTCTAAAACCTCTGAACACCTAGGTGAACGTGTGTGACAAGCCCAGTTGGTGGCTAAACAGCTAACGCTCTGACTACAGTTATCAAGTTATGGGTTTGAATCCCTATTTAAAAATAGATATTTGTAGCCGTTCAAAATCCGTTTTCAGCAATACGTTTTGGTCTAATGAGCTTTAATTTGCAAAAAATTACCGTAGAGGGATACCTTAAACCCAAATTCAATTAAATGGTAATCCAAAATCAAATCAAACCAAAAACTTTGAGGTTACATAATAAAAAATCAGATAACTTATGATCCTTAATCCTTTATATTTTTATGAAAAATAGACTTTATATAAATGTTATGTTGTTAAATTAGGATTAGGTACAATTATTTCGTTGATCTTTGCTTTTATTTAATTAGGATTTAGTGCAATCACAATGCCTGATGTATGCTGTGTAAGTTCATAGAAAACATTAACTTTTAAGAATTTATACATTCTCAATAAATGTAAGTTTTGAATTTTATTAATTTTATATACCTGAATTATATTCGAAGAATATACACTCTTACACTTTTTATTTAAAAATACTGAAGAATTAAAAATAAAGTTCATATCACATTCATATATGTTTTTTTGTATACGTGTAATTGTTACTGTATGTTTTGAATTGATGTATGTGCTACGATTTCAGCCTAAATCGTTTTTATTGAAAAATATATAAGGAAGTTTTCTAGTAAAGCAAATTTATATTTCAAGGCACTTCTTATTCGTTACATTAAAAATTTAGTTTTCTTAGAATTTCAAAAGTTTAATCTTAACACACGGAGGAAAACTGTTTTTAGTATGCATTGACATTCATAGGTAAGGATGTATATGTTCTAAAGGGTTACAGGAAAATACGGTAGAAGTATTTTAGTTTAGATAGCTTATAAATTTTTAAATGTTTATTTAAAATAAACGGGAAATTTTAGAACGTTCAATTTCTGTTTCAAATGTTATGGAGTTCAAGAATTGTGAATAATATATATATACACAAACACACACACATATATGTATGTGCATATGCATGTAATGTATGTATATATATATATATATATATATAGAAAACAATTGACAGGAAAATATATAAAAATATAAGTTTTACTGATAAGAAAAACCAATAGGAGAATTACAAACCAATGCGCAAGATTGCAGCGAAAGGAAATGCAAAACTTTGATATAGTAATATATAAATACAGAAATATATAAACAAATGAATGAAATTAAATGTAGAAATATAAATACACAAGTGAATGAAATCATACCCCGAAAAACACTGAGATCTTCATCAGGGAGGCCCCTCAGTGTAGGGGTGAATGAGAAGTTTCTGAAAGGACAGTAGCTATAAGCTAATAACTATCCTTAGCCCCCAACTTCTCACCAAACAGAAAACCACCAATAACTGAAGAGAAATCAAACATACATATAATGTATAAAACTACTAAAAATATTTTATAAAATTATCAAATTGTAATATATAAATACAGAAATATATAAACAAATGAATGAAATTAAATGTAGAAATATAAATACACAAATGAATGAAATCATACCCCAAAAAACACTGAGATCTTCATCAGGGAGGCCCCTCAGTGTAGGGGTGAATGAGAAGTTTCTGAAAGGACAGTAGCTATAAGTGCTAATAAAGTACCTGAAAGGGAAAAAGATTAGTAAAAGAATTCCTACAGTCAAGGAAGTTAACCGAAAGGTTTGAAGCCATTTTGAAAAAGGGGGAAACAATTTTAATTAATAAAATAAAATAAAGTAGCACATGAATTGATGTATGTATGAATTGATTTAATGATGTATATTTAAATGAATTGATGTAATTTTGTAACTTTTACAATTTGATAATTTTATAAAATATTTTTAGTAGTTTTATACATTATATGTATGTTTGATTTCTCTTCAGTTATTGGTGGTTTTCTGTTTGGTGAGAAGTTGGAGGCTAAGGATAGTTATTAGCTTATAGCTACTGTCCTTTCAGAAACGTCTCATTCACCCCTACACTGAGGGGCCTCCCTGATGAAGATCTCAGTGTTTTTTGGGGTATGATTTCATTCATTTGTGTATTTATATTTCTACATTTAATTTCATTCATTTGTTTATATATTTCTGTATTTATATATTACTATATATATATATATATATATATATATATGTATATATAAAAAATATGTGTGTGTGTGCGTAAGCCTTTGAAAATCATATATAATAAAACAGGAAGTTATAATCCAACAAATAACAAATGCAAAATAAAATTTATTACTTGAAAGCTAAACGAAATATAAACTCATGTTTGCAAGAACTACAACATCGTGAAGAGGACTCATTCAGTGAAATTTAATTTAAAAACAACATGTGTTGATACAAATTACGATTGAAATTACAAAGCAAAAGATATTAGCTGTCGAAAATGAATACTTCGTGAAGCTATCACGCGCTGCAATAACTGCTACTTTATGACGTGGCATGAAATCGAACTATTTTTAAATGTGTGGCTAGGGAAAAATTGCTCAAATTTGCATGTATGAGAATCCAAAATTCATCCGTTTTAGCTATGGAACGAGAAATTTTAGCGAGACGCTGACAAATGAAACCCTACATAAGTTGAATTGGCGACATATCCGGCGAATAGGCAGGTTAAGGAAGAAGCTGTATCTGTTGTGCTGGAAAAAAGTCTTGTACATTCATAATACTATATAGGTCAGGTATTGCCATTCTGAAATACAGCTTCAAGAAGGCTTTCAAGAAAAGGAACAACATTAATCTGCAGAATTTCAATGATGTACTGCTTACTGTTAAGATTATTCTCAATTCGCAGAAGCTGAGATCGCATTGTGACGTACAATCGCCCCTCCCCCCCCCTTAATAACGTTCGTGGTTCATGCACTAGCACGTTAGATGATGCTTTCTGGAACGTGACATTCATCGGTATGACATTCGTCTAACATGCATGTATAAGTGTACGCGAAATTAAAGTGGAATTGATCAGAAAAAAAAACGCATGTAGACAATCTGCACGGTAATTTGAATGTCTATGAGTTTATTGTAAATGCAGGAGGGGGATCCTGTATAAAGGAGCTCTTGCTTGCAGTCCACTGTGCAGCAGACGTCCACTAACTGTTGAAGCACAGAATGATATTTCTATAACAGCATACTAACGTTTTGACAATTATCTTGATGAAGCTGTACGGTCCATCACCTCAATGTGAACAGGTGTCTATCATTTCGTGATGACACGAACTTCAGGTATTTACTGTCGGATTTTCAAGTTATCCAGTTTAACTGACTCCATTTCTTCAACACCCGCATCACTGTGCTGCTATTGCACGATAAGAAAATCTTACTTCAAGAAAATTGATCATTCTTCTCAGATAAAACACCAAAACTTGCTAAACTATTCACTTCTGCCATTGTAGAGGCAAAGTGACATATCATGTATAGTGTTTCACAAGCAGATAACCATACAGTATTTTAAACGCCCCCACTGTAGCCCTATATTTATTCGAAAACAGCATCAGTTTAGAATACGCTGCTTAGCTAAGGCATGAGTGATGACTCTCGAATTTTGATGATTTGAATAGAAGACCCTAATTTGCATTTGCTGAAAATTTCAGCCCAGTCACATGATTCATTAACGTTGTTTGATTTTTTTACAAAAATGAGTTTATATATAGATAAGGGACAAAATAATGTAACACCTGCGAATTGAGACGTTTTGTCTGACACTTAAATATACCCTTAACCTATACAGCACAGAGTGTTTCAGTTATGTTTGAAAATGCTTACAAACTTTCAAAAACGTAACACATTTTATATGCTCTCTGATACCTTTCTGAAACATTCACCCTTTTCTGTGCTCTCCCTGATATGTGACTGAAACGATTCTGTTACGTATCCGATTTTTTTTGTTACGATCGCGGACATTTCTACGTTTTTGAAAGAATTCTTTAACCACATTTCTTGCGACCATGGAAGCCTTTCCGCAAGTGCGGATTGAACGAGTCAAGTGTTAAAATAGGGGTGACTGAGAGAAAACAAGCGATAAGGGAACACCGAATAACTGGATATTTGCCAAATAACTATCTCTCGGCCAATTTTGCATCCCTCTAAACTTTTGGACTCGTCCTCACTGCTAGTCGTAGGAAACGTGGTCGCACTATAATCGGAAAGCAAACTGAACGTTTCTGTAATATTTACAATGTTTCCATGTTATATGACTATTAAGTTTCTGAAACATTTTGTGCTGTTAGGGAATATATCCTCTTGGAATTTTGCGGATGTTACGAACATTGTATACCACATACATTCTCCAAGACATAAAATAAAATAAATACATAAAAAATAAGAAAGATACACTAAAAAGGAGCTATCTGTATGGGACAAAAAATCGGTAGATGTGATGTACATGTACAGAAAGACAAATTATTACAATTTCAGAAAAAAAGGATGAATTAATCAAGAGAACAAGCTTTACAAAATGAGCAAGTGAATAACGTGTTGGTCCACATCTGGCCTTTATGAAAGCAGCTGTTCGGCTGATTGGTCGATAGAGATGGCAGATGTCTTCCTACAGGATATCGTGCCTAATTCTGTCCAATTGGCGCGTTAGATCAGTAAAATACCAAGCTTTTTGTAGGGCCCTTTTCATAATACTACAAACGTTGGGGAAAGATCCAGTGACCTGGCTAGCCAAGATTGTGCTTAGCAAGCACAAAGACAAATAGTAGAAACTATTGTTGCGTGCCTAAGAACAGGATTCGACAAGGATTTATTTAACAAAACCGTATGAAGAGTACTTTTTTTACATAGGAATTTTTGCTATTGTTCGGCCATTTTTGTTACCGACTGTACCTGAAATGTATTTTAAACATTAATAATTTTTTTTGTTGCTTCCAAACATTACTTTTATTGTTTCATTTGGTACTTTTCTCTTTTTTGCCTCTAAACAAGATTTTTTTTAAATATATGTGATATCGCATGTTCTTTATACATATAAACTACCAAAAAAAATCTATTAAGTATTTCTCCAGATATTTGATAAAGCGTCTTAATTTGAAAGTGTTCAAGCTAATTCGCTGAACATCTCTCTCTCTCTCTCTCTCCCTTCTCTCTCAGCATATTTCTTCATGTAATACTTGGTTTCATATAATCAAATGTTTGAAAAGGTTTTAAATATGTTTTCATTCTGAATTATTACGCAGCTATTGCTCGAATCTTTTGGATTGATTTTATTCATTTTTCTGTATGCAAAATACTGCATTTTTCTGTTATTTTTGTGTGCCCTTGTTTGGCAATTTCCAATTAATTACTTTAGTTTACTAATGCGTGATTTGTTATGCTGCATTTTGCGCAACTTTCATTGTATTATTGTTAATTCTAAAATTATTATCTTCATGTTGATTTGAATTTCCTTTTCTTGCAATTTTTTTTTTTTTTTGCATCATAAACTTTTAGAATTTATTAATTGCATCATGATTTTACTTTATTTTACTTTTCTTCATCTTTATTCATTTTTTAGTTCTTCATGTGATACTTGGTTTCATATAATGCAATGTTTGAAAATTTTTTCAATATATATTTATATACACACACAGTCCGTAACAAAAGTGTTCGAACCCTAGCAAAATTTCCCATGTAAAAAAAGTACACTTCATATGGTTTTGTTAAATAAATCCTTGTCGAATCCTGTTCTTAGTCAGTGTAAGAACATGATTCGATAAGGATTTATTGAACAAAACCGTACGAAGTGTACTTTTTTTTTATAGGAATTTTTGCTAGTGCTCGGATACTTTTGTTATCGACTGTACATATACATATAACCATTGCTAGCACCTCTGAACTATTGATAGTTTTCATCACAATATCCATTGACTTGTTTGGTTTACTATTCAGGGGGAAAAAAACTTCATAAAAACAATATAAAGGTATATCCGATGGAATGTAGCATTCTAACATGTACATTATTTTTATTGAAAAAAAAAAAAAAACATATATATATATTCAAAGTTTAACAGTTAAGAAAACATGAAAGGTTTTAAAACAAGATAAATTTGATTAGTAATAAGTGATCAATCAATATTGTTAAATCATTGAATTATTCCTAAAAAAGACAAATACGGAAAGAGAGTAAACACAAGCAGAAAGAGAAGTTTATACACCCAAAATATAAAGAAAAAAAAATGAAGAATTGTTTTTCAAGACAGATAAAAAATATTAAATTAAACTATTTTATGTTATTTTCAGAATTTACTAAAAAAATGCCAATTTATTTAAATTTTATAATGGCACTTTACTCTGCCTTACCAGAATATCTTAGTATTACAGTGCAACGACTAACACATATTTCCTGTCTCTAACACCGTGTATTTACGTATAATTTTCTTACCTAGAAAGCAAATAAATTTTTATATCACAAGAAAAATATTAAATTGTTCATATTGAAAATAGTTTATGGTGAAAAAAGAAATTGTTGCCAAAAACAAAATAAAAACATTTCGGAAACAGTTTACGTGAAACGATCATCCAAACATCTCTGATACACTCCTGGAAAACCCAAATTTCCGGGAGATCCAGAAGGTGATCAATCAAAATACTTTGAAACAACCAGGGACAAATCTGAAACTCCGTTTTAGACCTTGAGTGAAATAGGGTATTGTAGCAAAAAAATGACAAATAAATTTCTTATAAACTAAACACCTACGTAGCCTGTTTTTCGTGTTTTTTATTTATTAGACACAATGTTTTCTCCTCCATTTCTTTTTATTTTTAATAAGTTATTATTTCGATGGATAAAATATAAAAGAAGATGAAAGAAAAAAAAAATATATATATATTTTCATAAAGTATCTCTGTAGCTGCTGTTTTAACATTGATTTTTTATGATTGTTATATGGGGTTCATGTATTTAATCTAATAATACAGGGATCACACGCTGTTCTAATTATTATTTACCACAAATTTTTAATAGCAATTTTTGTCATAAAATAAGACTATAAAAAAAAAAAAAGCTTGCTGTTTGAGAATTGGAGAGAATGTTTTGAAAAAGAGGCATGTTATACTACCCCTGATAATACTAATAAGTAGTTAATTAAAAAGGAGTATAAACTTTATCACAGTTTTTGAACTAAAAAATATGTCAAACATTATATTTCATTAAAGTTAGTAATTTGAACTAAAAATAAATAAATAAATAAAACGTTATAGTAGTATTTTTTAACTAAAAAGTTATTTTACTTAAATTAGTTATTTTTAAAAGTTATAATATTTTAATAGTTTTAATATATAGAGTGATTATAATTAAAGTTGCGATTTCAAAACTTTATAACTTTAAAACTACCGGTCAGAATAGCTTGACACTTTACTAGAACAATGATGAGACAATGAATTTTGTTTGGCGAAAGTAAAAAAAAAAAAAGTTCCAAAATTTGCCGATACTTAGTGCTCTCAGGGTTATTTTAGGTGAAAGGCGTAAATGGATTCGTAAAACACAGACATGATGAAAGCCAAAAAGAAACTAAATACTCCAAGAGTTTAAGACAAATTTCAGAAGCGAAAAGACAAGAATACATGTTTACAGTTAAAACAATGAAAGTGACAATTGAAAAAGAAGAGCTTTGTGAAACAAACACTTTACGGATAATTAACGCACAAGTTTTCGATATGGCCTCAGCTTGGAGAGGTAAAAAAAAAAAAAAATACACTTACTACTGCTTTGTTAAATAAATCCTTGTCGTATCATGTTCTCAGACATACTAAGAACATGACTCAACAAGGATTTATTTGACAAAGCAGTATTAAGTGTACATTTTAAGACGGGGATTATTGCTAGTGCTCGGATACTTTTGCTGCGAAGTGTACGATCCGACTTGTGATCTACCATAGCTGCGATTGTTACAATAGTATGCCTCCCTTGTTCCGTTACTAGTTGGAAGCACAAAATAGATCGGAGGACATCTGTGCTGTGTGCTGATACTATGAATGTGGTGCGTTGTGCTCGCTTTCAAGTCAGCTGGATTCGCAATCCGCCCGCTGTAAACTAAGGTGATCAGATTTTCAAACATTGATTTGAGGACAAATTAATGTTTGTCCCCGAATCGAAGTATATTTCGAGGACATTGAAAACTCTATTTGGGGACATTTTCGAGGACATAACGGATCAATATCTATATGCGTTATTAATAAAAAAAGACTGATTTATACATTACAAAATGCACTGAAACACTCTTTTCTATCAAACTGAGCTTAAAATATATTTATGTAAACTAAACTATCCAGGTTTATTAAAATAGTTAAGTGTATAGAACACATTTACATTTTATTTTGACGATGGGAGAGAACACAAAACAAGAGCATATCAGTTTAATGTTCAGAAGAATGCTTACTCCTAGAAATGCAGAAATTATCTTCGATTATAACTACAAAAAAAAAAAAAAAAAAAAAAAAAAAAAACATTATTTTCTCTCTTTTCAATGCAATTCGTGGTGGTCATATAACTGCTATTTTTGTCAAAATTTCATTAAACAAATTTTATTCTTATCTTCACTTAAATCGGGCAAGATAGAATCCATGAGCTGATGAGCAGTGCATGATTCATACGCTATTCATGAAGTATGATGGTGTTTATATCACAGTTTTGTTGATTCTCAAGCTTATGTACGTACTTGTGCATTTGACTGCGATTTTGTGAGAAATAGGCAAAAATATTTAAATTTGACGACATTTAGTGTCCCTAAGTTGTCGAAGAATTTTTGGAGACAAAATATAAAAGAATTCCAAATTTGTGCACAGTCCTCGAATTTCGAGGACGTATGGCCACCTTACTGTAAACTAGATAGGTAGGTAGGTTGGGTTTTAACGTCACACTAGTACTGTGCCATGGGTAATTGGCGACGGTTTGGGACGCACCCCTAAGGATTTTCCGGAGATATGCTATCACATTTTTGATCATCCACTTAGGGGATGGCTCCCCCGCTTCGGTGACTCCCAGAATAATAATTTGGATGGGAACATGGAGGACATTTCGGGCACGACGGATTTTACGCGCACCAGCCACCTTTAGTGTACACAACGGTCTTTGGCCAGCTTGAGTATCGAACCCGCAATCTGCCAATTAAGAACTTGGCGCTCTACCGACTGGGTTATCGCGGCCCACTGTAAACTAGAAAACCTACGAGGAGAGAGGCGTCAACAGCGAGTCAGCTTCTGATTGGTTTGAAAACTATTTTTTTTTATTATCACCCACATTTAAAAGTGTTTTAATGGCTTTAAATCACAGTGCTCAATACTATAAAGGATTACTACCTAAAAACAACGATATCTGTAAAAATTTTGTTGTTGATATTCAACTGCGAAGTGTTCGAGTTTTTCTACCAAAATTCAGTTTGGTAGAAAAAATGTCTGCTATGAGCATGCGCTGTAGCATAATTTCATTCTTTGTCGTCTCTTTAATAGAGGCTCTCTACTGTAAACAACCTTCTTCAGGTATTTCCAAAGCCAGAAATCACACGGGTTTATGTTGAGGGTAACGTGGCGACCACGCTGTTGAAAAATGGCTGCTTATTGTTCTATTATCTCCGAAATTTGCATACTTCCACAGCATCAATGTGAACCCTGACCTCGCCATCTATCGGCACATCTAAGAACTATTTTTTTTTCTTCGCCAGATGAAATCCCATTTCCTCAGGATTGTTCCGGTAAAATATCGAATTAGTCTGACTGGTAGTTTTAAAATTAGAGTGTTTTAAGTCTCAACATTAATAATAATCACCCTGTAGATCGCAGTAGCACAATTATCAATTTGATTAAATCCTTAAGTATTATTTCCTTTTAAGCAAAATACTTTTCTAATATTAAATAAATTAAATATATAATCTACAGTTATTTTATTATTATTATTATTTTTTTTTAATTTTTTTTTTTTTTTTTTTTTTAAGGAAAAATAAAAAAAAACATTATTTAAAATTTTTTTAATAATATTTACAACATTAAATTGAACAGTTTTTTGATAAGTAATAGTAATATTAAATACGTGCTTCTATTTATATTCACCACGTTTATATTATCTAGCATTACTAATTAGAAAGTTAACTGAAAACTCTATTATTTACCCTTTGTTTGGCGCAGTATGTCCTTTTCTGGACCTTAAGCCATTAAAAATCATCCATTAAATCAACTTTATTTACCTGATCCATGCGATTAGTTAAAATGTAAATATCGTTTTGCTTTTAATTTCTTTTATTTTTAAGAATTTTTCCTATTGTGGTTCATGCATTGTAAGATAAGAATCATTAGCAATTTCCACTTAACTTTACAGAGAACACAATTTGCATGCACTGTTGGTACAATGCTTCTGATTATATTACGATTTCGGCATGTTTACATTCATTTGATTTCTTCCAGTTTTCTTTTTTCAAACAGTTCATTAATTTTGTCTTTTTCGTTTTTTTTACATCAGCTCATACTTTGGTAGTTTTTATAAGTTTTCATACATGTAAATTATTATTATTATTTTTATTTTAAATATGAATTAAATGGTTATGAAATCGTTTAATAATGTGTAAACATCTTCTGTATAGGTCTACCAGTAATTGACGACTTAAGCCCGAAATTCTAGAAAGAAAGAATTAATGTGTGAAAATTCTGAATCTGATTGGTCGAATACATATTTAACGTCTAAAGAAATGCGCTGTTACAATTTCAAAGAAACTTAAATTTTGATTAGATGTTAACATGGAACAATGGACCTTATGCACGAGTGGCAACGGCTACGTCAGCTGATACAGCAATAAAGAAACATTTCGAGTTCAGCGATTGGAGTCGAGAATTTTATATACCTGCAATATGCACGATGCATAAAGTGCATTACAAAGCTCTCTGCAAAGCTTAAAGGAAATAGCTGATAGTTTTAGTCAGGTGTTATGAAACTCAATCTTGTTGAATTTGATTTAAAAAAAAATAGATATGTGGGCCATTTATATTTGTTTTAAATAAATAAATATATTTTTATTATAAACTAAGTATCTTTATCGGAATTAAGGGACAGTCAGTTATAAGGTAAATCGGCGCAAAATTTAGTTTTTTAAAATTCATGCTCATACTCACGACACTTTTCCCATTGTAAAAATTGCTACATCAAGGAAGTTTGTTATTGTATCACGCTGAGATGGTTTTATATACAATAAAAAATATTTATCCTAAAAAAAAAAAAAAATCCTCCAATTTACTCAACGTGGGGTAATTTAGATGTATGGCTGTAAACCTTATTGAGATTGATGTTAAAAATGGGGGATAAAGTAGTCCTCGAACAACAATTAAAACCTCTACAGAAAAAAATATTCATTAAAAACAAAATAATAATAATAATAATTAAGGTTTAAAGAAATGCCTTAAAAATAAAAATTGCCAATTCTGATCATTTTTGTTTTGTTCAGATCTCCTCATTAAAGACATAAAGTAAATAACTGATATTGTTATAAGTTACTAACTAGTAGTATTGGATTAAGAAAAACAAAGCCATATTTTTTAAGCTTTTACAGAATGTTTATTAGAAACGTATAAAATTTAACAAAAATCGATGTTTATGGATCTGAAAAAACTAAGAAAAGAAAATTTATTACTTTAAAATTAGGAAATATACTTATCAGAAAAGAATAACTTAAAAATACAATTGTAGGCCATGTTTTAAACCTATATAAACTCTAAAATAAATATCCCAGCTGTTCATGTTTGTTATAAAATAATGCCTTTACTTTACTGTAGTCCGCTTCAATAAGACCGATGTGTCTAGAACCGACTTGATAAATGTCCAAATTAAGCTAAGGGATCAAAGGAAATGCCATAAGAAAATTCTTTATAACATTTCGAAATAAAAATAAATTTAAAATTAAAAAATAAAAAATTCCATCAGTTTCCCCACATTGAGTAATTTGGAGGTAAAATATTTAGCCCACTATCCCGATGTACCCTTTAACAAAAAAAAAAAAAATAATAATAATTGCATACAGTTAATTATAGCTTATGATATCTTTTTTCTTCTGATAACCTATTTCGCTATTTTTTTTTCAAAATCTGTGTAGTCTACAACATGTTTTGTTTTATAAAAATGAACAGAATTTAAAGTTTGAAAAAAAAAAAAAAAAAAAAGAAAAGAAAAAAAAAAGTATACAAACTTTTCATTTTCTCGATTTTTGTATGTAATAGATATTTGAACATAAGTATTTTTTTATTATTAAGAAATATATAAGCAACATTTCGACATTATTAAAATTTATTTAATAAATTATAAAAAGAGTTAAACTTTTATTAAGAGTTTTACCTCCGATTTACCCCATCCTACCCTATGTAAAATATTAACAGTACTAGTAAATAATCAAATTAGTGACTATTGAATTTCAACTTCTTAACTTTTTCGGTAATTAACCAATGTAGTTGTGTTATAAACATGGGAGATATTTAACTTAAATTTTCGTTGCGGATTTCTAAACTTGCGCAGGTTTCTAGCATTCTACTTTGATAGTGTACTTGGATCTGATAAATTAAGTGGTTTGGGAAAGATGTGGAGTCATTTTTTTGTACAAAATCGTCAAAGGAGAAATTAGTTTCCCGCAGGAAGGAAGAATGAATGAGCATGAATGAGTTTAACATCGCACTAAAGCTATGCAATGGACATTTGGCGACGGTCTGTGATTCACTCCTATAGGACTGCAGGAAAGGTGTTAATTAGTAAGTGAATTATAGTGAATTATTAGTATACATTTATATATTATATATAATTACATTTAAGTGTAATTTAAATATACAGTTAATCAATTTAAAGGAGTAGCCATTGGTTTTTCTTATTACCTTTAAATATGACCGATATGGCAACTATTCTAACACTGAACTATAATTGTTTAAACCTTGTTTAAGTGTGGGAGACAATTTTCAACACTGTTGGACTGTTACAACTTTATTGGTGAGGTAAAACAAAAATGGAGACGCACAATTCTTTTAATCCTGTAATAATTTTATTTATGAAAAAAAAAATTAAAAATGTTTACATTATCATTCCCACATTACACTATCATTATCATTATCATTTTTACATTATCATTTCATAGGCTTTTCCAGAGAAGTCCTGCAAACATCGATGAATTAAAACAGATCATAACTGAAGAAATCTCGTCAATAACACCAAAAATGCTGCGTGTGTCAAAAACCTGATTCGACGTGTTCGTGTTTGAATTCAAAATGGTGGCGAACATTTTCAACATTTTCTGTGAGGAATGATAATGTAAAAAAAAATAATTAAATTATGTTTTTCAAAAATAAAATTATTACAGGATTAAAAAAATTGTGCGTCTCCATTTCTGTTTTACCTCACAAATAAAGCTGTAACAGTCCAACAGTGTTAGAAATTGTCTCACAAACTTAAACAAGGTTCAAACAATCATACTTCAATGTTAGAATAGTTGCCACATCCGTTAGATTTAAAGGATATAAGAAAAACCCACGGGTACTCTTTTAAACTGATCACCCTATATCATTAATAATAACTTTTAATTTAAACAATTTTCAAGCAGTAAATTGAAATGGACTATTATTAATATGACTATGGTCATTTGCTGGATGAAAGCGCGCAATTGCAAGCAAAATCTCATTTGAAACTATTATGGTAAATACCAGAAATTGTAGAAAGAAAAACAAAGAAAGGATTATCAGTTATTAAACCTTAGATATGGATTAGAAAATAGAAAAAATTTCGAAATATAGCGTCAATGATAATATTAAAAATCAGATAAACATGTAAGAAATTCTACTAAATGGTCAATTACTGGATAGTTTACCCTTTATGTACGTGTGTGTTTCTTTATATGTATCTACATTAATAAAGTTTAGTTTCAATCATATTGAAAATATAACCCCTTTTTCTGCAAATTTTATCAAAATAATAAAAAGCAATCTCGAGAAGTATCCCCTATTTTCGTATTTTTTTACAATAAGAACGAAAGGCAAAGAAAGGTAAACAGGTAAAACGGAATTACCATAGTTCGTGTTTTCCGGAATAACGATTTTAGAAAAGTCATATTTTGTAACATCTTTCTATGATTTAAATAGGTGAAGTGTACTTTTTGAAAGTAGTGTTTCGGAAAAAACAAGCAATCCTAGGAAACATACTCTTTTTAGCCTATGAAAATATTTAATTCGACAAGATTTAATATGACAGCATATGGAAAATATTTATATATATATATATTGAGAAAGTAATTATTTTCCTTCAGATTTCGAAAACGATCTATGTCTGAATGAGAATCTGAGTAATTAGATTCTTTTGAAATCGTTGGAATTGGTGAACTTCTAATGCATTTTAATAGGAAAACTGCTGACTTTTAAGTCTTTTGCTCAAAATTTTCGTAAAATATTTTTATATGCAGTACTAACAGCTTTTGATGTATTATCTTTGGTACTGACAGGTTCCTTACATATTTAAGTTTAAGAAATAAATTTTCATTTTCATTTTTTTTTTTTTTTTTTTTTTTTTTTTTTTACGTATAAAGGTCAGCAAAATGCACCGTAAAAACGGCAACTTTTTAAAGAGTAAAGAATATTTTTTACTTTACTCAATTTTATAAATGAAATAAACAGTACTGGAAGGAACGTTAACGCCAAACGAAAAGCTACATTATTTTACCAAATGCGCATTTAAATTTTATGCAAATTTATACACAGTGAAACTAATGGCGCTTTTAATTATTATCTACAGAAAACATTTCAAAAGTTTAAACAGTTTTGTGTTTCAAACATGTTTTTTTTTTTTTTATGTGTGGAGAAAACTGGAAAAGAATATTATGGCCACATAAGATATTATGTTATAAAGGGCTAATATTCCAAAAACTACCTCTTCTTTTCAATTAATTTAATCATTTTCGAGGTCAAAGAATTTGAAATTTTTTCAAAATGTCTTTTAAGATTCTTTTCCAGATATTTTTCATGGTTATTTTAAGCTCATTTTTTGTGTTGTACGTTTTACCATTTACATAACCGTTATGTACCAAAATGCCCCAGAAGCTTTTGTTGGGTTGAGATAAGATGATCTTCTTGATGGCCACTCAAGCAGTTGTACACAATTAGTTGGAATCCGAAATTTTCTATAGCTTAAATTGTGACCGGACACAGAGTCCGGCCTAAATATATACTCGCTAGGTGGTATTAGAGGTGCTTTTGTCAATTCATTTTCTACAAGAATATCTTGATAGGCTTCCGAATTTATGTTCATTTTCAGATATGCAGTTAGTGTTTTTCTTTTAGCAGAGAAACCGCCCTAAATAATCACAGATCAACCACAAACCTGACGCTTTGAGAAAAAAGATGATTCACTCCTTCCAGTAGTATCTAAAACTATTCGGCCCAACGAAATTAAACTTTTTTCGCCTCCCCACTAAAAGAAAAAAAAAGATATTTTGCCATTTATTCTCCAAAGCAACATGTTTCTTTGTGAACTCTAGGCGCACGATTTCATGTCTTTTATTTAGAGGTGGTTCACGTTTCATTTTACTACATTTTACAAATGGATTTTTTGATAGACTATTGCGTACTGTTTGGCTGGTGCAAGAAATTTTCATGTCACTGGCAGTTTGAGAAGGAGTGAGCGTATTCGCCGACAAATGAGAGCTGTTCTTCGACGAAAAACAGCTTACATTTGTCGAAAACGTAATGCAGAAAGACGTCCCACGCCTTTTCACTGAACATAATCATCACTTTTTTAACACGCTTTTATTCGCTTCACCTGTATGTATGTTTGTAATCGCTCTGGGAGCAAACAAAAAATCTATATTGTAAAAAACGATTTTTCCTACGTGAACGCTGTGGCTGTGAGGTAAAGCTCCGGGCTACGAACCTAAATGTCTAACATTCGAGCCCAGTCAGGGGAGATTTTTTTAAAAATGGTTTTTGTTTAATTCTAAATTATTTTATTAAAAATTTAAAGGTATGTAAATATTGTGGTGTGTCACTGACACGATTTTCTCTTACACTTCATTTTAATACTATAAAGATGGATATTTTGTACTTTTTAGTTCACATTTCAATAAAAGCGTGTTCTTTAATTTTTTAAAAGTACAATTTTATTTTTAAAAAAGTTATTAACTACAGTTTTAAATCTGCTTAATGTTTTAACTATTTCCCGAGAATAAGCAAATTGTTTAAAATTTAGAATTTTACCTTGTGCAACCGTGGTTAATTTCCTATCTCTTCCCATTTTCACAAATATTGAAATTTCCGTCATCTGTGTGGTTTATTAGTACAGCTCCGCAGACAACAATAAAACACCGCAGATTATAAACAAATTGTGAAAAGCTATAAAAGTGAGGTTGACCTTATTATACTTCCAAATTGTAGCATGCTATAAAAAACAAAAGTTTTTTTTTTAATTAAAAAGTAATTGCATTTTGTCTTAGTATTTTTATATGTACAATTAAAACTGTTCATTTCTGTATTATGTTTAAATTTGCATATAATTCAAATAAGCGCAGGGGCGAAATTAATGACTTTGATTGGACTTAATATTTTTTCCACCACTGTATATATATATTATTGTTACCCTTTTTATTAGAAATTTAAACATTTTTTATTAAATATTTTTTTAAATATGATACAAGGCAGAAACACAATAACGGAGCTATAAAATTTTCTTTAAATAATCTGTACAAACGTCAGTGTATCTTCTTGAAGGGATGGTATACAAAGACTCAATGGAAACCTTTTAATGGGCATGTGCCGTTTCAAACTAAAGAAGAATATTATTCTTCAGTTTGAGCTGTCATTAACATATCGCACCTTGGCTAGAAAAGTGACACGACTCAAAAAACCAGCATTTTAGAAAAATCAACTTTATGTTAACGATAACTCTTTGACTAGCTTTGTAATAAAACTGACACAAGTGCCTCTCAGGTAGATAACTTCCAAGATAAAGGTGTTACACTTCATGTGTAGGTTTGGGAACTTTTATACACATTTTTTTTAATGATATAAATTAAAATTGCCATTCTTTGAGTTATGTCACTTTTCTTGACGGGGTGTGATATAAGCATTTGTGCTCAAATTTTAGTTTGATCTTTCTACTGAAGAAGGTTTTGATATGAGTCTGAATGTCTGATATTTGTGTTTTTAATCGATTTTAATACATTCAGATGTATTTTAATAAATGCCAATTACAATGAATTTTCATAATTTAATTTTATATACACTTTATGTATTTTAAATGAGTCCATAACGAAGCATTTTATATGATACTTACTTATCAATTCCTTCCACGGTTGCAACAAAAGTAACTTTATATTAATGTACATTTAAAGACTAAAATTCACGTAAGAATAGTGAATTTAATTCTTTTAGGTTAATCTGTGAATGGATTATGTACTTGCTTTGGGAAGGAACTACGCTACTGTAATCTTTTCAAATTTAAGGGCATTTGGTATGCAACCAAAAACTGCTTAAGATGTTTTAACTGTTTCTTACAGATTCTACTCACTAAAACTAGTGTTGCAAAGGTTGGAAAAAACCCGTTTCTTCCCTGGAAATAAACCGGATATTTTGGAAAGGAAATTTTGAAAATTCTTGGAAATTTTGTAAATTTCTGGGAGTTTTCAATTAATTTGATGCATGGACACATTTTTTTTTTTCATTTTTATTATTTTTAATAATTTCCTATTTAGCATTTTTAACTGTAACTGTGAAAAGCAACTCAACTCTTTTCTTCTGTTTGCATTTGCAAATGCGTGCTAAAGTGGTTTAATACTTAATTTTGAATACGATTTTGGAGTGCTTTGGAGGAATTTTGAATACGATTTTGTGTTTTTGAAGTCTATTTGTGTTTAATACAGAACATACATAATTTAAATTTATTTGATTTGCTAGAAATAATTAAAAAAAGAAGACCAAATTTTAATAAATTTGTCAGTTTGTTACTCTTTTGGAAATGTATTAAAAAGTATTATGTGTAATGGTTGCAATGAACAGACGCAGTATTGCTTGAAAATAAAATTGCCCCTGAATTTAAAACAAGTTTATGCAATACTCATTGACATTTTAAGTATTATGTATAAGTTGTATGTTCAATGTGTTAGCCCTAACTTCCATTTTGAAAGTGACTGGTTTTGTTTACTTTTAAAATTTCCAATATTCCCCAAAGTTCCGGGTTTATTCCCAGCTTTCAAAAACTGTGGGTTTTTTGCAACACTAACTAAAACCAAAAAATATAATCAAAATCTTCCATCACGTCATTTCTGTTCCATAACCCTTTCCGACCCGAAATATTTCTACCTTAAAACATTACATTCTTAGGCCTTTGCTTGTTTAAAGAAAAACATGGACCACAACCACCATTTGTTGATTGAAAATGGTGCTTTACACTTTCTGCGAATCAGCACGATCATTCGTTTCCTGTTTTTAACACATACTACAGTTCCAGATCCAAAATGTATGTGGATGTCGTGGATTTCTAACCCGCACGATCGGAAAGGAACAACTCATTTATCAGTTTAATTTTGCGTGAAATTTCTCTTCAACATGAAATTTGGTAAGGGATTGTTAATTCTAAATACAATGTCCAATAATCATTTATTACTCTAAAATAGTATTTATAAGCTCGAATGAATGTAATAAGAAAAACATATGTATAAATGAATGAGTGGGTGTCCGAGAGAGTACCAGAGAGAAGAAGAAAAGGTTTCACAGGCAAAAGAGTGAACATAGAATGTTAAATATACACTTGTATATTTAACATTAACATTAAACAAACTGGAGTAACAGTTTGCTGAATTATGAGAAATGATATGTTCAGTTCATTTTAATAAAATTTTGTGACTTTATCGTAGCTGATTTCATTTTTTAAAAATAGCAAATCTCTATTATTTTGCAAAAGAAAAAAAAAACATACTTGATGAGGAAAAATAGAGATAATATTTGGATTCAGAACCTTAGATAATGCAAAGTTTATAAAAAAAAAGTATGCAGCTGGAAAAATAATATTTTGCTGATCCGTGTAATATAAAGTTAACACACACACACTCTCTCTCTCTCTCACACACACACAAAAAAAAAAGCATCAAAATTTTATTTTTTTTATTTATTTATTTTTAAGATCTGTGCAGTCATAATTGTAGACATGAAAGTAATAAAAAAATTAGAAATTATGATTTATACTAATGATAATTAAAAAAATATATATAATAATTTTAAAGATATATGCCAAATTTAAAGAGAACTTTAATACAAATTATTTTATATGTTATTATCACTTAGCTAACGAAGAGACGTAAATATTATATTGAAAATATCAGCACATATTTCTTCAGAAAATAAACACATAGCTACCACTTATAGCGGCCAATTCATAATTCTCAGTAAAAATTTGAGATAAAAAATATATGTGGAAGAGAAATTTCTATAGAAAGTTAATCCATTTTTGTAGATTAAGTTGAAAATTTAAGTTCAAAAATCCAGTCAGTCATAGAGAGAAAACGGTTGACAAGCAAAGCCTGAGTAGAAACTTTTCTTGAATCCAAATTCGGAACCAATGGGGATAGCAAATGTTGAAATCCGCTTTTCACTTAAATAAAATGAAATCAGAAAAAAGTATTAGTTACGTGATTTTCCAAGAATTTTCAAGTTTTCAATCTTTTTTTTCACATATTTCATTTTAACTTGAATATATAGTGAAGTTTAAAAGAGATGTGAAAGCAGGAATAACTGGATATAAAAGGGAAATATATTATTTAAAAATATAGTAAATGAGTTTGAGGGATGAATAAGAAAACACTTTGAAAAATGCTTTATTAAAAGTAAATTAAACTTTGGAACATAGCAAGTAAGTTACTTTCTTTAATATAAATTTAATTTTTAAAAGCTATTGTAAATTTATAGAACTATTTTTCAATTTAGAATGATAAATAAATATTTACGACATTTATTTAAGTAATAGTAGTCGGTTCATATAAAAAATGTAGCATAACTTATATTTTTTAAAATAATAATTAAACATACATATATAAGCACACATGGGCACCCATACAGTGAATTTATAAATTTAACACAGTTTCTAATGAAGTCCATTGTGTATTATTAAAATAAAACTCAAGTTTCATGATAAAAAATTTTTAGTTAATTTTATACTCACACTTCTAAAAATATTTAGATATAAATTACAGGTATATTGTAACCAGTTTTCCTAAAATTAGCAGTAAGGACGATACCAAGTTCTTGGAGGAGTGCCAAATTAACCGACAAGTTGGGATTTAATAAACATCCAGTCATTAGCTGTTTCCTTATCGCTTATTTTCTCTAAACGACAGTGATATCACCCCTATTTTAACAGTGGATTCGGTGAATCTGCGCTTGCGCAGACACTCGAATGGTCGCAAGAAATGTGGTTAAAGAATAATTCTATTTGACAAAATATAAGAATTTTAGAATTTTAGAATGTACAACTAAAAGAAAAAATTATGAAACTTGTATGTTACGTGCTTCCACTGACTTGGAGCAAGTATAAACTCGGCCCTATAACAATATAAAGAACATTGAGAGATATTTTATTCGAGTTACCAGATAGTGAAGAATTTCAGGATTCTGGGTTTATTTGAATTTTTTAAATATCTCAATTCGTTATACAGTTGTGAACTTTTACTTACACCTCCATATAGCAATTCACATCTTAAAAGTTTTAACAGTCGAATAAAACCTTAAAATGTTCAGGATATTAGGTTTTATTGAAAATTAAAAAGACAAAAGCGAAAATCAAAATAATAAATACATAAGGGATGCGGTTGAATTGCTTGGGACATGTATAAATATCCTGGGCACAAAATTCCTCGACATACAAAGTTCCTTGGGTGAGTAAAATCCCGGGTGAAAACACAAAACAAAAAAGGAAAAACAAAAAGCTTAAGAACCAGAGCACATCTAAAGTTACATTCAAAATCTACATACAAAACTTAGTTTCCTTATCAAAAAATGTGAAGTTTATTTCACAAATACAGCATCTATAAAGCTCCGAATTCTGAAAGGGGGATTCTGTTGGAGAGGGAAATATATACCATTTTTCAAACTTCTAAAACTATAACTGTTTCACATTTGGTTTGGTTTCCGACGGCTAAATATAAGAAAGAATGTTATAAAGAAAAAAAAAGAAAGAGAGATGATGCCTATTAGATACAAAGTTAGTTTATCAGTTGAGTTTATCCGATGTCACACTTACCCTGCTTCAGCCTATACGTTTTAATGGTAGATATTATTTAAACTAACTATTATCGAAAATATATCAGGGATCTATAATACTTCTTATGAGAAAAAAAAATCCATTTTTGATTTCAATTAAGAAATAATTGTTAAAAATAAATGAAACCACGCAATAAAATTTGAAAATATTGGTTTTTTATTTATAACTAAAAACTATTGTGAAATTACGAAAAATCTGGATAAATATTACGGTGAAATTTACAAAAATGTTTTACAATGTTCTAATTAAAATTTGAAATATGTATATATATATTAAACTTTGTACGTTAATAAATAAATTTTAAAGGATTCATTTTTTTTTTTAAATTTAATTGTTGCCACGTTTATATACGAGGGTAGGATGAAAAATTCCTGGCTTTGAGCAGAAAGAAAAGAGTCAGAGTTATGAAATTATATATTTATCCAACATAGTCTCCCTGGAGACTGATACTCTTTTTACAGATCTGTTTTAACATTTTCAGACCATTAAAGTAAAATGCCTTCGATTGTTCCTGAAACCAGCTTTCAGCATCATCATGTCCTCGAAACTTTGCCCTTTTTCAAGTGTTTCTTCAAATTAGGAAACAGAAAATAATCAGAAGGAGCTACGTCAGGTGAACAGTGGGGATGACAGACCAATTAGAAACCCAGGGTGTTCAATATAGCTAGAACAATGTTGGAAGTGTGCGCAGGTACATTGCCATGCAAAAACAGGATTCTTCTAGTCAACTTCTTCCGGCGTTTCTTCTTAATTGAACAACAGACATTTTAACGGGTATGACATTACGCATTTTGTTTTAAAATTATACATTTAAATAGTGAAAATTAAAACGTAATATCAATAATTCAGTGATATACTATTAAAAACACTTTTTTTTTAAAAATCATTATTAAAAACAACCAAAGGTTTAATATAATATTTTCTATTATTTAGAAGGTACGGTGATAGAAATCTTTCAATGTTTGCCGACTGAATTTTCCTTGTTATCTACTTCTAGCTAACACTATTATCTTCTTCTAGCTAACACTATTAAGAACAACTCAATGCATGTATTTTAAAGTAAATTTCATTTTACTTGGTTATTTCTAGTCAGAGTAGTAGCATAATACATTTTGCCGCTTGATTACTTGATTTTACTACCAGCAACAGCTAATGAAGCCAAAACAAAGTTCTAAACTACAGGACCATTTTGTTTGTTTTAGATTTAAAAATTAATAACATTGTCTTCATTAAATACAAAAAGTGATCGCAAATTATTAAAAGTTTATTTTTAGTATTTAGAAATTACGATTTTAATTTTTCAAATTTGATTTTGAAGTTCTTTCCACACTTAGAGATAATTGTTGTCATACTTTTTAAAGTCGTGTTTAGATTGTAACTCACTGATTGACAAGATAGACCCAAATTATTGTTTACATTGTTTTATGTTGGCTTACTACTTTAGCTAAAATATAGGAGGATTTTATTCTGATGACACATATAAGCGAGACGTATTAATCCTGGACGACAGGACCCATTTTTTTTTTTTTTTTTTTTTTTAACACACTTGACATTGTGAGTTTTTTTGCTTTTCTTCCCATGCTATTTCTATGGGTTTTTTAGCTTTTTTTCCCCTCTTTTCCTACATTCTAAAGTGGCGGTGGTTTGAGCACTGTAAAAAAAAAAAAAAAAAAAAAGAAAAAAAAAAACCCGCCAAATTTACAGGCAATTTATCTCGGTTTAACTAAAATCTATACTTTTCATACTACTTATTACGACATTATTAGTTATTAATACTACTTATTACGACATTATTACTTATTAATACTACTTATTACTTCATTTGCATCTTTCACATGTGAGGGCAAAAAAATACCTCTATCCAATAATGGCAATATAGTTTTAGGCTGATTTCTTTAGAAATCGACCTATTGCAATCACTTCGTTTCTCTCTCTCTCTCTCTCTCTCTCTATATATATATATATATATATATAATGAAAATTTTGTCATCACGATAACTCCCGAAATAATACAGCAAATCGAACCAAATTTGGACAGTGAACTAATCTTATAAGTATCTTAGATGAGTTCGTTAACCAAGTTGCTCCGACTTTTTGTTTTCAAGTGGCAGCCACTTGAAAATTTCAAACCGACATTGTAAAAAGCATATTTAAAGCAAGATTTGTTTGAATTTTCATGAAAATACAGGCCACATAAGGGTCTCAATGAAGTTTATTAATGAAGTTTATCCGCCATTTTTAATAAAGTGGTAGATATTTTAAGTTAAGCGGGACCACTTGAAATCAGGCTACCACTTGAAAATTTAAAAACACTATAACTTCCGAAATAATACTCCAAATCGAACCAAATTTAGACAGTGCTTTAACTTACCTTATAAATATCTTAGATGAGTTTATTAACCAAGTTGCTCTGCCATTTTGTTTTCAAGTTGAGAGAACTTGAAATTTTCAAATTCAAATTGTAAAAAGCGTATTCCGAATTTGTTTGTAATTTCATGTAAATATAGACCACACAAGGGTCTCAATGATGTTTATTAATGAAATTTATCCGTCATTTTTGATAAAGTGGTAGATATCTTAAGTTAAGCGGGGCCACTTGAAATCCCGCTACCACTTGAAAATTTAAAGTCACAATAACTTCTGAAATAATACTCCAAATCGAACCAAATTTGGACAGTGTCTTAACTTATCTTATAAATAACTTAGATGAATTTGTTAACCAAGTTGCTCCGACATTTTGTTTTCAAGTGGAGACCACTTAAAAATTTCAAATTCAAATTGTAAAAAATATATTCCGAATTTTTTTAGGTTGATTTCTTTGAAATCGACCTGTTGCAATCACTTCGTTTATATATATATATATAAGCTAAATTTTAAGATTAAATTTTACTACGATGTCTATTATTGATATATATATATATATATATAATGAAAATTTTGTCATCACGATAACTCCCGAAATAATACTCCAAATCCAACCAAATTTAGACAGTGAACTGATCTTATAAATATCTTGGATGAGTTCGTTAACCAAGTTGCTCCGACTTTTTGTTTTCAAGTGGCAGCCACTTGAATATTTCTAACCCACATTGTAAAAAGCGTATTTAAAGCAAGATTTGCTTAAATTTTATTGTAAATCTAGACTACATAAGGGTCTAAATGAACTTAATAAAGTGGCGGATATCTTAAGTTAAGTGGGGCCACTTGAAATCAGGCTACCACTTGAAAATTAAAAATCATGATAACTTCTGAAATAATACTCCAAATCGAACCAAATTTGGAACGCGTCTTAACTTGTGTTATGAATATCTCGGATGAGTTTCTTAACCAAGTTGCTCCACCATTTTGTTTTTAAGTGGAGACCACTTGAAATTTTCAAATTCAAATTGTAAAAAGCGTATTCCGAATTCGTTTGAATTTTGATGTATGTATAGACTATATAAGTTTCTCAATGAAGTTTATTAATGAACAAATCCGCCATTTTTAATAAAGTGGCAAATATCTTAAGTTAAGCAGGGCCGCTTGAAATCAGGCTACCACTTGAAAATTTAAAATCCAGATAACTTCCGAAATAATATTCCAAATCGAACCAAATTTGGACAGTGTCTTAACTTGTGTTATTATGAATATCTTGGATGAGTTTCTTGGATGAGTTTGTTAACAAAGTTGCACCGACTTTTTGTTTTCAAGTGGCAGCCACTTGAATATTTCTAACCCACATTGTAAAAAGCGTATTCAAAGAAATATTTGCTTGAATTTTTTTGTAAATCTAGACTACATAAGGGTCTCAATGAACTTTATTAATGAAATTCATCTGCCATTTTTAATAAAGTGGCGGATATTTTAAGTGGGGCCACTTGAAATTAGGCTACCACTTGAAAATTTTAAATCGCGATAACTTCCGAAATAATACTCCAAATGGAACGAAATTTGGACAGCGTCTTAACTTGTGTTATGGATACCTTAGATGAGTTTCTTAACCCAGTTGCTCCACCATTTTGTTTTCTAGTCGAGACCACTTGATATTTTCAAATTCAAATTGTAAAAAGCGTATTCTGAATTTGTTTAAATTTTGATGTATACATAGACTATATAAGTGTCTCAATGAAGTTTATTAATGAACGTATCCACCATTTTTAATAAAGTGGCGGATATGTTAAGTTAAGCGGGGCCACTTGAAATCAGGCTACCACTTGAAAATTTAAAATCACGATAACTTCCGAAATAATACTCCAAATCGAACCAAATTTGGACAGTGTCTTAACTTGTATTATGAATAACTTGGATGAGTTTCTTAACCAAGTTGCTCCACCATTTTGTTTTCAAGTGGAGACCACTTGAAAATTTCAAATTGTAAAATGCGTATTCCGAATTTGTTTGAATTTTGATGTATACATAGACTATATAAGTGTCTCAATGAAATTTATTAATGAACTATGGATTTTCTCGCCAAAAATCGCCAAAAAAGTCGCCAAGTGGAAAACTCGCCAAATTTGGCGCCAAATCCATTACTTGCCATATTGGAGCTTTTTAATGCGTTTTTAAGGGGAAATTAGGGTATTTTAACGTTAAAACAAACTAGAAATGCAAAAAATTAACATTTAATCAAATTACTAAGCCTCTTTGAAAGAATTTCTACCAAAAAAAAAAAAAAAAAAAATTGAATTATTTTCAAATTTGCAACAATATCTTAGATTAATTAGTTCACTGAGCACCTTTCTCTGCCATTTTGATCCAAGTGGCAGTCACTCAATTTTTCAACACGATGACTTCTGAGATTCTGAATTAATTCCACCTATATTTGTACAGTAGTCTTATCTCACAAATGCATTTGATATATTTGTCAGCTTGGCCCACCACCTTGTTTCCAAGCGCCTGCCACTTGAAAAGTTTAAATTCACATAAAAAGGTATTTATGAACCAATATGCTTAAAACTCCATACGTAGATAGCCAACATCAATATTTCTACTAATTCGTTTATAATTTGTAGCCGCCATTTTGAAACAAAATGACGGCTGCTTGATAAGAAAAAAGAAATCAACCTACCCTTCCGAATAAGCCGGAAGGACTTGTTTAAATTTGTATTAATTTCACCATAAAACTTATAAAAATTAAAACCTACTTGTTTTTAAAACTATTTAAACTACAGTTAAAGCATTTTTTTTCTAGAAATACCAGTTCTATATATTTCAGATCATTATTTAAAATAGAAATGCATTAGTAGTTTTCGTGAGAATCAAAAATAATTTATTAATTTTGCCCCACTCGTCAATGGAATTCTGTCACACCCACCACTAAAAGTTTTAGATAATAAAGTTTTTATTTATTTATTTATTTATTGAGCATATTACATTTACTTTCATTAACAAAAATCTTACCACAGATGATTTCAAATTTTTAGAAAGTTTTATTGTCTTTACACTTTTTATGAGATAGGCGTGGCAGGAAGATTTGCCGATTACAAATTAACATTACTAAAAAACTAGCATTAAATAGAATTCTCCAATTTGACAACATAGGATAGAACTAGGATCCACTGCATTGCAAGCAACGATGTTATCTCTCAGCCACGGCACCGCATTTCTTGCTGTTATTTAGTATTTACCAATTACCACGTTTTTCGTATGTAAAAAAAAAAAAAAAAATGCACCCATCATATAAAATCTGTATAAATGGTTATAGATTTCATCAGTTGACAGAAAGATACACATTTTGATAGATTAAGATGCATTTTTTACAATAACATTCTGTAATTATAGAAAACAGAAAATATTTGTAGGAATGTAACAGTAATTTTACGTTTTTTTAGAGAAATTTTTTATAGTGTAGTTCTGTGCTAGATAATGGCTTCTGTGGTTATAATTTTGGTTATATATTTTTCTGGACATGCCAACTCCTCTTTTATCATTCTTCCAAGGTGCCAAACAAAAAGTAATAAGCAAAGTAAAAATTAGTAAAAGCTTACTGATATTTTCATGTCCTGCAAATTCAATATCTCTCTACTGAAGTGTATGGATATCTACGGCTGAAGTTGAAAATAGCTTTTTTCTTAGCTTATTAAGTTAATATAAATTAGTTATTTTCCAAATTATTACATACTAAACAATTGTTTTAATGTAACTTAACACTTCATCACATAAACTAAAATTTATATGAATCACAAAGTAGCCAAAATCCAATTCTTAACTACTCAGTACCAATGGTTTTAAAATTATATCGAATAACCCAGAAGATATCCCATTTGGGCGAATAATCAGTGAACTGCTGTGAAGTTTCCTATGGTTCATCATTTCTGCAAGGAAATATTCATAAGCCATACTTTATTTCTTACTCTAAGGGACAAACATACAATCACGGAAAAAACTTTTAAAATTGGGTTTTATCAATCAGTTATTGTAATTTTGATTCTATTTTTAATACAAGTAAAAATTATATCAAATTTATCAATAATTATAGTTTTATTATTTAATTTACATAAAACTGTAAAATTAAAGCTAACGAATTAACTAGTCGACAGTGTGGTCATAAAATATTTTTCATTGTTTGGGGGCATCTACAGCTAAAACTAATGTAAAGAATGAAACCAAATTTCACATATAGACTGTAGACGAAATGGGTAGATGATTTCTGCAAAGAAAGAACCAACAGTTGCCGATAGAAGATATTCTGACTCTCCTGTCATGTACGCACTATAAAAATTGCACAATCTACATCGATTATGTAAATTTGCACATATTGCATGTGGTCCTGGCAACCCTAATGTTGATCAACCAAAAAATATTTTACAATGGGTTTAATACTGAATGTCACCCATTTCTGCATGTGCTTTTTTATTGAACCATTAATGAAACTACCCATAATCCACCACTGCGCAGCACTAGTGCGACGTAAAACCCAACCAACCAACCAACTCATAATCCATTTTCCGCGCATTCAATATAAGCCTTAATTTATTTCGTTTCCAACAGCTCCAAAACCATATTTGTACTAAAAAAGTTGCATAATTTTCAAGGGGCCTCCAGGACGGTAGAGCGCCGAGCTCATAAATGGAAGATTGCGGGTTCGATACTCGAGCTGACCAAAGACCGTCGTGTACACTAACGGTGGCTGGTACACGTACAATCCTTCGCGGCCACAATGTCCTACATGTTCTCCTTTAAATTATATGTCTAGTGGTTACCGAAGCCGGGGAGAAATCCCCTCCTTGGAGGATAAAAATTGTAATGGCGTAGGACTCACCCCCTTAAGGGTGAGTCCCATATTGTCGCCGGTTGCCCATAGCGCAGAACTAGTGCGACGTTAAAACAACCAAACCAACCAAAAGATAATCTATATCGATTGGAAAATTTTCATAGTACATATGTGGCAACAGCACCGAAATCTCTTCTGTCGGCGACTTTTGGTACTAATTTTTTCTTTGCGAAAATCCTCTCATCGTGTCTACCACAGTCTGTATACGACATATGGTTTCATTTCGTTTATTAGTTTTAGCTGCAGATACATGCAAGCAGGGAAAGTTATTATACGGCCACTCAGTGCTTAATAATCCCGAGCTTCAAAATGTTACTAATTTTATGATAAGATTTGTTACATTTTCGAGATTTAGAAAAAAAAAAAAAAAAAATGAAATTAATGAAACATTTAGTTTCACAAGGTTCTAATTTAAATTTCTACATATTTTTTTTTTTCTGGTTATAATTAATATTTTTCTTCTAACAGGTAGTATAGCACATTTTAATTTAGAGCTTAAAAATAAACACCCAATAATCAATCCTAAGGAACAAATTCATTGAACTCATATTTAAGTGTAAAAAATATATATTGGATTTGATGGTTTATAACATTATGTACGTACGTATGCAGTTTTGATCTGTAAGTGTTAAAAACTCTTAGTCCATAAAACTGTTCATAATTTTGCCTTATGGTTTAGGAATAATCCATTTAATGCTGATCAAATCATGGTTAATCTCCCTTTAAAAAAAAAAAAAAAAAAAAAAAAAAAACTCCAGATTTTTTATATAAATGTGCAAACGTACATATTTCTCAAAAGTTTAATTTTTTAATTTAAAAATTTTCATGTAATTTTATTTTTTAGTTAATATACTTTTCTTTTATAATAAGTGAACGTGTAATATTTTTAAATTTAAATACATTTTTCATTTATGGTACGTATGTTTTGAAATTCTCATTCACGATGCAGTAAGTATGAACAGAATTTATTGGAAACTTTATTTCATTTTGAATAAATGTTTGCCTTAACAGAAAATTACTTTTTCAGTGAATATATCCTTGCAACACAGAAAGAATAAAAAACACACACACTAAAGCTCAAATAATTTCGAACGAAATATAAGTTTTAAAAGAAAAGATATATTCCTATATATATATATATATCTTTCAAAACTAATTTTTGTTTCTTTTTTAGAATGTTATATATAATATTTCATTAAAATGTAAGTAGAAATAAAAAGTCACAAAATTCTTAAATTAATTTTTTAGATATCAAACAAAACTAAGATATAAAGTTTTAGAGCTATACTATGAAAACAATTCCAAATGAATTTGAATTTCTAAGAAAGTCGTCTTTATCCGGGCCTCCAAAAAATAATCTTTTCATAAAATGTTTCCTATTTCGGCTTTGTACAATCTTTGACAAATAAATCTGTTCTGGGAAAAGCAGGATTTTGAAATAAAAAAAAATTATCTTACAGACATATGCTAAAAGCCTAAATCTTTAAAAGTTTTGAACTAAATCTCTTAGGTCAACATTATTACAAATTGAGTAAATCCGATACATGAATAGACCCCGCTCAGGCTGATGATTACGTGTTTGGGTTTTATCTGCATTTAATCCTTCTGATCAAACTTTTGGATTGTTTTCACCATAGCTTAAGTTTCTTGAATGGAGGAAGAATTTGTGTAATTGCTTCCAGCCTTTGTGTAATTCAAACTGAAGATGTTTTCAGTCATTTAATGGAACATAAACTTCCTTTTGGAAAGAATTCTGTCTTATTTTATTTTTGTGAGTGTGTGTGTGTATATATATATGAAACAAATTTTAGAGAACAACTTTTTAGGAAAGAAGTAAAATAATCCGAGAATCAAAGAGAAATCCTCCCCTCCTATGGACTATTGATAAATGTCTGAATACGTTGCTGTTAAAGCGCTGGTTATTTGTTTATCATAAGCTTAATGAAGTAAAACCGTTTTACTAAAGTTTACCTAAGATTTAAAAAAAAAGTATTTTAGTACTTCTTTCTATATTAATTAGAAGAGTATATTAGAAAAATATTGTGTACAAAAAAAAGAAAAAAAAAAATCCAAGTTAAAATACACTGTTAAAAATTTCAAAGGAGATGTTAAAAAACTTATATTATACATTCATGTCAATGACTAATATTAATTTAATTAATTATTGGTGAGAATATATTTGTGACTTAGAATGCTTTTTCTAAAGTAGAAACAGTCATTTTTAATTTTAATTAAAAAATTAAATAATAAAATTAGGTAAAAATACAGAATAAAGATTGAGAAACTCGATTAGTCACTTTTACCTAAGAATTACTGTAAATTTACAGAGACTCTGGATACATAATTACATTAAATTTACAGAAATTTTTAACAGTGTAATCCCACTTTTTTTCATTGAAACATGATCCTCGCATTGGAAAACGTTATTATTAAAAATTCCCGTCCGGCTCGTCCTCACAAACTATAACATTTTGCATGCAGCATTTCTTGACGATTCATTTTTCTCCACAATTATCTAGATCCATCGAAATTTATTCCCTGTATTTTGCAAGTCCTTTATAGAGGCTCCTTCCATTTTGTTGTCTTCAATAACCTGCGTGCAATCTTTCGCCGCCTATAAAAAAAAAAAGCGATGTTAAGAATGTATAATCTGATTATTATTATTATTTATTAATTTTCTTTTGACTTGCTTGTTCCTAATTTCTGTGCTCATTTTTTTTCTTTATTTTTGATTGTGTTTTAAACCTATGTTTCTCCAGCTATAGTCACCGGAACAACGGCACTTATAGTTTTTCACTCAGAAAGCAATGATCTAATTAAAAAAAAAAAAAAAAAAAACGATTTTGTCATCAGAAAATATCGAAACTTTGTCACTGTGACCGTAATCGTGAGAGCTCTATTGTTTCAGTTCCATTGGTTAAACGAATAGGCCGCTAAGGGTTTAAATATCAGGTAAGCTTTTTTTAATGATCATTCTGTACAATTAAATTATCGATGAGCGAATAAATGGTGAGACTTCTTAACATACACTCATGTTAAAAAGTTTAACAAGATTTACAGACGATCACTTATGTTTTTAAATTTAAAAATTTATATTTTGTTAAAATGCTCTAAATCACTTGATATGTGAAGCGCAGGGTCGACCAGATGTGTTTTAGTGAATATTAGGTTACGAAAATAACTAGGGGTAGGCAACAAACTGACTAAAATCAATAAGATTTGTGATCACCTTGTATCTTTAAGAAAACGAAATGATCTGTAATTGTAGGTTATGTTAATATAGACCCTGTACAATTTTTTGATGCATTTGTGTAACGATAGCACATTAAATAAAAGAAAGATATAAGCATTTACTTAAGGGATTGAAAAAAATCAGCATGCTTTTTTTTTAAAAAAACATGCTTAGTTTTCAACGAAAATTATCGCCACTTTTAAACTGTAAAAAAAAACAAAAAAAAAAAAAAAAAAACAAAAAAAAAAACAGTAGATTTACAACAGAATGTATTTGCAATATAGGCGCATGGAGAAAAGAAAGTTAGAAAGAAGTAATTTACAGCAGAAACAACCGTAAGAGAGTCTCTCTTTACAGATGTTTCCGCTGTAAATTGCTTTATTTAACAGCAGAATGTGCTGGCAATATGAGTGCCAGCACATTTTGCTGTAAAATTTTCTGTTTTTTTTTTTTTTTTTTTTTTTAACAGTATAGAAGAATTGAAAAAACACTTTTGAAACAATGTGCTACAATCGGAATACAAATACATTAAATATCAGATGAAATATGAGCACTTTTATGAAAAGGGTTTGAACTGCGCATGAGAAAACAATAAAGAAAGAAAGAAAAAAAAAAAACCTTTTTTGTATAATGCGATAGTCAAATGCCTAGTTCACTTAATACCACAGCATTGCCAAATATCATTAAAATTCAGGAAATAACAGGGAAAAAAAATGAATAAGCATGTTTGAGTTATTAACGGAAATTGATTTTCTCTTTAAGGATCATTCTCATAAATCGACGTTTTTTTTTACAAGTCAATAGATAATGTAATTATCTATTGATTTATAATGATAACATCAGGGTGACCCTGTTCTTTATATATCCAGTGTTTGAGAGCATTTCATCAAGAGATAAATTTTTAAATTAAAAAATAAATAAATAAATAAGCCTGATATTTTGTAAATCTTGTTAAACTTTTAAGCATGTGTGTACAACTTTAATCAGCACTTTTATTGTGTAAATATGTAAAGTTTCACATAAGATTTTCCCTTCAAATTACGTGATTTTTGCTGCTGAGAGACACTACTAAATTAACTGTCATTCTTTCGACAGAGTTTACCGTAAATGTAAAGAGAAAATTCTGCGGTAAAATGAATATAACTTGAATTTATGGATTTTGTCCTTTAAGAAAAAGAGAAATTCCCCTAAAAAAGTAACAGAATTTCCAACTTTTTTTTTTACAGTGTATAGCTGTCCACTAAATGACTGAACCATTTTGAATGTAAATAATAAAAACGTGGTTTCATATAAAAATGCGCAGTTTACTGCATTTTTTATTAGGAAAGCAGTAAATTTTGAAAAATACATTTTGTTAAATCTAGTTAATAACTTTACCACAAGATTTCCAGATGAAAAACTAAATAATTTACATATTACTGCAATTTTCACTTTAGACATTAACTCAGGTTTTTTACTGCAAACACTCCTGTTATTAAAACATGAACTCACTCAAGAACGAGTGGCTGAAAATTAGACGGTCTTTCCCTATTACTACAAGAGATTGCCTGCAGTGCCCTTCCCCAGCGAATATTATAACTGTTTTTAAACTATGCAATTTTCGTTATTTATTGCTTTTTTAATGAAAATGTAGCAAGTGGCGCAATATATTAAGCAACGTTTTTATTATTTACTTTCAAAATGTTTCAGTCATTTATTGGACGGCCAGTGGATTCTGATACATAAAATATGGTAAGAGAATCTTTTTGTCAAAAATACAGACTTTTGTATCTAAACAGTTTGTATACCATAAAGTGGTGCGAAATAAAGGCGGGGTTAAAAGTACTCCGGAATAAATTAAAATATTGTCAGCAATGTAGATGTATTTTTCTTTCTGAATATATATTATTAATGCGCTCATACTATTTCTGATGAACTTTAACCCAAATAATAATAATTTTGAAACAATAAATTTTTATTTTATATATTTTTAACCAGTCTGGTAAATTATAAAATGATTAAAATAATCTATTTTAGACATCTTTTAATACACATAGAATTTACTGAATATTGGTGTTATTTCATCCATAACGGGTGCTAATCCCACACAGAGTGGTTAATTAAACTTCTGGAGCCATCAGTAGCTAGAACGGGCGAGAGAGTTGCCCCGAAATTCGGAGACGACTCATATCCCCACAAACAAAATTTATATGAGTCAGCATGGAAAAACGGTGGATTTTTTGTTAGCCAAGGGTTATAAATGGCCGTTGGATAAATTTATGGCCCAATCGTTTGCAAACCGTTGACCCATACGCAATATTTTACTTTGACAATACAGTTTTGGTATTTATTGTTTGTTGTTTTTATACTTTCTTGCGAATAATCAACATCTTCGACGATATTTTAATGCGAGTAATAAAATTATATAGTTTCTTTGAAGTTACGCAATGGTTAGAAATGAACCTTTATATGCAAATTTTACGCATCAATTATTTTTGGACTCATTACGTTGTTCCTTATGGTAGGCCAACCATAGCTACCCCAACAAATAAAATGGCAATGGAGGAGACAAAAAAACAAAAAAAAAAAAAAAAAAATGTTGGGCCAAAGACTCATGATTGTAAAAATGAGATGCGCTAAAATTGTAAAAAAAAAAAAAAAAAAAAAAAAAAAAAAAACCTGTTTTATTTATAAAAATCAAATGCCGCTTTGCTTCGAAACTTACAAATTCAACAAATGGAATGATTCATAAGGGGAAATAAATAATTTATACATGTTCAAATTGTTTATGCATTCCATATGAGTGATTTCCTTTGTTATAATTTCCGTTCTTTTGTGCAAATCGCCATCTAGTGAGCTTTTTTAAATTCTTATTATATCTTAAATGCATCACCTAAAATACGTAGATATCAATTTTGGGGGAAATACGCTCATCTGCTTTGGCTATAGATGACGATTTATAGCGAGAGTTAAATCATAACCACCTCTTATAATCAAATAATACTTGAATTAGATTACTAAGCTGCTTAAATTATTTCTGTGAAAACTGTATATATTTGTAATTACTCTAATAATGCATAAATTTTCTTCTGGATTATAAAAGTAAATAAATAAAATTATCAGCTTCTAGATTTTTTAAATTTTTATTTATTTATTTATTTATTTATTTTTGTTTTGTACAGTCGGTAACAAAAGTCTCCGAACACTAGCAAAAATTCCTATATAGAAATGTACACTTAATACAGTTTTGTTAAATAAATCCTTATCGAAACCTGTTTTTAGACTGACTAAGAACAGGATTCGACAAGGATTTATTTAAAAAAACTGTATTAAGTGTACTTTTTTCATATAGGAATTTTAGCTAGTGTTCGGAGACCTTTGTTACCGACTGCATCTAATTTTCAATTTTCACGTGATTTTCATCAAAGTTCGCATTATGAAACGAGAATTAAAGTGTAAATTCACATTTTGATCACATATTTTCTAACCAAAGTTGTGAGCCATTATCGACTCATAATTATTCCAGTATTGCATTTATAGATTTTACTCTATAGTGCTAGTAATTAAAAATCAATTCATTCGTTTACATGTTATTTTTATAAAATATAGATATTTTTTTCTCTAGAAAAAATTTTCAGCTTATTGCAAATATTTCAATAGCATCACTCTTTGATTTCAAATGCTTACAATAATATGCTGACTTTTCAACAATTTTGTGTAACGATTTATTTGAAATATTGCATTCACCTTCGGTAAATGCAAATAATTCACATCTGTGCATTATTTTGCAAAATTTCTTCTATATCGGGATAATATATAATGCGCTGTTTCGTTAATGTTGCTTTTTTACCAGATATTTTCTTGCGAAAAAACATATTCCATAACTGAAGCAATATTTGAAAAAAAAAAAAAAAAAAAAAAAAACTAGATATATACTTGCCAGCCATGATATTTCTTCGCATTTATCAGAGAAACATTTCACATAGCAGAGAGTTTTTATCATTTGTCAATATTTTGCATTAATGCAATACAGATAATGCTTTCGAATGCTTCAAAATGAAGTTTTCCGATTCTAAGAGCAGGAAAAGACTATAAAGAAGATCTAGCAGACAAGTGTCAATGTGACGATAAAGTGAAAAATATAAATAGCAACAGAACTTGAAATGTTTTGATGCTTGAAAGAGTGGGTGAAATTCATGAGAAAATTGAGGTAAATCCCAATTTTTCTGTTCCGAAACTGTAAAAGCTGAAGCATTTCTTTCGACTCCAATGTTTACATTTTCTTTGTCGTTTTTTGCATGCATAATGTTGAATTGAAAGTAATTTTAAAGAATTTTGAAACAAATTCAGTGTTTTGCCTTATATTTTCAGATGCATTTCTTCCTCTTCTTCTTTTTTTTTTTAACCATAGAAGATTTATATTTTAAATATTTCCTACAATTGTTCAACACAGTGTGGAAAAAAAGTGACAGGAGTAATATTTAGAAGAGTTTTTAAATTTAGAATTGAAATTTAGAAGAGGTTTGAAATTTAGAAGAGTTTTTAAACGTTTGTAATAAATCTTGATATAAATGAACATAAATTACTTTATCTATATTAATAAAATCCGACTTTTGTCCGTAAATTTCTCAGAAAAAAAAAATTGTGCGATATCTTCACGTTTTACGCATAGTGAAAGCTAAAAATATCTTCAGAAAATGTTTGGTGTGTGTGTGTGTGTGTGTGCAGGTCGTTGTGTCTGTATATCTGTAACGCTAATTTTGTCCAGGTATCACATGAGAACGACTCGATGAAATTCAATGACATATGGCAAGAATTTACGTCTGTACCCAACTTAGAATTATAACTATCAAGTTTTGCGAAATTTCTCCCCTGTTTCCCTCTCTGAAGGGCGGGAGTCAAAACACGTTTGTAAGCATAACTAGGCTCCAAATTACTTCATGGTGAAGAAATTGCCCATGGGGAGACTGGACTTGAGCACACAAAAACTGTTTTCTGCGATTCTGGAATTTTCTTTTTTTAAGGGGTAAGGAGGGGCAAGTAGGTTTTCGGGAGGGGGAGGGGAGATTTGGAAATTCTGAATTTTTAAGTAGCACTCTACCCAAAATGGTACAAAGATGTTGAAAACAGCCATGCCTCTTCTTTAGGATATTTCCAAACACCCATTTTTTTTTTTTTTTTTTTTGGAAGGCATTACGAGGGGTGAATTCGAGACCACACCCCTTTCAGCGCTAAATTTGTCCTGGGAAATCTATGGGAGCTGCTGTCACGAATTTTGGTGCGTAAATTGTTTATATGTATCCGACACCAATTCTAACGGGATTTTTCGAAATTCCTCCTTTCTCCCCTTAAGGGTCGGGGAGGGTTTAATAAATATGTTTCCAAGCGTAACCTTGTTCCAAATTATCTCCGTAAGGATCTTGCACTGTAAAGGAATTTTGTGAAAATTTTCCCTCTTTCCCCGTTAAAGAAGAGGGGAAACACGTTTTCAAGTGGAAATCTTCTCAAATTTATCTCACGAAAGCGATTTTTTTAATGTGTGGATTGATTATACGTACCAATACATACACTACAAAAATATTTTGCGAAATTGCTTTCTACCTATTTTCTTCGTAGAGGGAGCGAGGCAAAAAAAAAAAAAAAAAAAAAAAAAAAAAAAAAACCTTTTCAAGCTTAAATCTGCTATTATCTTAGAAAAGCGATTTTTGATGTGTGGTTCGGTTATACGTATCCAATACGTATTATAAAGAGATTTTGAGAAATTCACCAGTATTTTGTAGCATCATAAAGTACACGAAATACAGCAACCGTTTCACTTTCAAATTCTTTATGAGGTGAAAAGAAAGTACGCAAGAATGCAATGTGAAAGCATGGAATGTGAAGAAATTTCTATTTGAAAAGAGATATAATTTTGAAAAGGGAAAAGAAAAAAAAAAAAAGATTAATTTTATAAAAGATTTATTATTATGCAAATGGTAATTTCGATGAAAATCATTATTCTAGAACAAGATTGAAAATATTATTATTGATAAATATTATATTGATTAAACTATAACTTAATATAAAAGGACCTAGCTAGAGATTTTGATATTACACAACCCCCCTCCCCTTCTACGAGCATTTTTGCTCTAAATCAATGTCAGGAATCCGATTATAATCTCTTATATGTATATATATATATATATATATATATATATATATAAAGCCACTTAATAGAAAAGAAATATTAAGAATAATAATAACAACAAGACGCCTTATCTCGCAAGATGTTTTGACAATCATGATAGTTGTTTATTAAAAAGTTTCTTTTTTTCTTTTAATTGAAACACAAAATACTTCACATTAAATAAAGACAATCATAATAATAATACAATAAACGCAAAGGCTATAGGCTTGATATAACATAGATTCACAATAATATAAACGTATTTTTCTCTTTAACATATCTTCATAGAAATATTTAAAAGGTTTTGTTCATGAGATAGTTTAAAATTTTCTGGTGCATTTTCTTAATTTCAATACATGCAATAACTCATTTGTTTCTTTAGTATGAGTATTTGACTTATTATTAATTTTGTAATTTACATCAGAAATTTTTTAATAACTATATATGGTGCACAAAGTGGTTGTGAGAGTTTTCTGATGTTACGAAATTTCAATTTCTCGTAATTAACTAAATCATCAGGTTGTTATATATATATATATATATATATATATAAATTTGAAAACGGAATGTATGATTTTTTTTTTAATTGCTGTATCAGGATATATTTTCGATTGCTGTTATCCCACTTAGTTTAACTCACTTTTATCTAAAGTGTAATATTTCCTAAAAATATGTTAGATTTTAAAGAATATATATATATATATATATACTTAAAAAAAAAAGGAACTAGTATAAAGTATACATATATATATATATATATATATAACTATTGTAACGAATTTATGAGTTTAAAGATAAGAAAAACATAAAAGGAGAATTGCAAACCAATGCGCAGAATTTCTGCAAAAGGAAATGCAAAACTTAAATATAGGAATAGATTATCAATGAATAAAATAAATTATCAATGAATAAAATGAAATAAAACCCCAAAAAACACTGAAGTCTTCATCAGGGATATAAATAAGTTTCTGAAAGGACAGTAGCAGTTAGCTAATAACTATCCTTACCCCCCCCCCCCTGTGTCCTGTAACTCTAATATACAAAGAATTAGAAATTTGACCAACATAGCTAAAATTACAAATACCGCATTCCAATTAATAAACAACATTTTCGGTTTTACAAAATATTTTGTTTCCCTCCTCAATCTGTTCCATTTCCGCATAAGGACAGGTCAAACATCTTTTATCACTACACAGAATTTTTTTAGATTTTTTTCAAATTTTGTATTAATAGAAAACATTTGATAGAGTAACTTTTTACCAGAGATCTTCCCCATATCAAAAGAATCTCCAGGGCCCCTTGTTAAGGATCAAGGTCGTTAACCAAAAGGTTTGAAGTCATTTTAAAGAAGGGGGGAAAAACAAACTTAAAAATTATGATAATAAAACTTAAAACACAGAAAGCTAGCGCTAAAAGCAGCTTAGCCAAACAATGTTTTTTTGAATAGATAACTATTGTAACGAATTTGCTACTGTCCTTTCAGAAACTTCTCTTTCACCCCTACACTGAGGGGTCTCCCTGATGAAGGGTTCAGTGTTTTTTTGAAGTTTTATTTCATTTTATTCATTGATAATTTATTATATTCATTAATAATCTATTCTTATATATATATATATATATATATATATATATATAAAGTAAAGTGTTTCAAAAAGGTTTAGGCTCTGTTTTTTACAGTCTTTTTTATTAGTATAGATTACAGAATGATTAATATTAAATACCACGAAATTTTTTTTCTATAAAAAAAAAAAAAAAAAAAAAAAAAAAAAAAAAAACTTAAAGGACTCTGGTAAATTATTTTTGCTTGAAGTAAAATTCAGGCTTCTATTCTGCAAACTTCATAATTCTAATTATAAATAAATGTATACAGAAATTTTAACAATTATTATAATTTTCAATTAAAATTCAATTTATAGATGTTGTAAAAATTAATTTAAATGCATTCATTTAAATTTCAAATTAGGACTTAATTACTTTTTCTACCAAAATGGATATATTTAGATTGGATTTATATTTTAAACAAAAATATTTATTAAAAACGAGACAAAAAAGGAAATATTTTTCTTGTATTTTTAAAGAAACATAATTTCTAACATTTGAGAATTACTTAAATTAAACATTTACTTATAATTATTTCAAAACATAACTATTTAAAACAGACTAATTATTGCTACATATCAGTTAAGTGGAAGATTTCAATTTCAACGGAAATTGCAATCGAAACTAATTACTTACAAATTCTAATTTTGGAAGAGTTCATTTATAATTAGTTTCAGCAAGGGCTCACAAGTTTTTCCTTATTGAAAATATTGGGAGAAAAACCTAGAAAATCATCCACATAAAGAGAATTCCAAAACGTCTCATTTTACATTTCTTAAATATCTACAAAATATTTTTGAAAACGGTATGTCAATTGTAATGACAAAATATTTTTATTATGCTTTGAATCGCAAACTTGGCTCGCGCTTTTAAAAAGTCATTTTTATATATTCTAAAGAAGAGTAGTATCCTGGTAAATTCATTTTTAAAGCGGAAAGTAATTGAAAGAAAGGGAAAAGCTTTTTCTTTTTGAAATCTTCGAGAAAAATGTGAGCTATGTAATCGGCGTTGAAAGCATTAGTATTTTAAAAGCAAAATGACGAAAACAATTTTTCAAAATGCGACTTTTGCTTTGAAGATGTTGGAGATTTGTTTGGTTTTAACTTAAAAATACATTCGTAAAAATTAATTTAACAGTTTTTCTTTTCGAGTGAATGTAGTAAAGTTTTGTTTTTGTAATAGGTTTGTTATTGTGTTAAGATATTGCATAGAATAGTATAAAAAAAAGTATATACATATATTTTGTGTCAAAATAAAGTCACGATCTTAATAACTTTTAATCGGTTTTTCGTTTAGAAAATGTAAATTGCTGCGTCCATTGTCTGAAAAATGAGCAATCAATACGTAAAAAAATCTCAAAAAATAGGATCACATTTATTTTTCGTCGTGTGATTTATTCTTTAGAGATGTTGAAGTTATTATTATTATTATAATTGTTAAGTATATAAACTCAATTGAAATTGCCTTAGTGAATCAAGTTAAATAAAGGAGAAATTAAATGAATGAAGAAAAGTTCGGCTTCAGTCTTCTTTTCTTTCTTTAATGTACTGAAATTACAAAAAAAATTAGAGAGAAAAAAAAAAAAAAAACTAGTATGTTGTAGCCACCATAATACTTTCTTCTATATAATTTCATACGAATTCATGCAGTAAAAATTATTTATTAAATTATTATTTATGAAAAATATTTCCCGCGGTAAATGCAGACGATTTTTATCTGACTGCGTTACAACACTAAATACCTAAAGAAAGTCAATTTTGTGCCAACATCAGAAGAAATATTTCTTTTTTTCTAGTTAAAAAATGAAAAAAATCGATAACTTTGTTTTAAATTATCACACATCTATGGTTCAGCCATTCATTTTAAAGGTATTGACGAGATCTTTCGAAAGATATCCATACTTACAATTTATGCCAGGGGGAAGCGATGCTCCCACATACAAGGTAATTCCGGGACAGTTGCCCCACTTAAGGAAAGGGAGCTATAAAATAAATTGGGTATTAACAATGACAACGAAAATTTGTGGGAAATACATAATATATATTGTTTATTAATACTAAGTAGTTTTTTTGTACCGTATTGTAAATTTTCCAAAGAAAAAAGTAAAATTGTCGTACTACTGTATTTGACAATCTTTCCCGAAGTTGCGGGTGAGATGCCCCACTCACATGGCAGAGATGCCCTACCTGTAAAAAACAAAATAAAAGGTTTTAACAATGGTCAATAGTTTATAACAATTTTTCAGTAGTTTATAACATATGAAACGTAAGCTATTTAAAAAAAAATACGACCTTAGCATTAATTTATAAAATATTAAAATATTTAGCTACCATAGACAAGATGTAAAAATTAGAATAAAACACATAAATTATTGAAAAATATTTCAAATATTTTTTTTTTTAATGTATGGGAAAATTTCATATTTACAGCTTAGAAAGTATAAAAAAAAAAAAAAAAAAATATTACGAAATATGTCGAATTTATTCAGATAATATTTTTCTTTTTCTCTTCTCTAATTTTTGCTTTTCCGCAAACATTGCGCAGATCTCCGTACATTGTGCATGATTAATGCAATCATTTATGGCACTTTATGCAATTTATCCAATCTACTGTTTCTTTTATAAAATAATAGTTCTCCTCACATTCGAGGCAATTTTTGTAAGATCACTTTCGTCATTTTCAATAGGCATGTCCATCACCAGCTGTTTTGTCTCTTTGCTAAATTTAACAGCGGATTTTAGCTTTTTTTCTTGGATGTGCTTTTGGGATGTAATGACCTTAGCCGACTGTATCTTTCTTTTTCGGCATCTTTCCTTTAACCTAGGTACAGGGGGAATCTGTTGCAATATTTTTGTTGCGGATGATGTTTGTTCAGTTGATTCAGAAATTTGGGACTGTTCACACGTCTGCTTCAATTCTTCACTTATGGAAAGGAAATGGTTTGGAATCGCTGCTCCCGAAAACCATTAGTAGCAGTGTCAACAGAAGCCGCCCTTTTCCAGGCTATACCAATCAGTTCTGCAGCTTGTATTCTCCCAATGGTCCTTCCTGGATGATTAACAATCCATTTCCTTGCTTCCTCTTTAAAGTAGTGTTTTAGTGGTTTAAAAAAAGACCGGTAAAGAGGCTGAAGAGCTTGTGTCGTATGGCTGGGCAGGCACACAATTATAATGTCATTCTTGTCCGCAAATTCCAGCAAAATTCCAGTGAAATATTGTAATGACTGTAACATTTTCTCCTCTCTCTGTAGACGTCAAAACATGAACATATTTTGCCCCTTTGGTAGCCACGACCTTTCCTGGAACTTTAACTGACAGCAGGTTTCGTCCATATTATAAATACTCCCCTGTCTGGTAAAGAATTGATTTTCTTCAAACACTCTTGAAAGAATTTTTAAAAAATGATCAACACTTTCTCTGTTCATGCCTTCCCTCCTTGCTAAAGAGAGCCCCTGGGCTTGTCTAGTACTTAGTTCTGGGTTTCTTTTAAAAAATTATGACAGCCTGGCGTACCCAGCCATTCTTGCTTCTAAATTAAATCGATTTTTGAGACCTAGTTTTTCAGCAAACTGAAATTAAGCTGTCCTAATTGTCTCTCTGTCAGGTGCAAATCCACATTTTTCTAAACGTTGGATGTGCTTGACGAGATGTTTTTCGTTTTCAACTCCAAACACACATTGTGGCCCCAAAGAACTTGTTTTGGTATTATTTCCCGTTTTTCTTCGACGACGACGAAGTGTCCGAGAAGGAATTCCATAGTACCTAGCAGCTTCATTGACACCAATTTCCCCTTCTTCTAGTCTCCCGAGAGCCTCTTTTAAATCGTCTTCTGTCCAGGTCTCACGAACTGCTCCAGTATTTTTTCTTTTGTACACTATAGGCATGTTTCCTGAAAATAACAAGAACTACATGGACAAATACAATAATAGACACTCACTGGCACAATTAACCGGCCACCTACAGTTTCGTTATCGCCCAAGATTTATTTATGTTATATTTTAAATGCCAATATTCAGTTTAAATGTCAAAGGTCAGTCTGATATACCTGTGCGTTTTCTGCTTTCTTATCTGGGTTTAATCTGTATTTTTGTGATTTCGTTTTGAGTTGCCAATTCTAGTGATCACGCGAATTTGAATTTTATTTGAAGAATTTTAATCTAAATTTATAGTTGAAAAAAATATTTTTAAGTTGAAAATTTTTCCATTTACAAATATTAAGTATTTTATAAAAACAATACGATTTAAAAAATATTAGTTTAAAATGTAAACAATTAAAAGACTTTTCTCCCTGAAAATGTATGTGGGGCATCTCACCCGAATATTATCTGGGGCGTCTATCCTTTTGGTATGGGAGAGATGCCCCGGAAACTGTCCAAAGTACAAGACAGCAAAAATGGCCGCACAATGCCCGAAGTCGACTGATCAACTTCTCACTACAGGTTTTTAAGCTTACATAAAGAAAATTCCTACTTATTAAGTAGTGCCTGCCTTACAATGCAACATCACTCTTATAACAGAGTAGAAAAAACATGGTACTTACTTGAAATATTGTTGTGGTAGCAGAAAACAAAGAAATGACTTCACGTAACTTCCACAGCACACTATTCAACATCTATCTGAAATAATAATTGGACTCGCAGAGCCATCTACCGTTTCGTTTTGAAATTCCATAAAGTGGGGCATCTCTACCGGTGGGGCAACTCACCCGGAATTACCTTACAAACGTTTTTTCCTAGTTTACTATTATGAATAATTCCTATTAATTTCACAATCACACGTTAAAATTTATTTTCATTATGTACATTTATACGAAAATTTGTCCTATACTGCTATGTAAACAATTTAGAAAAATGGAATCACAGCATCACTTGTTAAGCGATTGATTCCCAAATCTGATCGGCACCAGTTTATGCCAGGGTCCAACTAAATACCAAGTTTGGTTAAATTTCATTCATTGGTTCATGAAATACAGCGTCCATAAAATTTGTGATACACACACACAGACAGACAGACATTAAAAAAAAAAAATAATCAAATCGTGTTCAGGACATCCCAAAACGTGTAAATCCATCAAAAACTGGAATTCGAAAAATTTCACGAATCCAATACGTTTTCTATATGTATACATATAGAAGAAAGTGAAAAGAGAAATATTTTGTATATTTATGAAAAAATCAATTTTATTGTTTTTGATTGACTTTATACATACAACTTATTTAAATTGCATAGAGTGTACATGCATACATACATACATATACATATATGATAAAAAAAATAGCATTTAGAACAATATGAAGCCTTTATTATTTACGAAGAAAAATGTTAAAAACATTTTTTAAAAGTATGTTTTCTCTTAACGAGGTATTGAAGTATTGTTTGGATTTGACTTTTAAATATCTTTAATATTAATCTAACAAATATTCAAAAGCATTTGAAAAATCTGTTTTTATGAGAGTTTTTATTTACGTTTATTTTGAAAATAAAAATTATTTATAAAAAATAATAAATAACTATAAATAGCTATAGTAAGTAAGCTAATCATAATTTAAAAAAAAGCCTTGTGTAAGTTTCCTGAAAAAATAATTTAATAAAGTGAAGTGGGGTAAGTATAACCAAGCCTTATCACTCAACTATTGAGCTAAATTCGGCCGTGAGGGTCATCATATCTGTTTTGTTTCAATCTATTTTTGTGCTATTTAGCCTTAGGATACCAAATTAAATATGAAGGAGTGATAGTTCTAGAAGTTTGAGGAACTGTTTATATTTCCACTTTTTTACGGAGTGCTGAATTCAAAATTCGAAATTTTGCCATTGCTGTACTTGAGAAATAAACTTCACAGTTTTTGCTGAGGAAACAAAGTTTTGTATGTAGATTTTTAATATAACTTGAAGCTTGTCCTGTTTTTGAAAATTTTTCGTTTGTGACCCATGGCTACACTTCCCCAGCAATATTGTATGTGAGGTAAGCGTAACCAGTGTAGCTACACTTGTCCCAAACATCTCAACTGCATCAATTACATTTTTTTCTTTGCTTTTTAAATTCTGTATTTTACATTTTATTAGAAACTCAATATCCTGATTTTTTTTTTTTTTTTTTTTAATAGTTTGTTGCAGGGTTAAAGTGTTTTAGGTTATTAAGTGCTCACGGAATCTTACGGAAAAGTTAGAAACTCTGTACTGAGTTGAAAGAGTTTTAAAATTCAAAATGTCCCAAATTCATGAAAAGTTTTACTATCCTTTCGTACATAACTCGTAATGTACTGTAATTTCAGAAGTGTAAGTCTAATAGCAAAGCAACGGAGTAAAACGAGGTGAAAGTCAAAGTATGCTAAAACGTGTTTAAATTTACACTATTTCACTCGATATATTAAAAAATAATTTTTCGAACAGTTAAATGTAAATTTACAGCACAATAAAATGTTTATTACATACGTTTAAAATTAATTTTAGCATACTGCCACTTACAACGAGTTACCAATAAATTTATAATAAGTAGTTAAATGAAAGCATTGGTATACACTGGGGTTCCTGAATCTAAGAACAGTGGTGTTTTTTAAAATACAAACGATAACGTAATATTTAAACACTGTATTGATCTTTATTTAAGCAATCGCTTGCGCATAACATTTTTTAAAAGAAAATATTTTTTGTAACCCATAATTCTAATTAACTGATTAATTATCTTTAAAATATTTGTAATTCATTTTGGTCCATAAGTATAAGCCATAAGTAACTATTACCTTTTATTGAAATTTCCAAAATATTTAATTTTCAGAAAGAAATTAAAACTTCTTCACACACCATAAATTTGCTTTATTTGCAGTCTTGCTTTTGCCTCCAAGGCAGTTGCACGTGTTTGCACCTGATGAAGAAAGGCTACGTCCTTTCAAAACCGGTTGTGCTGATTTTAAATTTATGGTGTGTGAAGAAGTTTTAATTTCTTTCTGTTGACTGTGCGCCATTTTTTGAATTTATTTTTTGGTATTTAATTTTCATCAGATTTAAATTTTTTTTCTCTAAAAATATCATTTTAATTTATTTAAAGAAAAAAAAAATATCATATGAGCATTCGTTTTAAAAATGCCATGTGGAACTGAGTTAAACGAAATTGAAATTAGAAAAAATATAGTATTTATGTGGTAAAGGTTTGTCAATTCGAAATATTTTTGAAAGATAAAAAGGTCTAAAGGTGCCGTTGAAAAAATGCATTAAAAAGAAAAAGAGATGGGTATGTGAAAAAAAAAAAAAAAAAAAGAGTCAGGAACAAAATCTAAGATAACTTCACGCGATAAAAGCATAACGTTCGTCTCGCTATTCTGGGGGGGGGGGATGTCTTCTCCATAAATTGCAGCATATCATAAAAATATTTCTAAATAAACTGTTTTAAGAGTTCTTAATAGCTGTGATTACACCAAATTTTTAAAAATTAATAGAAAACCATGCTTAACAAAACGTCATAGTCTCTTAGGCAAAGAAGTCGTTATTAAATGGATGCAGGAGAATATTAATTGCAAAAGTGTCATATTTTCTGGTGAAAAACGCTTCAATTTAGATGGACCAGACGGTTTTAGTCACTATTGGCATACGGAGAGGAAAAGACGATTGTTGGAGTTGTCGTTTTAAAGGAAGCTCTGCTTATATATATATATTGGGGGGGGGGGGTTGAGTGAATTTCTGCAATTGGAAAGACTAATTTAGCACTGATTCCAAAAATTATGAACTCTAAAATGTATATAAAAGTATTAGCACGCAGCAAATATAATTCAAAATGTTTGGGGACAACTTGCAAGAAAAATTTATAAAAATGGGAAGAAATATTCAACTTTAGAAAATTTTATTAACTCTCTGATGCATGGAATAAGTTAGATGTAAATTACTTAGAAGAGCTAGTAAAAAGTATGCCAAACTGGATTGCATAATGGCTACAAAGAAATGGTGGTGCAACAAATTATTAAATTATTTGTTAAATGTCTTTTAAATATTGGATATTCTTTGTGTCTTTAAAAATGGGAACCAGCATACTTCATGTTTGATTGATTTAATTGCATATATTTTTATTTTCTGATAAAATTAATTTTGTTTTTGTAATTTTAAATGTGATTTAGAAAATTAACTATTGTTTGAATTTTTACTGATGTATTTGAAATTACGTCAGTAAAAATTCGAAGTACATGTCCGTAAATTTATGAATCTCAAATATTTTAAATGATGTAAATATAATTATGAACCTCAAGTATTTACATTTATATTTTGAATTTTAAATATGAAAAATGTTTTTGATAAAATTAATTTTACTGTTGTAATTTTAAATGTGATTTAGAAAAAATAACTGTTGTTTGAATACCTCAGTAAAAATTCAAAATACCTGTCCTTATAATCATGAACCTCAGTATATTTTATTGCGGCTTGCAAAAACTTTTTACTCTCTTAAAAAAAAAAAAAAAAAAAAAAAAAAACTAGTTTTAATTTTATTCGAAAAAGGGTGTTTTACCTAGACAAAGTCCAAATTTCTTCGGAAAACTGCTTTTATTTTTATGCAGACAAATGTTTATAATCAAGCCACAATATTAAAACTTCCTTACGCATTCACCATAAGAAATCAGCTCTTAATAATACATCCTTCAATTTATGGGAATCTGATTTCCTTATTTCTCTTTGTTTCCTTTTCAATGTCCTCTGTTGACAAAAAAAAAAAAATAAATAAATAAATAAATAAAAAAATAAAAATAAAATAAATAAATACATAAAAATAAATAAATAAAAATAAATAAATAAAAATTTATATATATATACACTACCGCTCAAAAGTATTTGCCCACCTTGTTTTTTTTTAATATTTTTACCATATTATTTTTTAAACATATAATTTTTATTAATTAATAAAATACACATCTAATCATTACTAAATATTATAAATTAATTAAGATATAATTATTTTTCAAGAAGTAAATTGATTTTATTAAAAACACCAATGAAAATGAAAATTTCATAGACGTTGTTTTTGGCTTATATTTTTAATTTGGAGATCTTAATTAACTATTTTATTATTTAATAATGATAATAATATACTATGTGTCTGACATATATATTTTGTTTTATAGGTTATCGCCATATTTGTGCTTTAATCCATTAATAATTGAGTAAATTGACAGTGTTCAATTAATACAAGTAGAAATTGAAATTATGCCAAAAAGAAAGGAACTTTCTACTCAGAAACGAGCTATGATTATTGGTCTACATCAGTGTTGTGCAAGTTCACGGAAAAAACGAACTAGTTCAAACTCAAGTTCATCGTGTAAAAAACGAGCTAGTTCGCGCTCAAACTCATGTCTGAAAGAAATGAACGCGTTCAGTTCAAGTTCATTTTTAAAAACGAGCGAAGCTCACTAAAAGTTCATTTTTACGTACATTTTTTTTTTTTTTTTTTTTAAATAGATCTTATCCTCTGTGAACACTTTCATAGGTAGTTTCCCTTTTTTTTCTAAAATTACCAATTACCATGAAAATTGTTTTTAATTTTACGCTTAATTAAACTTATTAACTTATAATTCTTAATTATAACTTATTAATTTAATTGTAGTAAAAATTTATTTAGCAAACACTTCTGAATAGTGTACCCACTGTTTTTGAATGGTTTTTTATTCTCAAATTTTCAATACGTTTGTTTATGCGCATGAGAACTTATTAATAGGAGACAAATTCTATCATTTAGAGGTTCCGTTGTTTTAAATCAGTGTTGTGCAGGACCGCGTTCATGAGTTTAATTAAAGCTTTTTCAGTTTTGAGCTGAATTTCGCTCGTTTTTACTTTCCGAACACTATAGTGAGGAAAGTATTGTAATCATGTCAAAAATCCGAATTCGAGATTTTGATGTTTCTATACGTTTCGAGGTCCAACGAGTCCGTTTTCACTATTTTTACGATGATGTATGTATGTGTGTGTGTATGTATGTGTGTATGTATGTGTGTATGTATGTGTGTATGTCTGTGAGTGAACACGCTAGCGTCTAAACGCTTTGTTCGAATAAGCTGAAAGTTGGTACGTATATTGTAAGTCACCATAGTACGAACCCTATAGATTTTGGTGAATGTAGCACTTATAGTTTTTTTACAGGGACACAAAGAAAAATTCTTTATCATTATGGCCAAGGGACCAAAATCTTAAAAGTGCGATAGCATCTAAACGCCTTATTCAATTGAGCAAAAACTTTATACACATATTATAGGTCACAGATACTCAATCTGTATAGATTTTGGAGAATCTAGCACTTATAGTTTTTTTACAGGGACACAAAGAAAAATTCTTTGCCAAATTTTTAAAAGTGTGATAGCGTCTAAACGCCTTATTAATCTCAGCAAAGAATTTGTACACATGTTATAGGTCACATTTGAACCAACTGTATAGATTTTGGTGAATCTAGTACTTACAGTTTTTTTACAGGGACACAAAGAAAAATTCTTTATCTTTATGGCCTATGAGACCAGCGATAGCATCTAAACGCCTTATTCAATTGAGCTGAAAATTTGTATGAATATTATAAATCACTGTTGCACTAACTATAAGCATTTTGGTGAATCTAGCATTTATAGATTTTTACAGGGACACAACGAAAAATTCTTTATCCTTATGATCTAAGAGCTCAAAGTTCAGTAGCGTTAAATAAAACCTCGTGTGATATATGGAGAAAAATACTCAAACACTCTGTTATGGTTTTCTCTTTTTTGTTTGTTTAGCAACTTTCTTTATTTTATCTACAAAACTGTTAGTTACTCAATGTTCGGAAAGTCGAGTGGAGTCACTCCAGATTTTTTAAATTGTGAACTTGAGCTGAGCAAAGTTCGTTTTCTCATGAATTTGAGCGGGAAAAGTAACTCAAACTCATATGAATTTTATTCCTTTGGGAAAAAATTTTATATTCTTGGTAGCAATACTTTCTACCCTTTTAATCGCAAGAGAGGACGCATTTCTCACAAGAGAGAAACGCATCGGGTCGGGTAATCGCTTATTAACTGCTTTGCTGGTCGGGTGCAGTTAAAATTTGCATTAATTTTTATTCACAAAATGTTTTCTCCGAAGATTGTTTTATGCTTTACTTATGAATCTAAACTTTTAAATGAAGAGATTGGATGGCATTGTCTTCCTTCCTAGTAATTTAAAGACATGACTGATAACATGAATTTAATTACATTTACCTAAATATTAATACTTAACGTTTAAAGCTTTATATGGAAAACTATTTTTTTTTTTCGACCTATATTTGCTTCCTTATTTTACTGTCAAAATACTTGGAACAGTGGATTTTTTAAATATATGTTTTAATATAGCTAAAAGTTTGTTTATAATTAGATAAATACACTGTTGTAATATTTTTATACCATATTTAATTGTCTGAAAGATTTCTTCAATAATATAATTGTAGTTTATTTAGAAGAACTTTTATTCAGTTTATTATATAACACAATTTTAACAATATGGCGGGTCAGAAGCTGCAGATTCAGAAGGACAAAAACCATTTTGCAGTGCGGGTCGGCTGTGAGTCAAGTTTACTCGAACTACGCAGGACTCTAAGCCAGTCCTTTCATAAGAAGAAATATAAATTCCGCTGATCTCCTAATACGATTGAAGACTTAAATGCCCTATCCAGTAGGCTACCCTTTTCCTTGCTACTGTAATTTTTTTCGTGCCCAGTTTTCCACGATATTATACTGTTGTCAATTTTGTATTTCAGTTTTTTCATGCAAGTAAATCCATGCTATTTTAATAATACAAATTTTTGCGAAATACCTCCTATTATGAAAAATTATGGAAGTTCTAAGAGTAATTTAAGAAAAGTTTTAGAAAGCCTTTCATTATAAATAAAAATATAAAGATTTAAAAGTAAATTAAATCCCAATAATTAAATCCTGTTTGCTAGTATCATAAATGATATTTTAAAACTAGCTGTACATTAAAAAAAAAAAAAAAAAAAAAAAAAAAAAGAAAGAAAAATAATCTTTAGTTCAATACACGTATATTTCAATTTTTGTGGATGCATTCGTAGATATATATATTCATAAAAAAAAAAAAAAAAAGAGAATTTAAATTAGATTATAAATAGCTTGTTGTAATAAGGAGGATTATTATTCTGTTTTTATTTATATTTATATTTATCTTATTTTTTTATTTTTTTTACTTATTTTTACTTATTATTATTTGCATTTACCAGAAACCGCTGAAATTAAAATAATCATTGATATAAAATCTACATCTCTGATATGAAATTATTTCAATAACCTGAATAATTTTTATTTTTAATATTAAAAATATAAATAATCATTAAAAAATATACTATTATTCTATTTAATCTATGTGTAACATGTGTTAAACCAGTAATCTTTGTTTAATCTTTTATATTTTAAAGATGCTTATCTTTCAATGCAAGAGTAAAATAAAGATAAGAATCATTTTCGCAAATAACAGGAATCTCATTTTTAAAGAAAAAAGAGAATCTGTAAACATGGATTCACGCCTATAGAGCAAGATGTGATAGTAGATCCTTTCATTGTTTGCATCGTCTATCAGCGAAACGAAATGTCCATTACTTTTATGACAGTCGGGCAATTTGTCACACTGCCTCAGGGCTAGCTCTGGGAGGTCTTGCCGAAGATCTTTGCATCGTGGCACCAGCAGCAATGTTACTAGTATTTATAGTATTGTAGAATGCAGAACGTTGTCTGCAGCCGAAGTATTGTACTACGTAACAAAAGGTTCTCACGCTTTTTTCTTTTGAATCCAATACAATGTTGCTGGGTATCCTCTTACTAATTACCTTTAACCTACATGTTCGAATTGTGCTGAAAACACTAAACAAATCCCTCTCTTCAAAAATGGTCAGGAAACTTACCATATAACTGTTATTTATAAAGTGTATTTATTCGCAATAATTTCCAAGAAATTTTATAAACATGTTTAATTTGTTGTGAAAAAAAAAAAAAAAAAAAAAAAAAACTTATACCTCAGATTTATCAATATATATTACTATGTAAAAAGGTGCTTTTTTATTTATTTATTTATTTTTTTTTTTAAATTCTTCTAAGCTTTTATTAAGATTTATTTTTAGTTCTGTAATATACATTTAATAAAGTTTGAGCTTTATAAATCAAAGATTAAATTTTAGGATGTATATTCAAGATGAGGTTCAAGATATGAGGTTCAAGGTATGAGGTTGAAGATATAACACTTTCAGATCATTATCAATTGATATTTCTTGAATATATATTCTAAAATTAAAAATGGTTTGAATTAAGAAGTTTTGTTTATATAATTTTGGAACAAATTAAAATAATAATCTAAAATATTTTTCTTGCTATAGTAAAATTTTCGTGTACATGCTATTAACAATAGCAGAGATTCAATTCATGAGTGAGAAAATCGTGCATTTGAAACTATTAGATAGTCCTATGAACAACTTTTAAATTGATTTCTTATAAATATGTTTAGATTTTGATACCTAGTAATTCCACGAAGATTTGAGAAGTTTACAAAAAGTACGCATTTTTTCTCGCTAATATTTCTGAAGAAATTGAATAAATCTTAAAAACTATTAAATAATCTGGTGTGTCACTCACACGACTTTCTCTTACCCTGAAATTTAATACTATAAATACAGGTTGCAGATTAATAGGTAACATAACGAGTACTGTTATGTAAACCTATGTTAATCAATTCATATTAGGCTTCTGAAGAGTTTTATATGATAATTAGTTCTGTGTTAGGGGGGCTATCGCCCCCCTCAACCTCTCGTTTCAATAATGCACCTACATTTATATAGAATTTAATTCGGTCATTAAAAAATAATTCTGTTTTAAAAAAATAATTTATTAAAATTGTTATTTTAAAAAATTATCTTTTATGATAATGCAGTCAATTTCCATATTAGAGAAGTAGTATAACACCAAATATCCAAAAAAAAGTCCATTTTATTCTCAATATTAAAAAATAAATAAATAAATAAATAAAATAAAAAAATAAGATTTTTTTTTCTAAGTTTTTTTACGTTAAAAGTAAAAAAAAAAATCGATAACTTTGTTTTAAATTATCGCAGATCGATGGTTCAACCACTCGTTTTAAAGGTATTGGCGAGCTCTTTTGAAAGATACCCACCATGAAAATTTACTCCCCTCGAGTGGGGACTTTCCCCCCAGGGGGGAGGCGAGGCTCCTACATACACAAAATTTTTTTTCCCAGTTAACTATTTCTATTACAAAATATATATATTCGTTTCATTTGGTTTAGTGCAGTCTATAGACGTTCTTCTCCCTAATCCCACAGGTTTCAACAAATTCATGGACTCTAACTCCTCCCATAACGGCTTTCTTAACAGGCCATGGCCCCTTTCAATCTTACCTCTTCAAGTTTCATCGCCGACGCTCTCCCCTGTGTCCCTGCGGTGAGGAGGGAACTCCCGAACATTATTATTTCTCTTGCCCCCTAACTCAACAGTTCCATTTCAGAAATCCCTCTCCAAGACCAAATAATTGGCTTGAAAATATCTTAACCAGAAAACTGTTAATTAAAAAACTAAACAATATTTACTCTCTCTTAATGGACATAACCAATTTGACTGATTAATAACTATTCCACTGGCAGCTAATCTTCTTCCCAAATGAAGCTACTTATCCTCCCACCCTTTTTCAAAATACCCTTCACCAAAACAAAAATCTGTTTGCAAGGAAGCCTCTTACTAAAACCTCTCTTAAAAACTAAATAAACTCTATAGTTTAAATTATCAACAATCCTAACTCTCTCATTCTCTCCTCTGTTACCCAAATTACCCTGCAAAATCAGTTTTCTGCACAGTTGTTCTGCAATACTGTCACCCATGTTGTCATCCAATTGTATCATCTGGACTATTCTAGTCAAACTTGAACTCTCTAGTACACATCAAGAGTTGTGAAAACTCATCTAGTGCCGTCTGTCGCGAGAGGCCTAAAGGGCCTGGCACAATCCATCTAAAATTATCATCGCCCAATATCGCGAGGTGGCTTTCAGCCAAGCGATGACCATGTACTCTTTCTATGTTGTTTTCCATTTGTCGCGGTAAGGCTTCATGCCTGGCGATGCCTATGTAAAACCCTCTTGCTTTTTAAATAAACGTCAGGCAGGTCTGTAGGGGTTCTTCTCGGGACAGCCCACGTGAACCTCGGTTCTGGAAGCGCTCAACACCGCTCTTCGAGCGGTGAGCGTGGGCTGTTCTTGTTCAGTCTATAGACGTTAAACTCTACTTACTTGCAATTTCCCCCATAGACGTAATGTATTCGAATTCTCTTCATTGTCCCTGTACACGAACCATTTGCTTGATCTTAACGAAAAGCTTACTGTAGCATCCCTATATGATACACATTTAGAATACCAAGTTTGAACTTTCTGCCTTAATTTGTTTTTGAGATATGCTGATAACAGACAGACACACAGACACACACACAGACACACAGACCATTTGCTAAAAACATGATTTTCGTATTCAGGGGACCTCAAAACGTGTAAATATAACAAAATCTCGCGTTCGAAAATTTGAGCCAAAAACAATACTTTCTCTACCTTATGGGTAAGAGAAAGTAAAAAGTGAGGGGGGGGGAGACCAATTCTATTTTTAATACGTAGTATTTTGTAGACGAAACTTATACAAAAATTTTGCTCATTTTTTGAAAGAAGACTTTATTTCATGTTTATTGGTTATTGATATAAAGCGATTTCTTTGAATTTCTGGAAAATGCAGATAAAGGCAAACTCATCGTTTTTTGTCAACGCTTGCTAACGAGAAGTAAAAGGGAACCTTCATCCCTCCCCCAAGTCCTACACACACAATGTTAAAACAAACTGGCACATTTGGTAAATTTCAAACTTAGTTGGCAAACTTCTTAAACACTTTTCAGTCAAAAACTATAATGCATTTACAGATTCTAATTTTGCATTTCTTTCCCCCTCCCCTTTTTTTATTTTATATTCAATAAAAGAAAGTATTGGATTCGTAAAAATTTTCGGCTTCCGGTTTTCGATGAATTTACACGTTTTTAAATGTCCAGAACACGATTGGACGATTTTTAGAAAATGTCTGTCTGTGTGTGTGCGTCAAAAATTTTTGGGGACTGTATCTCAGGAACTACAGCACAGAATTACGTGTAAATTTATATGCAGATGTACCTTGACTAAAATTAGCGCCTGCGAAATTTTGGTATCAATTTCTCAACAGGTGGCGCTGCTAGGCCGCGATTTCCACAGTTTCATGGAAGGCTATATCTCAGGAACTGCTGATCGAAATTCATATAAATTTATAAGCGGACGCAGTTTGATCCAGGTTAGTGCCTTTTAACTTTTGGTGATCATTACTCAGCAGGTGGCGCTGCTATACCGCGATTTCTACAATTTCAGGGAAGGCTATATCTCAGGAACTACTGCACGAATTTGCATATAAATTTATATGCAGATGCACTTTTTCATTAAAATCACTAAGAAGGTAATATAAAGAAAATTATTATCTTTCAATCTGCTCCTTGATTCCCCCTTCCCCCGGGTATATTACTAAGTGAAAATGGTAACAATTTAATTGATTGAAATTTCTAAAAATATATTATGAAATAATTCTTTAAATTTATTCTTTGATGTTTATTATTTTTGCAAACTGCAAAAATGCCCTTTTTTCCTGTGCTCTTTTTTCCGGGTGTCCTTTTTATGAGTGCCTTTTTTTCCAAGTGCCCTTTTTTCCTGTGCTCTTTTTTCCGGGTGCCCTTTTTTCCGGGTGCCCTTTTTATGAGTGCTTTTTTTTCCAAGTGCCCTTTTTTCCGGGATCCATTTTGCACAATTATTATCTTTTCTGTCCTTTTCTTCTTCTACTTTCCTTTTTATATTTCAGACAGAAATATTTAATATGAGTTTGAGCTTGAACTGCATTTTCACGCTCAAGTTCGTGAAAAAAACGAGTTTCGCTCAACTCAAGTTCACAATTTAAAAAACGAGCGAAGTTCAACTCAAAACTCAAAATTTTTGAGCTACGCTCATGAACGCGTTCAAATGAACGCGTTCGTGCACAACACTGGTCTACATCAGAGTGGTAAATCTAATCGCCAAATTGCGAAAGATTTACGAATTCCACGCCGAACTGTAGATTATAATGTAAAAAAATTTCAAGTATCAAATAGTTTTGCTAATAAAAAACGCAGTGGAAGGCCCCGCAATACAACTTCTACTGATGATAGATATTTAGTTACAACATCTAAACGTAACCGTAGACTCACGGCACCTGAAATCACTGCCCACGTAAATTTAAATAGAGATGTACCCATTAGCGTTTCTACAGTTAAACGAAGACTTCAAGCTGCTGGTCTTCATGGTCGTATTGCTGTAAGGAAACCTTTGTTACGAGCTGTAAATAAGAAAAAGAGACTCCAATGGGCCAAAATACATAAAGACTGGACAACCAAAGAATGGGAAAAAGTATTATGGAGTGATGAATCTAAATTCGAGATTTTCGGATCTAAGAGAAGAATATTTGTTCGCAGATCAGCTGGAGAAAAAATATTAGATCAATGCGTAGTACCTTCAGTAAAGTTCGGCGGTGGTTCCGTAATGGTATGGGGATGTTTTGGAGGTGGTTCTGTTGGAGATCTGGTTAAAATAGATGGAATATTGAAGAAAGAGGGGTACAAGAGAATTCTTCAAAAGAATGCTATTCCATCAGGGACAAAATTAATTGGAAAGGAATTCATTTTTATGCATGACAATGACCCAAAACATTCTTCAAAGCTATGCAAAGCGTATTTGGAAACACAAGAACGAAAGAATGTCTTAAAAGTAATGCAGTGGCCTCCACAGTCTCCCGATCTAAATCCGATCGAATTGATGTGGGATGAATTAGACAGAAAAGTCAGAAAATCATGCCCGACATCAATTACCCATTTGTGGAGCCTTTTGCAAACAGAATGGAAGAAAATCGGCAAGGAATGCTTGGAAAAACTAATCAAGAGAATGCCAAGAATATGTGCTGCATAAATAAGAAATAAAGGAAACCATATTGATGAATCAAAAATATGATTTAAATATTTATTTTGTTTATCTTTCAGTTTACTTACATCTGTATTTTTGAATAAAATATAAATTATTATGAATTGTCACAATAAATTATTATTAAATCGTCTTACAGCATTATTTGGATGGTGGGCAAATACTTTTGAGCGGTAGTGTATATATTTAAAAAAACTCTCTTTTTAACACGCTTTTATTAGCTTCACTTGTATGTATGTTTGTAACCGCTCTGAGAGCAAACAAGAAATCTATATTGTAAAAAAAGACTTTCCCTACGTGAATGCTGTGGCTGTGAGGTAAAGCTACGGGCTACAAACCTAAAGGTCTAACGTTCTACCCCAGTCCAGGGACGTTATTTAAAAATGGTTCTTGTTTAATTCTGAATTATTTATATTACTTGTTTTTATTAAAGATGTAAATATTATAGTGTGTCACTGACACGATTTTTTCTTACCCTGCATTTTAATACTATAAAGATAGATATTTTGGCCCTTTTAGTTCACATTTCAATAAAAGCGTGTTCTTTAATTTTTTAAAAGTATAATTTTATTGAGAATGTTTTTCGTAAACTGCATTAAAATATTCCAATTAATTCGATATGTATGAATTTTTAAACAATTACAAATTTATTGATCACATCATGTTATATATGTAATGTATTATTTAATATTTGAATTAAAGATAAGAAAACTTATTGTTGATTTTTATATATTTTGTTTTATATTCTATTTATCTTACCCCTTTTTATACGATAGAGAAGAAAATGATATCAGTAGATAAAATGATCTGGAACGTTGGCGATATAAAGGATAATTTCATTTTGATGGATTAGATCAGTCAGTTGAATTACGTAAATAAACGTAAATTCCTATTAATGTTAGCATCTAGGATTAAAATAGAGACTGCTTGGGACGATGCATAATTGGTTTATGTATAAAAGGCTACGTTACTAAAATTGTATAATACGCTTTAATGCAATTAACATTGATGTGTTTTACATTGGATTTGTAATAAATGACAGTGAAATGTCAAACAGAGATTTATTTATGTTTGCTATTAAAATAAGTTGAATATGCTAGCTTTATAGTAACTTTTAATGAAGTTTTATTAACCATAATATTTTCATCTACTTCTAATTGATTGCATATAAATGAAATCATAATGAATTTAAATTTTTTCCCCTCAGAGTAACATTTTTTACTAGTATCATCTAATGGTCGAAACTGGATTAATTTTTTAAGTGAACATTTAAATAATATATACATATAAAGATTAAAAATTTACAAGTAAACAATGTTTTTAGACACTATAATAAAAATGAATGAACAAGTAAATAAAATGCATAGCGATTTTGCTGCATATGTTTAACATAGAATCTGAGATATAGCCTTTCATTAAATGAAAATTAATTGCAGTATAGCAGTGCCATCTTTTGTGTGGTATGCACCCAAATTGAATGAGCATGGTTTTATATATTATCCATTTCACATACCAAGTTTGGTGTATTTATATATCATAGAAGCTAAAATATTGCCTTCTCATAAGCGGAATTAAATTGTAGCACAGCAGCGCCATCAGTCGGTCGACTTGCATCCAAGATGAAGCAGCACAGTTTTACATAATATCCACCTCATATACCAAGTTTGATGTGTTTATATAGTACAGCAGTTGAGATATAGCCTTCACTTATATAGGTCGAATCACAGCATAACAGCGCCACCTATTGGGTGATATCTTCTAAAAGCTAATTATCATCAGTCTAAGTTAAGATCTAAACAAATGTCAGTCTTGCTTAAATTCCGTTTATTAGCTAGCGAGATACAAAATTTTGCTAATACATCATACACATACACAGACGGTCGTTTTCTAAAAAATTGGTGAATCATGTTCAGGGAATCTCAAAAAGTGTAAATTCATAAGAAGCCGGAAGTCGAAAACTTTTACGAATCTAAAACTTTCTTCTACATCATTTTATATAACAACTCGACCTACCAGTTAAGACGAACAAAAATTTAATCAATGTACCTTCTCACAATTAACATTTACGTATGCATTCTGTACAATTTTCACCAACAGATGTTGAGATATAGTCATCTGAGAAACCGCAGAACGTAATACCAGCACCGCTTTTCGGTCTATATACACCAAAATTCAAAATGAATAATTTTTCATTATATACATCAATGACAAGAGTTAGTGCATTGGTGCAGCATAAAAGTTGGGATATAATTTTCGGTAAACGAAAAATAAGGCAGAATAGCACTGTCATTTGACGTCTGAAATGCATCCAAAGTGAATCAGTATAGTTTTACCTAATATCTATCTCACATGCAAAGTTTTGTATATTTATACACTGTAGAAGCTTAGAAATAAACTTCTCCAGTACCAGTTTAACCCTTAAATGCCTGGTTATTTTTAAATCAATTTAAAAATGTTTTACTCCTTTCCTCTCTTAAATAAATCACGTGAAAAATACTTTAAAAAATCATACTTTATCTTAACTATGGTTTACAGCTAAAAAGCAATTTGTTGCCAATTGGCAAACATGAGGCATTTGGAGCTTTAATATTATTCTAATAATACTTTAAAGGACAAAACTGGGTATGTTGCTGAAAGGGAACACTCGGGATTTAAGGGTTAAATTGCAAAATAGCACCGCCACCTGTTGACCGATATGCGCTCAAACTGAATCAGCAGAGTTTTGCACAATATTTATATATCTTATACTAAGTTTGGCACATTGTAGATGCTGAGTAGATGCTGAGAGGAAATCGCAGCGTGGTAGCGCCACCTGTTGGGTGATATAACACGCAAACTAATTACAACTAATTCAAGCCAAGGTCCAAACAAATATCATGTTTGATTAAATTAATTTCTTTGGTTTATGAGGTACAGTATTCGGACAATTTTGCTAACTCAAAAAGACAGACATTTTCTAAAAAGGGTCGAATCGTGTTCAGGAAATCTCAAAACCTTGAAGCTCGTCAAAAACTGGAAATTGAAAAATTTTTAGACTCTTACACTTGTTTTCTATACTTCTAATTTCTTTTTGTATAGACAGAAAATAGTAATAAATCCATTTTTCTAAAAATAAATAGTCAATTTCAGCTATTTTACATTATATTTTGCCTAAAAAATATGTCTTCAATCAAATTAGAGCTGACGTAAGTCACACACACACACACACACACACACACACAAAAAAAAAAAAAAAAAGATCATAAACAAATTTAAAAAGACAAAGTTAGAACTTTCATAAATGAACTTCTTTTTTTAATTTGTTTATATGTTCGATAGTATAAAATTTCTGTCTACCACTCTTTCACCCAATAACGAAATAACTGTTGAGTTTTAGAATGAAAAATCTTTAGTCGGGAGTATAGGGATGCTACATCTATGCAAATTACTATCTCTATGATTTTATATGAATTTTAAGAAATTGCCATATTTAACGACTTTCTTTTGTTGGAATGTAAGGAAAAAGTGTATTATGCGAAAAAGTGCATAAAAATAATGGTATTTTTGAATATCCTCTTGACATCACAAGAGAATATTTCTGTCGTCTATAGTTGCAAATCCGGCCAACTCCTTAAAATTGAAAAATGTGTTTTTCATTTTTTTAAGTTCTAAGTAAACATTTCCACCATCTGGAATGAAGAAACCATGCCAAAGCCGATCCATTCTTGTGTTATTTGCGTTTGAAAATCACGATGTGCTGCAAAACCGGTCAAGTCCTAAGACTGGTGGGTTTCAAAACCGTCCATCTCCATATCCACGAGATCACGATTCTGCTCCCCCGATTACAGCAGCACACTTGTTGATTAGGTTAGCGTTATTGTGTTTTCTCTCGCCTGTGACTCCTCTTTCTTGGTGCATGCAAAGACATTAATAATTGGATTTCGAATTTCCTTCGACAATGGAGACGTTTATTAGAGAAGGAATTTCTTATCAATCAAGAAAGAGAAGAAATGACCCTACGACGGGAAAGAAGAAGAAAGCCAAAGCTCAAAGGTAATGTACTTTTACTTTGTAATAACATAATATTAATTGGTAACATAATAGCATCATAATTAGCATGTTATGATTAATTAGTCATATATTATTAATTTAATAACATACCTATGATAATTTAGCAAGTATAACGACATGTTTATGTAAGTTTGTTTACAATTCAAATGATTTCCCCCTCTATTGAAGAATAGCTCGTCATTAAGGAATCTGGAACCATTTGTGATACATTTTCAATATTTTCTAGCGCTGTTTTTTGTTATGAATATCAGCTATTTTTTATCATTTTTTTTAAATCAGTTATTATGTATCAGGTAACAGAAATCAGTTAATTTTATATAAAATTTAATTGAACAAAACATTTTGTGTGTTTGCTACCCTGAAGATCCAGTATTCACAATAAATTAAGAGACAATAAAGTACTGGTTTGTGAAAAAACCGGCCAACTCCAAAGTAAGTTGCAAAGGCGGCGAATTTCAAAATAAAAACTTCAATAACCCCCTCCTTTCACGTGCCCCTGCCACCTTATTTCAAGATTTCAAACATGCTTCTCTAATGACTATAAAACTAAATAGTTTTGGTTTCAGCCTTATTTTGGCTAGGTGTGGCAAAAAATCAGCTTTTCTCAAAAATTTTCATTTTTGGAGATGGCCGATTTTGCAACTAGACAGCACAATTCTTCTTTTTCCCAAACTCACATTAACAATACCTTTCAAAGGATACCACTTTTAATCGTTCACTCCTATAATTAATATGTTAAAAATGTACGACACATTTCATGTTTACGTATTAATATATAGATTTATAAAAATTCCACGTTTTTATAAAGATTTTATGTGCAAAGCCTATTGAATTACTTGAAGTATAAAAGTGTCTTTTTACTTCTATTACCCGACTATCATAGGAATTGGAGTATTGTACTCGGTCAAAAAATTCTATATCGATTTTTCATTTGATTTATATATTTTAAGGCTTCCTGAGTCTAAAAAAGTGGTTTTCGGCTAATTGTGTGCATGTTTGTATGTATGTGGGGAACTTTCTGACTATTATATCTCCGAAATTAATAAAGAAACATAGATGAAACTTCTGAATTGAGAAAGGTCTGGTGTACAAAATAATTTTCCAAATTTTGGTGAAAAATTGGAAAATCGGAAGTGGGACATTCGAAACCTGAAGTGAAGTCCATATCTCTAAAACGGCTCTAACGATTTTTATAATATTGCTGTATAAACGCCCTATTAGATGTTCATTGGTATATATTAGTTGGTTTGTCCAGGAAAATTGGTAGGCGTCCTGTATTAATAGGTAAATTTGAAGTCTCACAAGTGCGTTCCTTTGAAAATGGCTGTGCGGATTTTCTTCAAACTCGTCATGTTAACTCCTTTTAAATATTCTTACTTATTCTTACTTTTTTTTCTTAAACTCGCTAATTTAAACTCTCTTTTATACGTCTTTACACATGAATCAGTTTTCTCTTGCAGGAAAATTGTTAGGTGTTTAATTTGTTATGTCAATTTTATGTCTTCTGACCACATTATCTGCAAGAATTGCGTATAATACATATGATAGTGTGTAATGGAAGTCGTGTGGCGGTTACCCACCAGATTTACTTTACATATGAATGATTTCCTATAAACAATTTACAATAAAATTGAAAAGTATTTGATTTCTGACGTCAATTATTTTTGTCGATTAAGATTTCGATTCGTCAGCTTCTCGGTCTGTTGCATTCTGACATTAGTAAAAGTTTTTTGATGACATTGAAAGCAATATGGCAGACATTTTTTACCGTTCCAAGGTTCTTTTTGAAATATTTTTATGCAATACTTATGATATGTTTACGTTAAAGCACAAAAATATTCGCTTGTATTATAGTCTGAGAATAATGTTTTTCAGAACATTTTAATGATATTTTAACACATCATAAAATATATCACAATAAAATATTTTATTAAATGTTGTGCTTATCATATTAGAAAAGCACATACAGGATCCCACAAAAATGCTGTGTTCCATCATAGTAAAAATTTGTTAAGTTCTGGACATGAATTTCATGTTCACAATTTTAATTTTAATGCATTAAATTTTAGAATACCATTTGGAACGCATATTTTAAGATTATACACATGGTTATATAAAAAGATTCAAATGCTTAACCTTTTTCAGATAAAATTTTGTCCAACTCGTGTGTCTTAGGTATTTATCAACTGTCAATTGTCCAAACTTTCAAATGTCAATTTTTAAATATGTTAATTATTTCGTAGATGACATGTATATAGGTATATCTATATATTCTGAATTTAGGATTGAAACTGATCTTCAACGAATCATCTCATTTGATGTAGGTATTTACTTATTCTGCAATTAAATATACATATTCTTGCATATTGCTTTTTACGGTTTCTGCCTTTTTTTATTTACAAATTTATAGATTTCCCCAACACTTTAACGTTCACTATAATTTTCTTTTAAAAATTGCTAAACGGATTTCAACAACCATGTTGTGGCAAAGAAAAAAAAATATTCTCTCTCTCTCTATATATATTTATTTTTTATACAAATTCACGCAGCGCATATTATTTACTAAAATTATTATTTACCATAATTAATTCTCACGATGAACTAAAACGATTTTCATCATAGAAAAGTATAGTACTAAACGTCAAAAAAAATCTATTTTATGCAATTCAGAAAATATTTTAGGTTGGTTGTTGGATTTAAGGCCGATTGACTCCTGATGTGTCCTAGGCCTAGAGGGGGAATGCCCTCCGTGGGGGTCTTTCTAAGGGGTCCTAGCCCATATTTACGCAAGTTTCGGAGGAAACCACGGAAAACTCCGAACGGCTAGGTCGATGAGCGCGACCTGGGATCGAACCCGGCACCTCCCATCTACCAGCTTTGAGCGCAGAATCGCTCGGCCGCTGGTGGGCCGAAAATATTTTAGGATATTCTTTTTTTTGTTTGTTTGTTAAAAAGGAAAAAAAAAAAAATCGATAGCTTTATTTCAAATTATCACAGATCTATGACTGTCAGATGGTTCAAAAAATAATTTCTTATTCCAAATAAAAACTTGAAAAATCATTTGATTGTTTTTATTTAAGTTCAAAATATGGATAGGGTACATATCTGCAATTCTCTTCCTGGTTCTTATAAAAAATATGCGATTTGAGATAAAATGATTATGTTTATTCTGCTAAGAAATTGTTTGTATTAAAACTGCTATTAATACTGGCTTTTATTAAATATATCCGGTAATTATTTATATTTGCGTGCATATAATTACATACTAAGTAATTTAGATTTAGTTTTTTTTCCCCCTTTTGCATCGTCTTTATTTGTTAAACGTCTCCTTTGTTAATTGCATTCACAAAGAAACATTTATTTCTGTATTTTATTTTGTTTTTTAAATTATGTGATTCTAGGATTGTCTAAAAAAGAAAAGATTTATGCGAAAGCACATTAACTACCGGAGAATAAAGAAATTTCTTAGAAAACGTAAAAGGGACAAAAAAAAAAAAAAAAAAAAAAAATCATTAATAATTGTGAAACATCAATTATCGGGTGAAACAAAAATATTAAACAGAAAAAAAGCTAAAAGTTTGTGTGAAAAGCTTTTGGGATGGATCTGTGAATACTAGTCCAGATGTTCTCACGTTATTAGAATGAGTGATATTTAATGACCGGCTGGGAACGTTTTCGCTGTAATGTATTTTTGATTCATTTTATGCTACTCTAAGAAAAGTAAAAGAGTGCAAGAATTATTCAATTCTCCCAAAATGTCTTAAATCTTATAAAAATAAGAAATTACTTATTATGAATAAATTAAATGTGTGCATTAGGTATTTTTAGGTTATTTAATTGTTTACTTCAAATATACATTTGCATTTAAAGTTGCAAAAAATACTTTTTCTCAAATGTAGAAAATAAGCTTTGAGGTATTGTGCAATAATTTTGTAGTTTTTCAATTGTATACATTTTCGCTTTCTTTTAATCATTGTTCATAATGCTTCTTTTAATAGGTATAGCTATTCATCAAAGCTCAATTTTCTTTATTTGTACAGTCAAGAGGTCCTGACATTACTATGCCCTTCAGTAGTGTGGCCGATATCTTCTGCTCTCCAAGCTGGTAGACGGGAGGTTCCCGGTTCGAACCCAAGTCAACTTATCGGCCAAGGTGTTCGGATTTTACCATGGTTTTCTTTAAAACTTGCATAAAGACAAGCTAGGTTGCCTTAGAAAGAATCCCACAGGGGATATCCCCCCCCCAAGCCTAGGATCCAAGTGTAGTCAATCGGCCTTAATCAGAATCACCAATACACGAACACCTGACATTCATAACTAGAAAAAAAAACTGAATTCTACAGGAAATACTGAATTCCGTGAATATTAGTGAAAATATTTAATAAAACTTTAAATTTCTATAAATAGACAACCTTTCTTCATTTACAGTCACTATTGGTTTGAAATATTACAGTGATTTATTTACCGTAATTTTAAGTATAATTTTAAAGAAAAAATTTTCCATCTTTTTTAAAATAAGACTCTACGGTTTTAAGAAATATTAAAAAATTTTAGCTTAGTTTTGTCAATTGAAATAAATCTTTTTATGTGTCGAATATCAGGATGATTCAAAGTAAAAAAAAATACTTTTCAGGTGATTTATTGTCAAGGAACTTCTGAAACTGAACGGTAATTCTCTTTTTAAATTCTGGAATCGCTAAACTAAACTTTATATCCAAGTTTATGACATTCTGATAGGGAAGGAATGAACCGAAATTACAGAGAAAAGCAATTTCTATACATACTTTCTAGAAACAAAATTTTTCTTGTAAAAGTGAAAAAAAGTGTATTTGCATAAACCTTAAATTTGATGGTGATCCTTATTAAAAACATTTTGATATAATAAGCTTTTATTTCCTTTTGCTTGTCCAAATTATATCTCTGAAGTATATTCATTTAATACATCGAGAAATTATGATCCTGAAATTTAAAGAATTTTCCTTAAACTTACTAAATAGTTTTGTAATCTGCAAGATTGGATTACTGCTAATGTTAAGTGATGGCTGGAGAATCTGGCTTACTAAATATATCAAATAATAGGGAAGCATTCTTTCTATGTTTAAAAAATATTTGAAATACCTTATAAAGTATTTATTTTATTATTTTACATTAGTATATATTTTGTGGAGTTTTAAATTTTAACAAACATGTTATCAAGTAAACAAACATGTTATGAAATTGCAAATAGTATGAAAGGAAAGAATGTATTATTGAGATACTTCCTTTATTAAACGCTCTATCAAATTAAATTAAATAAAAACTTAAGGATGAAATACATAAAATGAAATCAAAGTAATGATTTTCATATAAAAGCTTTACCATATTTTGTTAAATTATGTCACTGAAATTTGAATATTCATATTTCAAATGGCTGTAAATAAGAGAAATGTTTTTAGACTCAAATCTGTGGGATATTTAATGTCAGCAGATTTGCGTGTCACAAGTTCATGTTAGACTACATTTATCACACTCTTATGTCAAGCTATTATTCACATTTTCCCGTTTGTATTATGTAAGCATACATTTTGACCTTTGCTTGTAAATTACAGTCAGGTAAAAGCTGTTAGTATCGCACAAAAATCCTTTAAATTACAGTAAAATATGTAAAATATATTTTTCCTAAATGATATAATTTAAAATATTCTAGTGAAATAATGAACATTTGTAGTTGGGGAGTTTTGAGTATTATCTGAACTAATATATTAACAGATTTTTAGATTCCTTTTGCCAATTTTAAAATAATCCTTTTCATACGATAAATACTAGTATGTTTGTAAATAAAAGTATATCAGTCAACGGTTTTAAAATTAGTACTTTCCACAAAAAATATACAACTGTTAATAAAAAAATAAAATAATAATAATAATAATAATAATAAAAACAGACGGGCATAGTATTTTGTAGGGATAGATACTCATAGAGCATATTTTTAAAAGATACTATAAATACAAATAGAGCACATTAAATCCCAATTATACTTTTGAAAGAGATTTCTTGTAACATTTTAATTTAACCTTCAATGTAGGAAAGTTCTTAAATATTTTTCGACACTCTAAATCTAAATTTAGGTACTATAGGATGTTACTCTCTGGAAAATTTTGTATGAAGTTGTATGAAATTTATAGCTTTTAATTTTTTAAAGCCCTGCAATTTTTTTTTTATCAATTTAATGAAAATGAGTACATTTCCTTACATATTTGTAATTTCTTGTACAGAGTAATTTTAAAAGCAATAGGGCAAATTTTGATGGATGATAGAAGAACGAACGCGTACTTGTAACATTTTAATTTAACCTTCAATGTAGGAAAGTTCTTAAATATTTTTCGACACTCTAAATCTAAATTTAGGTACTATAGGATGTTACTCTCTGGAAAATTTTGTATGAAGTTGTATGAAATTTATAGCTTTTAATTTTTTAAAGCCCTGCAATTTTTTTTTTATCAATTTAATGAAAATGAGTACATTTCCTTACATATTTGTAATTTCTTGTACAGAGTAATTTTAAAAGCAATAGGGCAAATTTTGATGGATGATAGAAGAACGAACGCGGAATATAAAACACCACAACAGGCTGGTGCAATATCTAACTGTTTCTGAAATACAGAAGATAGGAAAGAAAAAAAAAGGATATTTTTTTTTTCTCTAAAAACTTCCAAAATTTTTTAATTTCTGATAGTTCTACATACAAAATATGTACATGTTTGAAAAGAGCAAAGAACATCTTTCGATGTGACATCATTTACATAAGGATATTTGAAGCTAACGGTGTATTACATGCGCTGGAACGTTGTCAATATAAAAAATCAATTTATTACCAAACGCTGTAACCGACAATTCTCCGAGCATAATTTTATATATATTTGATAAAATTTACCACAATCTTGCATACTCCACTAGCTTTTGAATAATAAAGAAGCAGACGGGCGTAATATTTTGTAGGGATCGATATTCATAGAGAATATTTTGAAAAGATACACACACTGGCCAATGAATTAGAAACATTAAATTAATATTTTGTTGGATCTCATTTTGCACAGATAACGGTCCGTATTCGTGAGGGCATCGATTCTAGTATTTATGTCCAGAAAATATCATACATTGGCTACACAGACTTCTAGATCCTGAAAATTGTATAAAAAAGGCTATTGCTGGCGGATGTGCTTTTACGACATGTCCAAAACATTTCCTATTGGATTTAGATCCGGGCTTTGCTGCGGCCAGGGAAGCTGTTGGGAGTCAGATTGAAGTTCGTTGAACCAATCTCGTACGATTTTAGCACGATGTATAGTTTCATTAGCGTCCATAAAGTATCCGACACTTTCGGGGTAAAAATATAACACTGCAGGATGTACTTGATCTGCCAATAAGTCCACGTATTGCATGACTTTTTGTTTACTTTCATGTAATACCAAGGGAGCACTTCCATACCAGCAGAACATCCCCTACACCCTGATAACAGGTTTTGCACACTTACGCCGTTAGCGAGCCATTGTAGAAACTCTCACAGGTTTCTAATTCATTGGACAGTGTGTGTATTTATAAACACAAACAGAGAAAATTAAATTATAATTATACTTTTGAAAAAGGTTTCTTATAACATTTTAATTTAACATTGAAGGTATGAAACTTCTTGGATTTTTTTCGACATTCTAAATCTAAATTTATCTACTATAGGATTTTACCCTCTGGAAAATTTTGTATGAAGCTCTATGAATTTTAGGTTGTAATTTTTGAAAGCCCTGAAATAATTTTATGAATTATATGAAATTGTGTACATACATTGAAACATATCGGTTTTCTAGTTCAGGAGTAAATCAGCTTTTTATTTATACTAGTATCGCTCAGTGGTCGAAACTCGACCATTTTTTTTTTGCAAAGCAAAGCAAAGTTATTTCCTTGTCTTAACGAAATTAAATTGCAACACAGCTGCGGCAATTGTTTGCCGATATGCACTCTAACTGAATCAGCAGAGTTTTACTTAATATATTTCTCTCTGTAGTTGAGCCTTTCCTGAAATGAGAGAAAATCGGGGTGATGTTGTTGGGTGATACAGCCCAAAAGCTAATCGGTACCGTGTCAAACCAAGGTCGAACCAAATATCAAATTCTGTTAAATTAATTCCATTGGTTCATAAAGTACAGTGTTTGAACTCAAAAAGAAAGATATTTTGCAAAAATGGTCGAATTGAGTTCGGGAAATTTCAAAACGTGTAACTTTCTCGAAAACCGAAAATCTAAAATTTTTCTGAATCTTATACTTTCTTCTTATATATGCAGAGGAAAGAATAATAAATCCACTTTTTTAAAAATAAGTAGTCAATTTCAGTGAATTGAAATGCAAGGAAATCTCAAAACGTGTAAATTCATCGAAAACCGGAAATCAAAAGTTTTTCTGTATCTTCTACTTGCTTCTTATGCACGCAAAAGCTAGCAATAAATCCACTTTTTAAAAAATAAGTAGTCAATTTCAGTTAATTGAAACGTAAGGAAAGCTCAAAACATGTAAATTCAGCTAAAAACGGAAATCGAAATTTTTTCCGTATCGTCTAGTTTCTTCTTATACAAGCAGCAGTTAGTAATAAGTCCACATTTTAAAAATAAGTAGTCGATTTAAGTTAAATGAAATGCAAAGAAATCTCAAAACGTGTAAATTTATCGAAAACCGGAAATCAAAAGTTTTTCCATATCTTCTACTTTTTTCTTACTGATGCAAAAGATATACGCAAGCGAAGTGTGACGTCACTGACCGTTGTTGGCTCTAAGTAAAAGATTTTTATGTTAATCGTACATTGGATATTTTGTAAAAAAAATATTAAAAATTGAGGAAAATTATTTCCCGATTTTAATCCCCATATTTGAATATAATTATAAATTAATTATCGTGCACATGTACTAGATTAAGTTATCTTACTGTCAAATTGACAAAAATTTAATTTTAAATTTCAAAACTATGTCGTGTCCTTGCCTTGGCGATCAAAAACGTAATACAAAAATATGCATACTAGATGTATATTTTCGTAATATCTGTTGTTGAAATATTGTTTCTTATTATTGATTGCTTCTTAATATACGTTGTTAAAATAACCATGATTTTTGAAAGGAATTAATTATGTTCGTCAGATAATTTGGCGATTTTTTTTTTCGCCAAGAACGACAGATATCAAATATCTTCCGCTGCAACTTATTAGTATCTTATATCAAATACTTTATTTAGACATTTGAAAACAAATTTAACTTCAAATTATGATTGAATATTTTCCATTTTAATTTTATTTAGTACATTAGTTTGATATTTAATGTGTAAATATCACCCTTTGAAATGAAATGTTTATGTTTACAATCGGTACTGGAAGTTTGCCATTTTTTATTTTCTACATTTTTTAAATTTTAAATTTAAATTTTATCAATTTTACAGCAAAAATAACTCAATCTAACACATGTAGACAGTAACTTATATATAACGATACCCAAATATGGGAATTAAAATCGGGAGATAATTTCCGTTAATTTTTAATAAATTTTTACAAAAAAATCCAATTGACGATTAACATAGGGAATCTTTTTCGTGACGTCATCACTTCGCTTGCGTATGGTAATGTTATATTATACAAATTACTGTGTCTATCGTTTTATTTGAGTTTTATGAAATTGCCAGATTTAACAACTTTCCACTTTTAGGTATTTTTTAATGTAAAGGAATACGTGTATGAAAGGGAAAAATGGGGGAAAATGCATAAAAAATAAAAGTATTTTTAAATACCTTCTTGATATCGTAAAAAAATAATTTTTGTATTCGCTAACCATACCTTTCGAATGATACCATTTTCAACTCTCTACTCCGATAATTAATATGTTAAAAAGGGACTACAAATTTTATGCTTGCCTATTAATATATAGGTTAGATCATTGTAATCGGTGTGCCTCAAAGGAGACATTTAATAAATTTCTTGCAAACAAAATAAGGAATTTCATGCAAATCCCATATTACCTGCGTGTGGACACTAATTAATATGCACATGTCTACCATGTTATTAAAAGTTGTAAAATTACCAGACTAGTAGAGGACTGAAACCTGCAACTAAGTTCGACCTCGGCATTCATTGCAAGTCTCATATTTTGATGAAAGCCAATTTCTGAAAAGACTAAATTATTTCTGAACTAGTACACTGATATGGTTTATGTATAGTTCATTCGAAAGCTGGTAGAATAGACAGAGTTTGTAAATTTTACTGATTGTCAATAGAAAGGTGTATTAGAAATAGATAGTTACAGAATTTGGTGATAATTGATTTTGAACATCAATCATGTTTCAGTGCCTATAACTCACCATTAATTTCAGACATCTTTATGTAAATAGTTCCACATTGAAGAATGCTTTCTGCTCTTTTATAATATGTGTTTACTTTGCATGTAGACCAATCAGAAACAACTCTTTCTTTTTCGAAAAAACAAAAAAATGAATTTTTTTTATTTTCTATCATAATTTAAAAAGAGTTGGAGAAAAGATAGGGTTGCTATAGTACTTCATGCTGAACGTGGGCTCTTTTATCACCCCTCAAAGTTTGTCTCATCATTTTAGAATTGCCCTGTATATTTCTAAGAGCAATTTTAAATTCACTAAATAGAAGTTCAATGTCGTTATAATTGTAAAGCTGATTTATTAATTTGAAGCTCTTTAGAATTTAAATCTTATTGAGTGAACTCCACACACGCATAAACACACACACACACGCACACATATATATACATATATACATATAGGTGGTAACACACACACACATATATATATATATATATATATGTGTGTGTGTGTGTGTATAAAAATTAAACTAAACTAAAGTAAAAATTGTAAGTTAAATCGTACATTTTCTGTAATTACTTAGTAGTAAATCACTTTTTTCACGTAAGATGGCGCTTCCTCACGTTACGTTGAACGTTAAATATAAACTGAAAATTAGAAAAGATTAACGTTAAAATTAAATAACCCCTTTAAATATCACCTTTTTTATATTGTTATTAGCTTTTAAATTTTAAAGTTTAATAACTATCACGTAATGCATTCATTTATTTCATTTCAGTTGCACCAAGATCGATTAATTGTTTCTTTACTTTTAATCTTTTCTTTTCACTAATGTTCGTTTTGGCAACCTGTTTGTTTCTACTATCTCTGTATGGAATCGTTTACATGTGGAATTAGTAAAAATACTTATTCCATATTTCAATTTTGGTTTGTATTACTGTTTAATCTAATTTCCTTTTTTATTTTGTTTTGTTGCAAGATAGAGACTTAAGTTGTATATTGCTTGAATTAGCTATACAGCTTTCCGAAATCTTGCATTATGCTGACAGAGGTGCAAGTTTCCTGAAGGTAAACATTTCTGGTTTTCAGCATTTAAAATTCTATTTTTCATTTCATGAATTCTCTTTTATTTTATCGGATCCTTTTGGTTAATTTATCTCTTTCCATTTCTATTATTTGATGAATGTTTCTATTGGTTTAATGGTTTTTGCAAATTATCTCATCGTTAGCTTGTGTATTATGTTTGTGTCATTTCTCTTCTGCGTAAGTACTTTAACATGTTTTTACTAATCAGTGTAATCAAGTTAAATTATCATCGTGACAATAATTTTATTCGAAATACATCTCATTTAAAATTTCATATGTTGGTATTTTCATCTATCTTTCATTTGCTGAGTGTTGCAAAGGAATTAAACGATTCAAATTATATATATATATAAGGTTTTTCTATTCTTATCTAAGGTTTTTCTGTTGGTTTTTCTAACCTTTAAACTTTTATTTTAATTTCATATACATAAATATTTGTTTTAAAAGTTTCTTATTTAATAAAATCATTGTTTAGCTAAGCAGCTTTTAGCGCTAGCTTTCTCTGTTTTACGTTTTATTATAATTATCTTTAATTATATATCATTTTATATCATACACATATTCGTTTTAAAAATTTCATATATATATATATATATTTCCATATTTCCGTTGCCTATTTCTTGATTATATCATTGGTGATTATTGGTGCATAATTACAAAATTTTATTGGTGTTTTTACATTCATAAGTTTGAAATTAATTTATTGGTTTTTCACATGTTGTAGTGAGTTTATTTTGATATAAAGTTTTTTTCTTATTTTGGCTCCAATGAATGTTTTGGGCCTTGGCACAAAGAAATACTTAGTTTTTCTATCTTTGTGACAGAAATAAACTCATGTAGCATGTTTGTATTCTACCAGGCACTTGCGAAAATGCAGTTATCTTATTCCAATTGGTTTTAATTCATTTTGCTTTGACTTTATTTCATTTTTGGTTTGATTTGAGTGGTCTTTGTTTTTGATCATATTAATTGTTTTAATACTGACAATTATTTAATCATCTTTAAATTCCAACTGTACGCGTACTGATAATATTTAATAATTTTTACATTTCTACTGTACGTTCTGATTATCTCTCTCTCTCTCTCTATATATATATATATATATATATATATACAGATGATAACATGACCTCTAAATGAAGCAAATTACCCCCAAAATTAATAAAATAACGAAATAAAACCCGTTAACATAACAACACTTGCATACTTATTTTATTGACCAGATTCAAAGCTGTAAAGTTTTCGGGTATGAGGTTTCGTCCGGCGTTCGTTTTTCCAAACTAAGGCTCATTAGATCACGAGCTACGGCTTAAAGAGGATTTTAAACTATTCATCCTTGAATCGGGATATGAACCAGGAACCTGGCAACTCAAGACAAGAGTGCTAATCATTCGGATATCTAATGAGTTTACACTGCAAGGAAAAAACTGAGTTTTCCACAAAATCTGATAGCAATTTTGGTGGCATGTTTAGTTTAAAAATGAAAATCAAGCAAAGTGTAACTTAAACTTCTTTTCTTTACTTGTTTAGCATAGGAATGGCGAAAATGTTTCTGTAATTTATACAGGAAAAAATAGTTGTATACCAAATTGCGAAAATATTTTATTATGCATTTTTACGTTATTTTTTACAGGGTGGTATTAATATATCATGCGAAAGCTTAAAAATTCGGTGTTTTTTCTGCCGATGGAACAATAAGTAAGAATTAAAAATTTTACTTGCTGATGGAATTTACACTGTTTTGTACTCCACCAGAGATTATTTTATAATACATTTGCATCATTTTTAAACGTCTGCAATAAGTTTATAAGATACTTTGAAGTTTAAAATTACAGTTAAAATTAGTTGAAATAAAACTTAAAATAATTCATGATACTATAAAATAATGTAGTAATAAATTAATAAAAAAATATATATTCTTTATAAATAAATCAAAAACATCACATTCCGAACAAAAATTCTTTAACATCGAAAAGTCGTCTTGAGTCAAAATGCATATCTGAAATAATCCTTTTATTTTTCATCTTGATGCTGTATATCTAAAAAAAGATGAAAAACTTGAAATATTAATCACTGCAAATTTCTTACGAAATACGTTATTACGTTACTCTTTAAATAATATTATCTTTAGAATGAGAAGCAGAAGAAAATTATTAAAGAACATGAAAGTTAAAAAAAAAAAAAAAAATCTTCAAGTAAGATTACTTGAACAAATGTTTTTTAAAGTTTAGAATACTTCTTTTATTTTTTCAATCATTTACAACTACTTCACTTCACAAAGTAATAGAATCTTTAATGGTTCTCTTTGTGTACGCAGTTTATAGCATAAAATAATCAATAAAAGACAATCAGCTTGGATTGTCTTTTATTGATTTATTTTTTCTTTGGTTTTATTTCTTCATTAATGTAAAGGAGACATTTCCTTATTATTATTTTTTTTGCCATTCATTTTCACTTAATTAGCTTTTTTTTTTTTTTTTTCTTCTAGATGTGTATCTTTATTGCTTTAGGTTTCTTTCCAATTAAACTTTCGGCAATTTCACTTCCTTATGTCGATCAGAAGTTGAAACGAAATTTATTCTCGAAAGACTTAATTTGGAGTTTGATTTTTCTATTAATGACTGTTCTTGATGCAATTCTATTTTAATTGCTATGATTTTAAATTGAAATTAAAAAAAAAAATTCTTCAATCACTTTTATTTATTAGAATGTTTTATCTTTGTTTCAGGTCGAAATGTGAAAACAGAATCAAATTAAAGCCTATATTTTTCCACATCAAACGAAATTAAAGGCAAAATATTAAAACACATCAGACATTGTAATTTTTCATTCAACTCACCGTATAGAGTCTGGAAAAGTTCTATACAATTTTGAGCATTATTAAAAGTACTACAAGAAGTGGTAAATTTAACTTCTAAAAATGTATTCACCTATCTGGAAACAAGTCTTATGCAAAACTTGCTTTAAGTCTGCGACTGTAAAATTTTAATAATCTATAAGAGCAAAAATATTTTTCGTATTGTTTCATAAACTCTAGGTACTCTCTTAAAATGTGTATGTGAATTTGCTTACTCAAAAACAGACGCATTATTTTTAGACATAATTTGAGTGACATTTCTCGAAATAAATCAAATTTTAGTCGAATCAGTCTTTACCATTTTCACTCAAAAGGTAGAAAATATGTTTTCAAGAATTTTTCTTAATTAAAAATCATTACCATTGGGCAGTACTAGTGCAACGTTAAACCCAACCAAACAAATTTGAAATCAATGATATTTTAAAAGGTTCATTAGGTCATTTTATTTTGTGTTTAAAAGAAGCAAAAATTGATAAATTATTCTTTTCGTTTGAGAAAGATTGAAAAGGGCCATTTAACCTTATTAGGCATAAAATCGTAGCGTAGTGGTAATACTTTCACCTTCCATGGAAAAAACCTCAGTTCGATTCAGGGGAAGAGAACATGTATTTCTTGCGTATCAAACAGTTTCACTCAAATCCAGTTTGAATTAACTCAAAAATAATGTGTTTCAAATAACTCAAATCTGCTCTGCGCACAGAAACTATCTTATTTCGAAGGAATTCCGGGGGTTTCGCGCTCAAAACTGGTAGATGAGAAATGCCAGGTTCGATCCCAGATCACGCTCATCGATCTAGTCGTTCGGAGCTTTCCATGGTGTTCTGCGAAACTCGCTAGGACTGGCTAGGATACCTTAGAAAGACCCCTCACGGAGAGCATTCCACCTATAGGCCTAGGACCCTTGCGTAGTCAATCTGCCTTAAACCGTAACAACCAACAACCATTGAGAGGAATTCACTCAGCTCGAAAAGTTAACTTTCATTAAGATGAATAAGTAAAAAATGGCTCAAATTGATCTAATTTTCCTTTTTTAAGAGAGTACCTTTAATGAATGTTGACTGTGATTTAATGAATCACTGGAAAGAATAAAGAAACAAAAGTACTCAAATATGAGTAAAATTGTGTCAAATTTGAGTATGTCGCATATTAAAAATAATTCCGAAGCACAAATATACTGAAATATAAGAATCCCACATACTTATTACTGAGAACATGCTCAACAATTGGCATACTAAACATAGATTCTCATTGATGTACTCCTCCTCAAACCAGTATGAAACTACTACGAAATAGAGTTCTGAAGGTTTGAGGGAGTAAATTTTGTAATTGTAGTTTTTCTGTTTAAATTTGCAGAAATTCTTTTAAAGAACTTCTTTTTGTTCAGCATATTTATAATAAATTATGAAGTGAACAGATATTAATTTGAGAACATGTGGTATTTCATAAATGAGACAAGCAGGTATTCTTTTTTAAACAAAATTACTTATTTCGAAATGAGTCTGTCCATTTACTCCTTTTTGCGCACTTCATTTTTAATAATGATAAAACTAGCATTTTCTACATTCTGAATTTTCTACAGAGGAACGGTGGGGAATATGGGATAAACACGTAAAATGGAATACTGTTATATCTCCACCTGTACGGTGCTGTACGTCAAACATCTTCACTGTGCCTCAAATATGAATGGTAGTTTGTATCAGTGAGAAGAGCAGTTTTTATGTCATACAATTCTTTGGTTTATTAAGATCCAGACATTTTGGAGGTAAACATTACGAATTCTGTAACCTATTTACGAAGCAGTAAAATGTGTGAAACCTAGCGTCGTTTCCGGTAGGGGTGTTGAGTTAATTTATAGTCTGATTCCTATGAACTTATTTCTAACAACATATGGTTGAGATAGATTAATTCTCCAAGATGGCGATTTGGTTAACAGGTTAATATTATTTACGATTTTTGTAAAACTTAAATGTTGATAATAATAATTTCCATATTCTTTATTATCAGTAATAATTTCAAAATAAAATTATTCATGATTTTCTGGTATTCCACATATTTCCCTTCATAACTATTCCATATTACCCGCTTGGTCTATATTACCCGAAAATAGTTTTTTTTTCTGTAATTAAAAATTTTGCATTTAAATTCTATTTTTTGCAACATAAAATCATCAAACACTTTAACAATACTTGAAAGTTTGAAATAGTCGAATCTGAAATGATCCAAAATGCTTCAGTTTATTATGGTGAATTGAAATATAAATGACATTCCATAGTAACCTACTTTCTTCTCTATATTGCAGTAGACTGATCTGGCTGGCTAAATATTTAAATAAATATAAATAATGTTACAATGAAATCATAAATTTATTGAAATGAATCAGGAAGGTGTTTGGTGTATTGGCAGTAAGGCCGATTGACTACATTAGGGTCCTAAGCCTTGAGGGAGAGTGCCCTCCGTGGGGGTTTCCTAAAGGATCCTAGCCCGTATTTACGCAAGAATCAGTAAGGAGTCAGTAACACAGGGAAATAATTAACCCGTCAATAGGTTTTGAATCAAAAGAAACGTTAAAGTATCGGAGATCTAATTTCTATACCAAATAATTTCTCATACGACGGGAAATTTTATATCAGGTCTACCGAAAAGTTTTGACCGCTTGAAACAGAAAATATAACACCCAAAAATTCTTCTGTTTCATAATATTTATATGATACTTAAGAGTCCTAATTATGATTTCTTCAGGAGCTTATGATTTGTCCAATGGTCATATAAATAATACCAAACAAATAATTCCGATATTATAACTTAGGATTTTGGATATATAACTTATATGTACATTGGATTCGTGAAAAGTTTCGGTTTTCGGTGTTCGATGGATTTACATGTTGTGTGATGATCTGAACACGATTTGACCATTTTTAGAAAATATCTGAGTGTGTGTGTATCAACAAATTTGTGGACGCTGTATCTCATAAACCAATCGATAAAACTTAACCAAACTTGATATTTAGTTTGTTAAATTGGTGCTGATTATATTTGAGATCAATCTGATTATAGATCAATCTTTGAGATATGCTGATTATATATTGAGATTAGATCAATTGTTCAACAGGTGGAGCTATCATCCCACTTTTTTTTTCAAAATTTTTAATATGGCAGTGTTGGGCAAAATTTCGTATAAATGAACGTAATAAGAATGATTTTTTTACTTTTCAAAAATATATAAGAAATTTAATAAAATTAAACATAATTTATACGTCTCATTATTATATTAAAACCGAAGTAACATTTAAAATGAGATAATGAATACAAAAATTTTAAAACTTTAAAAATACATTTTAATTTTAATGTTTTAATTAAAATGTATTTTAAAAATGTTAAAAATTTTTGTATTCATTATCTCATTTTAAATGTTACGTTGGTTTTAATATAACAAATTATTTATGAGGTATAAAATTTAAGTATAAGTTTTTTTTTTTAAAAGAACTTGTCAATACGTTTGAAACGAATGATTGAACCATAGATATGTAATAACTTGAATCAAAGTTATCCTTTTTTTCTAAAAAAAAAAAAAAGGAAAATCAATTCTCCAGATGACGGCACAAAATTGACTTTCTTTCGTCATTTAGTGTTACAATTTTCTGAGATGAAAATAGTTTGCATTTATCTTGCAAAACTATTTTAACAAAAAAGAAATTTAATATATAGTTTGTAGTGTGTGAATTTGTATAGTGAAATAAAATATATAAGAAAGATTTGTGGTGTCTGAAACATACTATATTATTATTATTATTATTATTATTATTATTATTATTATTGTATTCGAATGATTAGAACTGTTGTATAGATCTAATATTTACCTTAATCAGTCAATAGAACTAAAATATTGCAATTCGATGTGCAATACGCGAATTTCTATTCCACACTTTTTAATAAAAATTAAATTTTATTTTTAATTAATTTGCTTTACTTAAAGAGCATCTGCAATTTTTACCAAAGCATAAAAATTCACTACAAAAACTTCTAGATAAGCACGAGTTAAAGCAATTCCGAAACATTCTTAACAGAGAGTCACATAAAGTATAAAGTTGAATTGTGAGAATGAATTCAAGAATACAGATCTTATTGTCGCCCTACTAACCTAATTACTATAATTTATTATCTCATCCGGTGAATTCCGATTTTCTCAGGGATAATACATTTTAAAACAATTTGGGCTAGGTTAAACTAATTTTCTGTGTTGCAGTAACTGCAACCATGTGATTTTAATTTTACTTGACGAAACATTCTACCTTTATTTGGCGCCCTGGTTTATTTAAATCGTCAAATTATGGAAAAATATTTCACCATCTTACGGGAAAAAGAAAGTTGGATCTGATTTTTTTTTCAACTACGAGAATTGTTTACTCGAAAAGCAAATTCCTCAGAATCAGACCTATTGTTTTAAATGATAATGAAGCTAAAGTTTGAGTAAGTAAAGTGAGAAAACAGCTAACTTATTAAATTTTTTGTAGGGGAAGCCGGGGTAATAAGAGACAGGGGTTATAAGAGACACAGTCAAAAAACCCACCAAAAAATATGCTTTGACAACTTTAAAAGTATGTAATATTAAGTATCAAGTGTATTCTTTGCTACAATACACTTACTGAGAAGTTTATAACACATTTTGAATTCGTTTTTTACGACGAAAAAAAAAAAAAACCTTCACTTTGAACTTACCCTAAAAGTTCGTGACTTTTTCTAAATTTTTCTTTATTTTTCTTCGTAGGTAAGATGTTTGGGATTTATTAATGTGTAACCTTTTGACCAAGACTATGACTTTTGATGTACAATTTTTTAAAACCTTGAAAACATTCTTTATTTACATGTTCTAGGCATGTTTCTTATTAACCCATTTTTATTTTTTGTGGGGGTAATAAGAGACATGTGTCTCTTATTACCCCCACTATTAATTCCTGTGTCTCCCCCACTGTAGTTCCTGTTAATTATGCCTGTCTAGTTTACGAAGAGTTTACCTAGTGTTAGGTCTAGTCTAAGTTTACCCAAAGAACATTTTTTTTTTTTTTTTTTCATTTTAAATCAAAAAGCAGTTTTACTCATTAGGCTAGACCATATTTAGTTGTTACGATTATGTAAATTTATGTTTAGAATGTGTATAAGTTAGTATTTAGTCATTAATACTTCATTACATAATAAATAAGTTCATTTATAATTACTAGAAAAATCTTTTATAACATTTTGTTCGCTTGTATACACTTCAAAGATACGGTTTTTTTTTGCCTATTTTCGACTACACTTTAGAAAATGCGTAAGATATTTTCTGCCCATTTTAAAAATTATATTGATGTTTTGGGTTAATCCCTATGTTATGTTGATTATGTAGAACTATCATTAAGTACATTATTATATTATTTAGGACTTAATATTAAAAGAAATGAATTTCACAAACACATTTATGACAGTAAATTTTTGAGAAAACATATTTTTGAATGGATGCAAATAATAAAAATTAAAAACTATTGGCTGATTCAGAATTGTTTCCAGATGTCTTTTATTACCCCCACATGATTTTACATTGCTATATCTTGGCAGTTACAAGCCTGGTCTCTTATTACCCCGCGTGGGGTTATTAGAGACAAGGATTTAATGAAAATTTAAAAAAACAATTTAACAAAAAATTTAAGTTCAAAAATCACCTAAAAAAGCAAGAGGAGTTCATTTAATGAAATTAATACGAGACATCTATTTCAAGTTATTCAGATTAATAGTATAGATTTTATTAATATTTTTTGTCTCTTATTACCCCGGCTTCCCCTACTTTTTTTCATACGCACTTTATAATTGGCAGTGGTGACGATTATCAATTATATTTGTTATTTTTCAACACGAGTGCTTAGACACTATAGTCTAATGTCTGGGAAAAACTAATTACGTAATGTGACATTGCAAAATCAGAATAAGTTTATCCCATACTAGGGTTGCCAGATTTGTCCTTTTTTTTATTCAATAGTCACCAATAATTTTTATTTGTAACGTTTGACTAATCACTTCGAAGACTGATAGTCTATTACGTATAATAAATGTCACTTCTCAAAATTATTGTTGACTATTGACTATTGAATTAAAAAAAGGCCACATCTGGCAATGCTGTCCCATACTAAGAAAACCAGTATCTAACTATAAAATTTTCTTCATCAAACTGTGGTTGCATCGTAGCTTAGGGAAGCTCACATCAGTTTGAGACTTTTTGTTTTAATCTAAGATATTATAATACCTCCCGTCCCCTAATCGAAAGTTTTTCTGTAAAACATTTTGCGAGATTTGTAATGTGAAGTATCTTAAATTTGATTTTAAATTACATGTCTAAACAATGAATACTGATTTCATTCCAAACTTTAATAACTACCTTAGAAATTTAGAGAGACGATAGTGTAAATAATGGAAAATATTTTTTTTATTTTCAAATCTTCAATGACTGTGCTTTAAATAAAATTTTTACAACCAATTTCATCACTTATGCAAATGTAATTCCTTCTCAAAAATGAAAAAAAAATATTGTTATGCTAGAATAAGAAATTCTCATCAATAGAAGTAAAATTTATTTATTTATTTATTTTTTAATTTGAATGTATGCCTTAGTAATCAGAGAGTATTTATGATGTGTTGTAGATTTGTAATCTAAGTGCACTTTTCTAAATTCATCCTGCAAAGTATTTTCAAAATATGGAAAATATGGTATAATAATAAGCATTCCTAACTACAAAAACATTTTCAAACGAAAATGGCATTTTGAAATATTTATTAAAGAGAATAAAATAATGAATTTATAAAGGAGAATGAAGTAAATAATATTTTCTTCTCAATTATCTGTTTATTTAAGAAGGAGAATACGGAGACATTCCTCCATTCTTTTTAAATTTTAAAATAAGAGCTAAATAAAGAAAATTTCTACTTCCTGTTTATTTCTAGAAATCAGGGGAAGTGAAAAACAAATATGATCATTTTTTAAATTTTATTTGCATATTTTCATGTTTATTTAATAGAATACAAAGAAGAAATGTTTTTATCTTGTTTGTCTTAATACGGATTTGGAAATAAAGTAATGACGGCATTTTTTCTTATTTATTAGTAAGAAATGAAAGAAAAATAGGACGGAGGTTATTTTTTTTCCCCTAGAATATTTTGAAATTTATGTTGTAAAGAAAAATGAAAAGATATTTGTTGTTTCTGGGTCTAATTTTAGGTTTGACAAAGATTAAATACTAGATTTAAGAATATTGTTGAAATAATTGAGTAAAAAGTGATTTTAAAAAATGGTTGATGTTGCTAAGTATGGTTTATGAAATGGTTGAAATAATTGATTGAATACTGATTTACGAAATGGTTAAAACAATTGAATTAAATACTTAGAAATGATTGTAGAAGTATTTGTATTGTAGAATATTTTTATTAGGCACACAAATGAAAACTTCGAAGAATTAATCTAAGCTATTTCTCATTTGCTCAAGAATAGGGTAGATTTTGGATATTTTTGAAATATAAATTCGGAAAAGAAGATAAAAAAAGTCAGTAGTACTTAGTATTTCCTCAGATTATATAATCATTGATTTCGTGGGGTTGATATCGAACTTACTGGTTGCTTGGTGATTTCAGAGATTTACTTAACAAAAACGAAATATTTTCTTTGTAAGTCTCCCTTAGAAGTACCAATTCTATAGCAAGTAAAACACACTTTTTTAATATAGTTAAATATCATAGACTTAAAATAATATTTGATCATTCATATGATCCAGGTTCTAATCCTGGCCTGATAAATTTTCGTCCTTGTGGAAATGAGTTCGGCTTTTCCTGTCAAGTCTATATTACTTTAGGTCGGAGTTTTACATTCATATTTATTCATTGTTATACAGAATAGCTGAAGTTAAAAAAGACCAATAATTCGCCCGCAGTACTATGTCATTATTTTCAGAACAGTTTATGAATTTTTCCACATTTCATAAGTTCCATTCAGAAACCTATCGAGTAGGTCAATTGATGGAGCTTTCGAGATTTATGTCGATGACCCAGGTTTGAATTTTGTCTGGTTACTTTTATATCTTGTGAAAATTAATTCGGCCTTACTATCAAAATCAGGGATACTTATGACATAGCCTCCTAAACTAGATGCCTGTCGCGTTGCTCGGAAACTTGGCAACAGTTGAAGCTGTAGACAGCACTACCTGCTACAGATTGCACGACTGTTTTATTAACTGTCACCAATAATTTTAAGAAGTGATATATGATATATATAATCGACGTTTCTTCGATTTGTTTCGACTTTTATGTCTATCATATCCCACTTAAAAAAAAAAAAAAAAAATTGGTGGCTGTTGAATAAAAAAGTCGCACAATCTGGTACCGGGTGGGGCTGTCTACCACTTCAACTGTTGTCAAGTTTCCGAACCACGCGGCAGGCATCTAGTTTAGGAGGCTATGCTTATGATTACATTATACATATAGGCCTTCGATTTTCTTCTCCCATATCCTTACCAGTGGCCGAGAGATTCTACTCTGGAAGCCGTTAGACGAGAGGTACTGAGTTTGATCTCAGGCCACGACCGTCGGCCTAGCCGTTTAGAGTTTTCTGTGCTTTCCTCCAAAGTTCGCATAAATATGGGCTAGGATCGCTTAGAAAGTCTCCACAAAGGCAATTCCTCCTAGGCCTGGGAAGTCAATCGGTAATAGAGGTCTGCACGGGCCGGAATTTTGAGGCCCGGGCCCGGCCCATACGAAAGCTTTGCTTACCCGGCGCGGCCCGGCATGAAATAGAAAAGTTGAGCCCGGGCCCAGCCCGGCCCGTTTATGTTTTGCCAGTGTACGGCCCGGCCCGGCCCGGCCCGATTCAAAAATATGAAAAATAAAAAAAATGCATGCCTTTCTATGAAAAAGATTTTTAGTATATGTTTTGCAGAGGAATTACATAGCGAAGCAATAGAATGTTCTTTAACAATATTGCTGAACTTTTACAAGATAATTATATATAAACACAAGTTCATTATTACAGACGTACAGAAGGCAAAAAGACAGACAGAAAGTCAAATCGAAAATATTAGCACTCATCAAACAATATAGGATGGTATTTAAAGTGGTTATTACTACTAAAAATGCATGTTCAACCATTCCTCTTATGTATCGTAATGTATACGAATCTTTCATGTGATCCGGTAATCCAACCATATTCTATAGAAAAGAGGCTTTTGTACATGCTAAAAATGATGCCACTTTCATTCAGTGCACTGGAGAAAAGAAAAAGGAGTTTAGAGAAAAAGTTAAAGCAGCAGGATTTTTATAGCCTTCATACCAGATAACATCTACTGACCATAGGGCACGAAACCTTATACACAGTAACGTATCTAATTTCTTTTTTTTTTTGAACATGTGTGCAAACTAGTAGTGACATGCATACTATTTTGAATAGGAAACCATTTAATATTACTTGAAATAAAATATATTAATTTCGAGACATGCTAAAAATATTTGCGGGAAATCAGATCGCGAACAGACAGACTGATAAGCAATTAAATTGAAGTAACAGACATTTTTTAACAAAATAAAATTTTATGTGATATACCAGCCTGTAAAATTATGTGAAAAAAATGACTGAAGAAATATTTTATCATTTTCCTTTTTCGTTGATTAACGATGAAACCAAAAAAAGAGTCGGGCCCACACAGCCCAGAAAATTTTTCCTTCAAGTCCGGCCTGGCCCGAGTATACACAAAAAAATTGAGCCCGAGCCCGGCCTGGCCCGAGCTTGCAAAAAATTTTTAAGCCCGGGCCCGTCCCGGCCTGAGAACAGATTGAAAAATTCGGCCCGAACCCGGCCCGAGGACTGGGCCGGGCTCGGGCCGTAAGCCCGGCCCGTGCAGACCTCTAATCGGTATTAACCCCTACAACAATAACTCTTCTCCCATGTTTTGAACTATAATGAGAAGACGATAAAATTTACTAACCAATTTCTACTTGTGTGTTTTATAATTAACACGTTGAGCGCCACGCGAATTCTTAAGGAAATCCCCGTCAGGCCACGCGCGCTGCTTAAAAGCGCGTTATGTTTACCGTGTTTCAATAAAATCCATTAAAATGCCTTAATGATATAATCCTGTAACAAATAAAAATTAAGTAAATTTTAAATAAATTTTCAGTAATTGCTTAAAACAATGTAATATTTTTTAGTTTTATATCATATTTTACACTTGTCAGCCACTGGTGGTTGACGCGGCTTAAACGGAAAGTTCAGTGTCAGCCACCGATGGCTGACGTGGCACTCAATGTGTTAATGTTACATTTACATTTTAAAAATAAGCCCATTTAAAAATAAGAAATCAGATGTCAATGACAATTCGATAATTAAAAATATTTTTTTCTCGTTTTATGCAGTTAGTAATACTTAATTTACTTTATTTATTTTGTCGATGTAACTTACAAAACTAAATCACTCCATAAAAGATATCAATTTTCGTAATAATTATTTGTGTTATTTTTCATGGTCCTTTCACATTATTTGTCATCATTATACTTTGCTCCGTTAAAAAAGTGAAAAAATAAGCATACATTAATTATTATGCGTCGGACATATTAAGACATTTGTTGTAAATCAATTATCTGTGCACAGATAGTCTTAGACATATGAATGAAATGACGTAAAAAAAATAAAAGTCGTTGCAAATAAAGTGATCACTGTCACTTTAAATCCCTTTCGAGACTCATCTTCAACACTCGTTGGCTTCAGACATTAATCATTTTGAGAACATCTCCCCTCTAGCTGACAAGCACCAAGTTCACGAAACACTCTTGGCGACAAAGTATTAGATTCGGTGATGACGCGAAGAAAAGAACTTTTTATCATATGGAGCGAAAAAATATTCATCATTTGTATGTTAAAAATGATAAATGAAAGCATTGACTGAAATCAATGAACATGCAGATACTGTAATTCGTTTTGACGTTGTAAGGAATCTTCCTTTTATAAGAAACGACATCGTCAAGATGATTTTGAAAATTTTCCTTTTTCGCTTTTAAATATTACGGAAAATTATAATTGGTCTAATTAGGAAAATACATATTTTTATTTTTCTCTCAGAACCAAGATGCATAATTAAAAAACAATGTTTTACAAAAATGAAGAATATTACAATTAAAGTTTTTGTTTATTAATTGCAATCTCGTTTCTTTAAATTTTATGTATTTACCTTTTAATTTTTAACTTTGTGTCAAAAATAGAAAGTTAATATATATTTAAAAAAAAAAAAAAAAAAAAAAAAAAAAGGTAATTTATTATAAATTCTGAATATTACCTTTAATTAATTTATTATAACTAACAGTTATTTAAACAAAGCAAAAATTATACACAGAAACAAGCTAAATTTGCCACTAACCATTTTATTTATAGGTTTAGGATAGACATTTTATTTCCAATCTTAAACATTTAAAAACAATACTATTTATTAAATTCTACGATTTGCTAGTAAGGAAATAATGGAAAACATTTCATAATATCTGTGGCAAAAATATTTCTGTTATAGAATAAGGTAGCATAAAACATCTGAGTAAATATAATATTACTATTATTCCGAATTTGGCAGCCTCTTTAAATTGCATGGCTCAGCCAGTAAATGAGAGTTTCTGCTTTTGAAGTTGGTAAACGGGAAGTGCCGAATTCAATCCCAGGTTGCGTTCCTTGAATTAGCAATTTTCTTAGTTTTTCGTGATTTTCTTGAAATATCCCGTAAATATTGACTCCATCACAGAGACTCCCACGGAGAGCATTCCACACAGACATATGATTCACTTGCACACTGTTACATATAAAATGGTATGTTTCACCAGAAAAATGATTACAATTGAGCTGCAACCAATATTTTGGTGCCATTTTCCACCAGTTTAGTAGTGCCATTTTAGCTGTACTCTTTAAATAGTGAAATATAGCACGAAAATATTTTAGCAGCTAAACTGGAACTATTTTTCTGCTGAAACATACAATTTTATTTATAACAACAGTTCAGTCAATCGTCTTCAATCCCTACACCATCACTACCTCTCTGAGTGATATCGTGCAAGGACATCATCTAAGAATTTATTTTTATTTATGTGACGATAAATCTAGATTGTAAAATTTTTCCGAAAATGAAGAAGTGCAACCTTTCAAAGACGTAAAAATTATGAACTAAAAAGTAATTTTAAAAGTTTTATAACTTTCGAAACTTATATCAATTAACTTATATATAAGTAAACTTATATTAACTTATATTTACGTTTTTAGTGTTTATACAAAAGAAAACGAAAAGAATTAAAACAGAGAAAAGAAAAGCAGCAGTTTGTTATATTTTATTTCATACTATTTTATAAATGTACTATATAGTATATATATATATATATATATATATATATACAAGGTGCTTTATAAGTCTAGATACATCAAAATATCTCGAAAAGAAAGCAATTTCACTGAACATACTGATTTCCAATGTTTCGTGTATTCAAATGATCTATCAGATGAGGTATCATAGGGGTGGCACCGAGGTCCTCAAGGGCCTCGAGTGACACAAACTGAACCTTTTTAAATAGAAATCATACTTTTTCTTCACAGAATCGTGTTAAACTGAAAAAAATTGTATTAAAACACATATTGCTTTTTTAAATATTTAAATGAGTAGGGGGCCCGGGGACCCGATTTTTATGTCGTAATAAAAAATCTGGAAATCCCAAAATATCTCAATAAAGGAACAATTTCGCTGTGCAAAGTGATCATTGCAAAGTGATCATAAAAGCGCCATGGATTCAAATGATCTATTAGGTGAGGTGGGACCCTGGGGCTCCTAGGGGCCTCACGTGACACGAATTAAATTTTTTCAAACGAAAACCTTTTTTTTTTTCCGCTCTTCCCAGAATCGTGTTAAGTGGAAAAAATCTGTATTAAATCATGAATTGTATTTTTTTTTTTTATCTTGATGAGTAGGCACCGTTCCTTATGTTGTAATAAAAAATTTCCTAATTCGAAAATATCTTAATAAAAAAGAAATTTCGCTGAACGGAATGATTACAAGATTGTCGTGTATACAAATAATCTTTTAGATGGCGTAGCATATGTGTGCCCCCAGGAGTCTATGTAACGCAAACTTCATGTTCTGAAATACATTCATGTCCATAAATTAAGGATAATTCAGATTCACACTGAAATCGAACTTTAATGCAAAAATTTCATTTGTAGAAAAACCACACACATCTTTAAAAATAATATGCAAATTATAGGAAGCCGTCAGATAACGCCGATATGATGTTATAATGACGAAAGTGTAAGAAGGTGGTAGATAAGGAATGGGAGCAAAGAAGGAAAATTGTTCACAAGCGTTCTGTGTGCCGCTCAGTGCCACAGCCGAATGGTTATGACACAGAAGACGCATGCAGATAATTTTTTACGTGGTAGAATTTTCGGCCGACTAGAATGTGGGCGTACTCAGATAGAAGTATCGTGGGAACTTAGAATCGCTCAAAGTGTCATCTCTAGGCTTTGGTAACGATTCCAAAATGATTGAAATGTCAGTCGACGTTACAGTACTGGTCGGCCCCGAGTTACAATGCCGAATGACCACCGGTATTTGGCAGTAACTGCCAAAATAAGCAGCTAAAGCACAGCATCAGACCTGTCTCGTCAGCTGTCTGCAGCTACGAGTGCCACAGTTTCAAGACAAACCGTGTATAGACGTTTGGGAGATATTGGTCTATATGCTTGGAAGCCTGTTAGATGTGTTCCACTCACGGAAGTGCACTGTGCCAGCGGTTAACTTGGAGTAGAGAACATGCAATGTGAACAGCGGCACAGTGAGCTTGTGTGATGTCTTCCGACGAGTCCAGGTTTAGCTTGCAGCGTGATTCACACCAGACTTTCATATGTAGAACGTCAGGTACCCGTTACCACCAAAACAACATCATTGTTACTGTGGGTCAGGAGTGCTCGTTTGGGGGGGGGGGGGTCATATTGGGCACCAGAACAGATCTACATGTTCAAATCGGAAGAATGATAGGCCAAAAATATCGGGACATCATTCGGGAACAACATGTACGTTTGCTTAGGGGTGCCATGAGCCCAGAATTTGTGTTTATGGATGACAATGCGCGTCCTCACCGTGCAAACGTTGTACACGGATGCCTACAATCTGAAGCTATCACCCGCATGGAATGCGGGTGATAGCTGACTAGAATCCGATTCTCACCTGACTAGAATCCGATAGAGCATGTGTAGGACATGCTTTTCCGACGAGTTGTAGTGCGTCAACCACCTCCTACATGCGTACCGGAACTTCGGAGAGCATTACTTACTGAGTAGAGTAATCTTTCCCAAGATGAGATCAATAATTTAATACTCAGCATTCCTAGGTGTTGTAAGGACTGTATTTCATCATCTGAGAGACATACAATGTATAAACCATCATACCAACCATGTAACATTATGTTTTTGTAAGGGAGATATTTTTTGTAATTGCTTCAGGGAGCAAAAATCGTAGTTTTTATAAATGGTGTCCTACATAAACCACCTTTTTTTGTTCTTGATCTTTTGTTTAATAAATGGACTTTATGAATAAGTCATGTTTGTTTTGCTTCTGAACATATTTTTGCCTCAGTTATCCTTAATTTATGGACATGAGTGTAGAAAATATGCTTTTTCTTCACAATATCGTATTAAGAAAAAGTATGGTTTTCAGAAAATTCATGGTTTGTCGTAAAGAAAAAGAATGGTTTCCATTTGAAAAAATAGAGTTTGTTTCACGTGGGGCCCTTAGAGGGCCAGCCTATGATACTTCATCTAATAGATCATTTGATTGCAGGACACTTTTGTAATGATTTTGTTCAACGAAATCACTTTTTTATTGAGATATTTTAGAATTTCTGGATTTTTCATTACAACATGAGAATCGGAGCCCCGGGGCCTCGTACGCTCGAAAAAAAAAATGCAATGCATGATTTAAAACAGATTTTTCCCGCTTAACACTTTTCGTGAAAAAAAAAAATATATATATGGTTTCCATTTGAAAACAAAATAAGCTTGTGTCACTTGGGGCCCCTGAGCAGACCTATGATACCTCATCTGATAGATCGTTTAAATGCAGGGCACTATTGTAATAATTGTGTTTAGCGAAATTGCCTTTTCATTGAGATATTTTAGGATTTCCAGATTCTTTATTACATCATGAGATTTGGGGGTCCCTACTCTTCAGAATGAAAAGAAAAAAATGCAATGCATGATTTAAAACAGATATTTTCCGCTTAACACGATTATGTTAAGTAAAAGTATGGTTTCCATTTGAAAAAATTGAGTTTGTGTCTATTGGGGTCCCTGGGGCCTCCCTATGATATTTTATATGTTAGATTATTTCAATGCATGACACTTTTGAATTAAATGTGTTCAGCGAAACTGCTTTCCTTTCGAAATATTTTGGTGTATCTATACTTTTGAAACACCCTGTATATAATTTGAAACCAGACATTTTAAATGAAAAAGACTGTCACTGCTTAGACATTATTTAAGTGTTATTCTAGGCAGAAAAGAAGAAAAATGGTAGAAATCAGAATGCATATTCATAATTGGTAAAACATTATTTATAACAAATAGGCCAGCAAAATAAACCAACAAATAAATAAATAATAAAATAATTGATTTAAAGACAGCAATAATCTAAATAACTCTTCATTATCACCGTCAATAATTTTTGTTAGAAAAGCTTTGTTAAACATATTTATAGCAATATACTTGATCATGAAAAGAATCTGAAATATTAATAAGAAATTATTCAAAGCTCCCGTTAACTAATTTTCGCAACTTACTATCTATTTTGAGCGTTTCCATAAAAGGATAGGTGTTTATGACAAGGTGCAAAATTAATTAGTATTTAATTGTGTATTCGTGGAGGGACATTGGTGTCAAGCTACTGATGCATAAACGATAGTGACATTAGTCTCTTGTCATTCTGTCTCTGTTGTAGAAAAGGTCCTTAATTTAATAAAGCAGTTTTGAAGGATTTATTGGAAACATGTAAACCGCCTGAGATAGATTAAAACACTTGTTCCATGCACTGGACATATTACAGTTTATTAATTACAATAAAATTTTGACAGTTTTCATTACAGAGATATATATAATAGAAGAATTTATATAGATGTTTTAACTTATGTATTTTCATACAAATTTTTGCCAATTAGAAAAAAAAAAAAAAAAAAAAAAAATCAAGAAATTTTAAGTTTTGATTGAGAGAAGTATGATATTTTAGATATCTTTAGAAAGATTAATTGTGTTAGGAGTGAATATTTACTCATATTGTGAATAATGAATGTCGATAAAGGTGCCGTACGTATTTGTGAATAAGTTTGAATAACTAATTATAGTGTTTTTCAAATGAAAAAGCGAATCAGAGTTCAGAATTTTAAAACATACGTAAATATTTGTATACCTGAGAAATTGGAACGCCTTCAGTTTGAAAAGGTAGAAAATATTTCAGCAGAAAAATTTTATTTTTATGGACAATAATTAAGTTTCGACACACACACACACACACACACAAACAAAAATAAAAATTAAAATTAGTAAATAAATAATAAATAAAATAAATAAAAATAAATAAATAAATAATAATAATAATAAATAAAATAAATAAACAATAAAAGCTAATTTAATTGTTTAAATTACGTCAAGTTATTCCTGCTTGAGATTTTATTTAACCTTTCATTCCCAATTTTCCGCCCATAAAGCAATAAATCTTATATTTAGTCATAAATTTCTTTCAAATGTAATATATATAAATATTTTTTTTAAATAGGAGTAATAGCAGCTTATGAATTAATATAGCTGAGAGGTGTTTATTTGTATTTAATATAACCACTGATGCTATATAAAATCCTAACTTTTCAATAAATAAAAATATGAAAATTTTGGAAGTAATACATATTGCAATTAATTAAAATACAAATTATAAACATTAAAACATAAAATAAAAAATATTTCAAACAGTTAATTTACTTAAATTGCTCAAAACAGAAAACTGATTCCGGTATTATTATCAGAATAGAGGAAAATATACTTTCATTTATCAACAATGATAGTGAATTCATCTAAAATATACATTTTTCGGTGGAAAAATGTATATAGATTTTAATATTGTTCATTTGAATCAGCGGAAGTGTTAGATGGTAAGAAAGAAATTCTGAAATGTTATGATTCCAATTGGCATCACGGGGAATGAAAGGGTTAAGTGAGTAATCACATTTTAAAATCATGACTTAAAATTCCTTTTCTGATGCTCAATTATTTAAAAGCATTTAAGCGTTATATATATATATATATATTAAATAAAGGTACATCTGATGTATCTGTGAATATATTACTTATTTCAGTATGGGACATGTACAATGCTAATTTGTAATCTATATGCCATATATTATACATATGTTCTACTATGCAACAATCAATGCTAGTCCTCTTAGGAAGAAGTCCGTTTGATCCTCATATAGAATATTCAAATGTTATTTCTCAGGTAAGTGATCATTCAATTAATATAGGTATATTTTAATCATTACTCATAATCAATCATAGTTGTATGATATTCCTCTCATTATGCAAATTCTCTGCACCAGTAGTAGAGAAGTAATTCCGAATTTTACATAATTGTTGTGTATGTATTTGAAGTTTCCAAAGAAAAAATATTTTTTAAAAAGTTTAAATAAAATGATCTGAAAAGTTATTATATATATTGGGTGTTTGAATTAATTCGTAGCATATTTTTTTTCGAAAATTGAGGCTTTATTGTGCAAAAATAATTACAAATAGATTATTCAAAGTATTGACCATCACTAGCCACTACTTTTTCCCATCTTTCTGGCAGCATACGGATTCCGCGTCGGAAGAACGAATCGTCTTTAGAGGCAGTCCAAGAATCGACCTATTTTTTACAATCTTTATAAGAAGTGAAGTGTTCCTCAGACAGACCATGGCTCATCGATCGAAACAAGTGGTAATCAGATGGAGCAATCTCTGGAGAATACGGCGGGTGAGGTAGGACCTCCCATTTGGTCGTTTCGATGTAGGTTTTGACCGGTTTTGCGACTTGCGGATGAGCACGTCTCTAGGTTTCAGTTCGTATGGGACCCAATTTCCCTGCTTTTGGATCATTCCCATGGCTTTCAGGCATTTGCTGACTGTTGAAAAGTCAACTCTTAATGATTCAGCTAAATCTTGAAGCGTTTGGCATGGATCTTCATCGAGCAATGACTTCAATTCTCCATCTTCAAATTTTTTCAGCTGCCCAGGTCGTTACTTGTCTGCCAGCTCAAAATCACCACTTTTAAATCGAGCAAACCATTTCCGACACGTTTGTTCAACTAGTGCATGCTCTCCATAAACTTCCACTAAAATTCGATGATTTTCGGCAGCTCTTTTCTTCATGTTAAAGTAATGAAGTAGAACTCCTTGCAAAAACACTTTATCCGGCACAAAGTTTGACATATTAGATGAAGCAAAAATTTTTGTTATTTACGTTTCAACCAAATGACATATACTAATAACGATGCTCAATGATAGTAGGTTTACGGGGAATACTAGTCACGCCATCTATTGGAAAATGCCACTTGTCACACCGTCTATTAGAAAACGCTACGAATTAATTCAAACACTCAATATATATTTCTCTACAGGAGTTTTAAATAAAGAAATATTGTAAAATGAGAGCTATTTCGAAGTAAAAGAAATATTTCATAATGGTGTTTAAGGAGTCGGTTATTTTTGCATGTCAAAGCTCATTAGACAGGTACCTATGGGTTAAAGTCGATACCGAACGACTGTAAACATACATCCTGCACCAGGATTTGAACCCCACACCTGAGTACGCATGACTAGAGTGCTAACCATTTCGCCGGCAAATGGCCGAATCGATAATGCGAATAAATTTTTAAGAATTGGTTTCCAAACACAGGATTTAATGAACAAAAATTATTTAAATATGTCTTATTTTTCAATAGCTAAATTCTATCGTTCTATATATGATTAATAATTCAACTATAAATAGAGTTTAGGTTATGAATAAAACAATTCTTAATCTGAAAAACTTAATAAATTTATGAAAAGTTAAAAAAAAAAAAAAAAAAAAAAAAAAATATATCACACTTTTAAAAATTAAAATGCGTTCGACGTTTATTTTTAATAAAATGATAACAGCAAGTAAAGTGAATAATCACAAATACAAGTTTTTTTTTTTTTTTTTTTTTTTTTTTTTACTATCAGCAAAAGAAATTTTTGAATGATTTGCTTCATTGTAACATTATTTTAAGAACTTTTAATTTGATTAATTTTATTATTAAGATTTAAAATTTATTGATATCATTAAGATTTAAATTAAGGATCATAACGTACCTTTTGTTCAGTTTATGAATTTATCGATATTTTCTGCATATTATGTACAGTCGTTAACAAAAGTGTCCGAACACTAGCAAAAATTCCTATGTAAAAAAGATACACTTCATACGGTTTTGTTAAATAAATCCTTATCGAATCATGTTCTTACACTGACTAAGAACAGGATTCGACAAGGATTTATTTAACAAAACCGTATGAAGTGTACTTTTTTTACATAGGAATTTTGTCTAGTGTTCGGACACTTTTGTTACCGACTGTCTCATGATGTATGTATTAATAACTCAAAAAAAAAAAAAAAAAAAAAAAAAGTTTTCACTAGATCTCAAATTTGCATTTTAAATAAATTATTTTGATCATAAAAAATCACAGTACCGCATAAAACTATAAACTAGGGGATGATTAAAAAAATATATGGCAACAATATAAAGACAGGTAGAGGGGACTGACTAAAGCTGATACCACGAACACATGAAACCTTTCGATTGTCGAATAGTGACGTAGAAATAATAAAGTCAAAGATTCCACATCTAAATTGTTTGATATGCTATCGTAACTGTTTTCCAGAGTATCAATTGATTAAAACCTTAAATTTAATATAAAATGTTACGTCAGCATGCTCTCACATTCTACCATTGAAAGACTGATACGTTCGTGGTAGCACACTTAACAGGAATGTGGGCTTTGAAATGCAATGACATAATAGAGTATTAACAATACTTAATTAAAAAAGACAGCTAAAAAAAAAAAAAATAAACAAAAAATAAACAAGCTTTTTACATGCGCACAAAAGAGCAACAAAAATGATACTTTATAGTGATTCAAAGTTGTTCGCATGAATTGGTGACCATTAGCAAAATTTCAAGCATATCAGAGGCACTCGCAGACTGTGTTTTCAATGTGACCCCATAAAAAGAAAAATGTGTAACAATGTACAGTCGGCAGCAAAAGTATCCGAGCACTAGCAATAATCCCTGTCTAAAAAAATTCACTTAATACTGCTATGTTAAATAAATCCTTGTCGAGTCATGTTATTAGTCAGTCTAAGAATATGATTCGACAAGGATTCATTTGGCAAATCAGTTTTAAGTGTACTTTTTTGACATCGGAATTATTGGCTAGTGCTCGGTGACTTTTGCTGCCGACTGTATTCTGCTCAAAATTTCTTTGGAATATCCCAGTTACAGCCACCAAAGTGATTTCACCTACCGATATCTTCAGCGCCATCTACAACTGCAACACGGCATTTCTGTTTCGAACTTCCTGCGTTAAATCTATTTATATCGGTACTTTCTACCAGCCTTTGGGCTACATACAAACGGAACGCTTGCAACTTAGATGACGTAGATTTTGCAAGTTTTTTGCAAATACAGTCGGCAGCAAAAGTATCCGAGCATTAGCAAAAATTCCTATATAAAAAAAGTACACTTAATGCAGTTTTATTAAATAAATTATTAAAAATATCTTGTTCTTAGTCAGTCTAAGAACATGATTCGACAAGGATTTATTTAACAAAACACTGTTAAGTGTTCTTTTTTTACATAGGAATTTTCGCTAGTGCTCGGATAATTTTGCTGCCGACTGCAGTCATACATTTGGAACGCTTGCAAACGGCTTTGCAACCGGAAGTGTTTCATTTGTATGTACCCCTTTGAATTTATTCAGGCTATTTTTGAAACACACACTAAAACTAACTGTTTAACACGTTCACGCCGGCGCATTCTTCTCAAAAGTATCTGAGCACTAGCCAATAATTCCGATATCAAAAAAGTATACTTAAAACTGTTTTGTTCAATAAATCCTTGCCGAATCATGTTCTTAGACTGACTAAGATAATTATTCGACAAGGATTTATTTAACAAAGCAGTATTAAGTGTACTTTTTTTGGACAAGTATTATTGCTAGTGTTCGGATAATTTTGCTGTGAACCACCAGTGGCCCGCGAAGGCGTGAACGTGTTAAGGTGTAGTTAATGATACGATTTCTGAGCTATTATCAGGTTTTTAAAACTTATATATATATACTTAAATCCTATTAAATCATTTACGAAGTAATACAACAATTATGAAATAAAAAAGAAATTCAGAAGGCCTAAAAAAAAAGTGCGCATAGAGCTTACATTTTTCACCTGAAAGAGGGGGGTTCTTAATTCGTTAGACATAAAACAGTTGTCGCTGTGATTTTACAGTTTATAGAGTAATTTTTTGTCAAAATTCTCTGTTTTTGCCATTCAACACTAGGTTTTCGGCACTTTTTACAGCAGTATTAATAAGCGATTATTAAATTTTATTTTAATTGAACATATGTAAATTGCAAATTGCATAAAAACTTCGAGAATGTCAGAGAAAATTAAAAACACAAAATATTATTTACCACGAAGCAAAGCATATATTTTTTTTTCTGATGAAAATCTACATTATTTAAAAAGACTGAATATATGTTAAGATATTCAAAGAATATTTAATACTGCTGAATATCTTGTATTTTTGATTATTATAAAAAATGTTCTGAGACCTTCGTATATTGCAGCATTTATTAATTCCAGTATTGTCCAGTGGTCAAAACGCAACTAATTTTTTAACTAAGCATTTAAATAATAAACATACACTATCTACAAATAAGTATTTGGACAGTTTCAAATTTAGACGTTTGACAAATATCTAGAAACATTCTACAGGAATTATCAAAGAACATGTTATACCTCATATATTTCGGCAAAAGTTTCTGCCTGTAAGAGAAAAGAGGAACAGTAAAAAAGTAAACAAAAGTCAAAATATTTTGGATTACCCTGTAAAAATAATGCTTGAAATGCATTTTGGCTGTATGTGATTATGAGAATTCTTCTAATTATATGTGTAAATTTTTGTGAGGCTACTGCATATATTCATGGACATATAAAGGTTTCTTTAAAAAAATTGGAAAAAAAAGTCAGTTTTTAAATTAAAACATGTAGTGTATTCGATCCAGAGCAAAGCCATTTTTAGGAAACTTGGAATACTACATTAGACACAGCATACAGTAATCAGAATGGAAAAATCTTCAATATCTTACGAAATAGGAGCATTTTTACTAAATAATTTTTGAATAAGCATACGCAAGATTTAAAAAAAAAATTCATTTGTACAATTTAATAGCCAAAAGTATTGATTTATTTATATGAAAGCTCCAAACAAATATCGAGTGAATTCAAAATGTTATGAGAGGTAGAATGAACAGAATTTTAAGTTCTTCTCAAAAGAGAAGCCAATCTATAAGGGTTTTATTCACATTTTCATTTCGATTCAATCAATGGTAATACAGTGTTATCTGATTGTACAGTCGGTAACAAAAGTGTCCGAACACTAGCGAAAATTCCTATGTAAAAAAGGTACACTTCATACGGTTTTGTTAAAGAAATCCTTGTCGAATCCTGATTTTAGTCAGTGTAAGAACATGATTCGGCAAGGATTTATTTAGCAAAACTGTATTAAGCGTACTTTTTTTACATAGGAATTTTCGCTAGTGTTCGGACACTTTTGTTACCGACTGTAAATAAATACTGATAAAACCCCTTATCCCTCCCTCCCTTTTTTTTGCTAGGAACTCAAATTCCGTTCATTCTGTAATTCATAACTTTTTAAATTCACACGACATTTGTTTGGAGTTTTCAAAACAGTAGTTCAATACCTTTGTCTATAAAATTATTAAAATGAAATTGTTAGAAGCCTGCGCATGCGTAGTTCAAAATTATTTAGTAAAAATGCTCGTATTTTGTAATATATTAAACATTTTTGCATTCTGATTGCAGTATAGTGTGCAGTAGTGCAGTATAGTGCAGTATAGTCTACGTACTATAAATGTAGTACGCCAAGTTTCTTGAAAATGGTTTTGTGCTGGGTATACGTCTGAGTTTAACCCTACGAGTTAAAATTTAAAAAAGTGGTTTTTTTTTTTTAAATTTTTTTTTAATATTATTATATTTCAATGAATATATGTGGTATCCTCATTAACATTTATGCAAGTAATTAGAAGAATCCCTTATAATCTCATACTACCCTGTAAAAAAAAAAAAAAAAAAAAAAAAAAAACGGTAGATTTACAGCATAATATGCTGGCAATATGGGTGCATGGAGGGAGGAAAGTAAAAAAGAAGTAATTTACAGTAGAAACAGTCGTAAAAGAGTCTTTTTTTTTACAGATGTTTCCGCTGTAAATTGCCTTATTTAACAGCAGAATGTGCTGGCAATATGGGTGCCAGCACATTTTGCTGTAAAAGCTTCCGTTTTTGTTTACAGTGTACAGTAAAAACGGATTTCAAGCATTACCTTTTACAGGTTGATCCAAAATATTTAGATTTTCGTTTAATTTTTCACTGGTTCTATTTCCTTTTTAGGATAAAACTTTTGCTGAAAATATTTCTTGAAAAATTTTTCTAGATATTTGACAGAACGTCTTAATTTGAAAGTGTCCAAAAGCTTATTGGTAGATAGTGTAGAAACTCAAAATTTCCATGGAAGCAATATTCTTAGATACTATTCTAAAAATAAATAAGTAAATAAAATACATAGCGAGTTTGTTGCATATATACATGTATAACATAGCAGCTTTCATATAGCTTTTACGTAAATGAAAAGCATATAGCTTTTACGTAAATGAAAATTAATTGCAGTATAACAGCGCAACCTTTCGTTCGATATGCACCCAGCGAGCATCAGCATGGTTTTACATATTATCCCTCTCACATACCAACTTTGGCGCATTTATTCGTCATAGAAGCTTAGATATTGCTTTCTCGTAAACAGAATTGCATTTCAGTACAACAGCGCCACGTGTCGGCCGATATTCACCCGAATAATAGCAGCAAAGTTTAAAATAGTATCCAATATACCAAGTTTGGATCGTTTATGCACTACAGAAGTTGAGATATACCCTCCACTTAAATGGACTAAGTAACAACATAACAGCGCCATCTATTAGTGATATATCCCAATAGCACCAATTTAGATCATGGTAACCAAATATCAGTCGTGCTTAAATTCTGTCCATTGGTTCAAGAGATAAAATTTTTTGCTAACACATCATGCATACACACAGACAAATAGTCTTTTCTAAAAATGAGCGAATCATGTTTAGGACGTTTGAAAATGTGTAAATTCATCGAAACCCGGAAGCTGAAAAAATTCCTGAACCTAATGCTATTTCTACACCATTTTATATAACACTGCCACCTAGAGGTTAAAATGAACAAAAATTTAATCAATGTATATTCTCAAAATTGCCCCTTAACATATGCAATTCTGCGCAATTTTCACCAATAGATGTTCAGATATAGTCATCTGAGAAACCGCAGAATGTAATATCAGCGCCACTTCTCAGTCTATATACACCAAAATTCTTTTAGAAAATTTTTTCATAATATACATAACACAGCGGATTGGTGCATTTATATAGCATAAAAGCTGATATATAGCTTTCTCTCAGAGTAGCAACGGCACCTGTCATTCGATATGCATTCAATATGAATCAGCATAGATTTATCTAATATCCTTCTCACATGTCAAGTTTTGTACATTTATGCACAATAGAAGCTTAAGTAAAGCCTTCACCAAATTGGGATTAAATTGCAAGCTAGCAGCGCCACCGGTTGGTCGATATGCAGTCAAACTGAATCAGCAGAGTTTTGTATAATATATATATATAGTAAATTAGAAATTATTAGATTTTGTTTTTGACATTTTTTCTATTTTCTAAAGAAATACAGAACAGAATCAACTGGAACTTCAGACGTGCAAAGCACATTTAAAAACTCAACATTTTTCACTATCGATTTAGATCAGGGCGCAGTTAGGAAACCAACCACAAATTGAAGAAAAACGCAAATACTTTGGATCCCCCGTATCAAAAAAAAGCTACAAATGACATGTAACTTTAATACATTCTTGCACATACTATGTATAATAATATTATTATTATTTTTTTTTTTTTGAGAAATTGGTAATTATTGATGCAGACATATTAAAATAAAAATTATTAATCTTTCTGGCATGATTTTTGATTATAACTAGAACGGATTTCCATTACATTTTACAAAACTTTCAGAAAAATTGACAGAACATCAAAGAAACATTATTCTGAAACATAAAACTCATATGTGTAATATTCGCTGAGATATGAGCATTTATAGTAAATGTTTTTTTACTACCCGTTCGCGAAAGATAGGAAGAATTTTGTTGCATAGGTTAAAAGCTAGATATATAGTGGGAAACTTTTATCAAAAGTTTGTTTGAATAGAGTAAAAATTATACAAATTGTCGGCAAAAGAACGAACTAGGTTTTACGTATTTTCCAGAGTTCAAATTTCACAAGGGATTTTTCACATGCTGCGTATTTAATTTGAAGATCTGAGTGTTTCAACCACGTTGCAAAAGTTCTTTTTTGTGAAAAACCACTTATAGGCTTGCAGCTGTAACATATTTTTATTTTTTTACTAAGATTTGTGAGTTCATAAAGGGTTTTTCACAAAAAAGAACATTTGTAACGTGTTCACAAGGGATTTTTCACATGCTGCGTATTTAATTTGAAGATCTGAGTGTTTCAACCACGTTGCAAAAGTTCTTTTTTGTGAAAAACCACTTATAGGCTTGCAGCTGTAACATATTTTTATTTTTTTACTAAGATTTGTGAGTTCATAAAGGGTTTTTCACAAAAAAGAACATTTGTAACGTGTTCACAAGGGATTTTTCACATGCTGCGTATTTAATTTGAAGATCTGAGTGTTTCAACCACGTTGCAAAAGTTCTTTTTTGTGAAAAACCACTTATAGGCTTGCAGCTGTAACATATTTTTATTTTTTTACTAAGATTTGTGAGTTCATAAAGGGTTTTTCACAAAAAAGAACATTTGTAACGTGTTCACAAGGGATTTTTCACATGCTGCGTATTTAATTTGAAGATCTGAGTGTTTCAACCACGTTGCAAAAGTTCTTTTTTGTGAAAAACCACTTATAGGCTTGCAGCTGTAACATATTTTTATTTTTTTACTAAGATTTGTGAGTTCATAAAGGGTTTTTCACAAAAAAGAACATTTGTAACGTGTTCACAAGGGATTTTTCACATGCTGCGTATTTAATTTGAAGATCTGAGTGTTTCAACCACGTTGCAAAAGTTCTTTTTTGTGAAAAACCACTTATAGGCTTGCAGCTGTAACATATTTTTATTTTTTTACTAAGATTTGTGAGTTCATAAAGGGTTTTTCACAAAAAAGAACATTTGTAACGTGTTCACAAGGGATTTTTCACATGCTGCGTATTTAATTTGAAGATCTGAGTGTTTCAACCACGTTGCAAAAGTTCTTTTTTGTGAAAAACCACTTATAGGCTTGCAGCTGTAACATATTTTTATTTTTTTACTAAGATTTGTGAGTTCATAAAGGGTTTTTCACAAAAAAGAACATTTGTAACGTGTTCACAAGGGATTTTTCACATGCTGCGTATTTAATTTGAAGATCTGAGTGTTTCAACCACGTTGCAAAAGTTCTTTTTTGTGAAAAACCACTTATAGGCTTGCAGCTGTAACATATTTTTATTTTTTTACTAAGATTTGTGAGTTCATAAAGGGTTTTTCACAAAAAAGAACATTTGTAACGTGTTCACAAGGGATTTTTCACATGCTGCGTATTTAATTTGAAGATCTGAGTGTTTCAACCACGTTGCAAAAGTTCTTTTTTGTGAAAAACCACTTATAGGCTTGCAGCTGTAACATATTTTTATTTTTTTACTAAGATTTGTGAGTTCATAAAGGGTTTTTCACAAAAAAGAACATTTGTAACGTGGTTGAAATAATTGGATCTTCAAATTAAATACGCAGCATGGGAAAAACCCTTTGTGAAATTTCAACTCTGGAAAATACCTAAAATCTAGCTCGTTCTTTTGCCGACAATTTGCTTAATTTTTTCTCTGTTTAACTGAACTTTTTACAAAAGTTGCTCAATATATCTAACTATATAATAAAACCTTTTCAATCTTTCGCGCATGCGTAGTACAAAAATGTTTATTAAATTGGTCATATCTCAGCAAATATTACATGTGTCAATTTTATGTTTTAGAATAATGTTTCTCTATTGTCTTGCCAAAAAAATTAATAATTTTTGAAAAAAAAAGTAAAAAAGAAAAAGAAATTGTGTCTGTGTGCCTAAATAATTGCACAATTAATACAAAGAAAAAAAAAATTAAATAGTATGTGCAACAAGGTGTTAAAGTTACAAGTCGTTTGTAGCTTTTTATGATGCAGGATAAACCAAAGTTTTTGCGTTTTTCTTCAATTTGTGATTGGTCCCGTAATTGCACTTTGGACTAAATCGATAGTGAAAAATATGAGTGCTTAAAACGATCTTTGTATGTATGGAGCTTCAGACCATTTCGTCCAGTACTTTTTTTAAAATAGAATATATATATATATATAAGTAATAATTTGGTCGCCCGCTGTGTATATATGTACACTAAGGGACAAAAAGAAAAAAAAAAGCCGCAATTACATATTTTCCTCATCTCTTTCTGCAACTGCCATTTTTATCGTTTAAAAAGCAAAATTTTTAACAGATTTTTATACATCCTTCTCCATGTATATTTTAGGATTGATTCAAGTGTTAAAAACAAAACTCAATTTTCAGGAAAATTGTAATTTTAGAAAGTATTTCAAAAATGGCGAGGATAAGACAATTAACGATACCACAAACAATATTAATTACCACGCTTCTATTAACTCGCTTTCTTGTTTCTTTTTCCAGTACAAATCTTACAATCGATTTTTAACTAACTTACCGACTAGCTAGACATTTGGATATTTTAGAATAGCTCAGAACACGACGACAATGCATTCTTTTAATACTTTTATTCAATTAATAAATGTTTGAAAATTTCTTATAATTGCTCTCTTTATTACGCATTTGATCATTTTCTTTCAAGTTGATGGGATAATTCATCAAAAATTTTTTAAAAAGTATTTATTAATACTTTTAATTAAATTGTCAAGTTTATATGATTCAACAGAAAATTTATAAACGTGGTATATAAAAAGTTCTTTTTATCTTGTAATTATTTTAGAATGAAAAAAAAAAATATTCTAATACGCGAGATGGCAAAATAATTAAATGTCAACGAGGTATTCGCGAGTTGTTTTTTAGCAAGATAAAAATTTTTTTGGCTGTTTAAACTGGAAATTTGCTTTAGGTGGCTACATTGCTCATCAAAGAGAGATCAGCGCAAGTTAAAAAGCAAATGTTTTTTAAATATATTTGTATCATGTTCAGAACTTAGAAAAGTTAAAAAAAAAAAAAAAAAATCTTCAAAAACAGTGCAGCAATAATGAAACAAAGCAGGCTAAAAACCAGAATATCTGAAAAAAAAAAAGCCATTATTAAGAAAAGTAATTAAATAATCTGGTGTGTCACTCACACGACTTTCTCTTACCCTGAAATTTAATACTATAAATACAGGTTGTAGACTAATAGGTAAGATAACGAGTACTGTTATGCAAACCTATGTTAAACAATTCATATTAGACTTCTAAAGAGTTTTATATGATAATTAGTTCTGTTTGAGGGGGGTCACCGCCCCCCTCAACCCCCCGTTTCATTAATGCACCTACATTTATATAGAATTTAATTCGGTTATTAAAAAATAATTCTGTTTTTAAAAAATAATTTATTAAAATTATTATTTAAAAAAATTATCTCTTATGATAATATGATAATGCAGACGATTTACATATTAGAGAAGTAGTATAACCCTAAATATCCAAAAAAAGTCCATTTTATTCCCAATATTTAAAAAAAAAAAAAAAAAAAAAAGTTTCTCAGTTTTTTTTTTTTTTTCGTTAAAAGTAAAAAAAAATCGATAACTTTGTTTTAAATTATCGCAGATCGATGGTTCAACCGTTCGTTTAAAAGATATTGGCGAGCTCTTTTGAAAGATACCCATCATGAAAATTTACTCCCTTCGAGGGGGTACCTCCCCCCCACAGGGGGGGAGGCGAGGCTCCTACATACACAATTTTTTTCCCAATTAACTATCTCTATTACAAAAAATACATATTCGTTTCATTTGGTTTAGTGCAGTCTATAGACGTTAAACTCTACTTACCTGCAATTTCCCCCATAGACGTAATGTATTAGAATTCTTTTGATTGTCCCTGTACACGAACCATTTGCTTGATCTTAACGAAAAGCTTACTGTAGCATCCCTATATGATACACATTTAGAATACCAAGTTTGAACCTTCTGCTGTAATTTGTTTTTGAGATATGCTGATAACAGACAGACACACAGACAGGCACACAGACACACAGACACACAGACACACAGACATACACAGACCATTTGCTAAAAACATGATTTTCGTATTCAGGGGACCTCAAAACGTGTAAATATAACAAAATCTCTCGTTCGAAAATTTGACCCAAAAACAATACTTTCTCTACCTTATGGGTAAGAGAAAGTAAAAAGCAAGATTTCAGTTGGCTAAAAAATTAAAAATATTATCAGTTAATTATTGGGCTGAACTGGTTTTCTCTGATGAGTCAAGATTAATTTACTTCGAGCGTTCAGAAACAAGCTAATAAGATGACGAAAATGTGACCGAATTAACAAAAATTGCACTCTTAAAACAGTGACATATTCTCCGTACATTACAGTACTGAGTTGCGACTTGCATAACTTTTCAAGGAATCAGGCAAAGTTTCATTCTTAACGGATCAATTAATTTGAAATAAAACACGACCATTATAAAAGTGGTGCCTGACCAACTATTTTGGAGGAATTTTCCGCAATCAGCATTTCAAAACGAAAATGTACGTTTCTACACGGTATCTGTGGTACGTTTATTTGATTCAGATTGTTAAATTTACCAATTCACTTCCCTGAGCACGTATAATTCTGAAGTAATCATAACTTTTTTTTCACTTTAAGTTAAATTCCACAAAGAATATCGTAGATTTTCTTGTTTACTAGACCTGAAAATACTTCTAATCTCATTCCGCTCGATAATGTTTAGTCCATAAAAGGAGAGGGGGATTCGAAATTTTTAGCCTACAACCTTGCAATAGCTTGAAAAATTTATTTATAATATTTGTCACAGTTAAATTTCTGAGGTTTATTATGCTACAAAACTGTATAATACTATACTTTTGGGCATTAAAGCAGTAATTCCATACAAAAGTTGAATTACCTAATGCAGAATACATATTTTTATTAAGTAATTGTTTAGATCAAATAAATAAATAGTTTTATTTCATATATTAAAATATAACATGCTTATTTCATATAATAAATCATAATAGAATACAAAGTATATATTTATTATATATTGCGTTTAAAAAGAAAGTTGTATGTTGATTTTTATTAAGTGCTTCGTAGCGTGTAATAAAGTGAATTACTAAATCAAAAATATACACAGGTATCATTTTTATCTCTTTGGTATTATACCAGCATTGCAGTTTTATTTGTTTCAATCATTAGTTTTGAAATTATCTCTATATATAAAAGAGTACTTCCACTCAATCACTGACTCGCTCATTCACTGACTCATCAACGCACAGCAAAATCTACTGGAGCCACTGACTCGAAACTGGGTCAGATTATAGAACATATAGTGTAAGCACCCCCTAAGAAGCGATTTTGCGAAATTCGCCCCTGAAGGGGCACTGTTAAAAATTTCTGTAAATTTAATGTAAATATTTATCTAGAGTCTCTGTAAATTTACAGTAATTCTTAGTTAAAAATGAATTATCGAGATTCTCAATCTTTAATCTGTATTTTTACGTAATTTTATTATTTAATTTTTTAATTAAACTTAAAAATGACTGTTTCTACTTTAGAAAAAGCATTCTAAGTCCGAAATATATTCTCACCAATAATTAAATAAATTAATAATAGTTATTAAAATGAATATATAAAATAAGTTTTTTAACATCTCCGTTAATTTTCTCTGTAATTTTAAGACTTAAGATAATAGATTACACAGAGTTTTCTGTTGAAATTTTTAACAGTGAGGAGTGGGGTGTAAAACGTGATTTCACAAAAACCTTCATATCTCAAAGAAAAAACAAATATCCATAAAATTTTTGCTTTAAAATATAGCCAACACAAATATCTAAAAACAATTTCTGGAATTTGAGAAATTCGGTCCCCAAGAGGAGAAACAGAGCAAAACGTGATTTCACATGCGCAAAACGTGGTTTCACATAATCCTATATATCTCAAACAAACAAACAAACAAAAAAAAAAAAAAAAAAAAAAAAAAAAAAAAAACAGATATTCTTGATCCAGTATATAGCTAATACAAATACGTAAAAACAGTTTCCGGAATTTTAGAAATTCAGACCCCAATAGGGGGGGAAGGGGCAAAACGTGATTTGAAATAATCCTTTATATCGAAAACAGAAAACAAGTATATGTGTGATTTTTGCTCTAAAATATAGCCCCCACAAATACCTAAAAACTAATTTCTTTAATTTTAGAAATTTGTCCCAGGTGGGTCGAGAGGGGAAGGGGCTATGAAGCAAAACAAATGGGAAGTGGGGGGCGGAGGGGTAAAAAAAAAAAAAATAAAAATAGAGTTAGATCTTAATTAAAAACACACAATCAACTGATTGGAAGAAAATCATATTTATTAAAATTTTTATTTTTTCGACTGAGTGAAAATAATGCCTGGACCGAAAGTCGAAAACCCGGATCTTTGACTTACAAGGTCAAAGCTCTACCAATTGAGCTATCCAGGCCGCCAAACCGGTCAGCATTACTCACTCAGACAACCCTTAGGCAGAGCCTGATTAAGGGGGGAGCACACATTATCTCCGCTCTCACCGGAATATTTTTACAATTATTTTTTACTTCATGTCATAGAAATTCCACGCTTTGACGAGGAAATATTTTTTATAAAAAACGAACGGTGTAAAACAATCCAATTTACTCACCGTTATTAGACACCAGAATTCTTTTAAAATAATTTTTAATGAGAATTTTCTGTTTATTATAGGAGGAAGGTATTTGTTAAAAAATAATGGTGTAAGTATAAATAATGTGTGCTTCCCCCAATCAGGCTCTGCCTTTAGGCAGAAAACATCTGGTCTATCATTTAGATAGCTCAACGGAAATAAGCCGCAGGTAAATGAAAACACCATTAAACAATGGGAAAGAAATACAATTTTAATTAAAAACACACAATCAACTGATTGGAAGAAAATCATATTTATTGAAATTTTTATTTTTCCGAATGAGTGAAAATAATGCCTGGACCTGGAGTCGAACGCCGGATCTTTGACTTACAAGGTCAAGGCTCTACCAATTGAGCTATCCAGGCCGACAAACCAGTCGGCATTACTCACTTAAACAACCTTTAGGCAGAAAACATCTGGTCTATCATTTAGATAGCTCAACAGAAATAAGCCGCAGGTAAAGGAAAACACCAATAAACAATGGGAAAGAAATACAATTTTAATTAAAAACACACAATCAACTGATTGGAAGAAAATCATATTTATTGAAATTTTTATTTTTTTAATTGGTAGAGCCTTGACCTTGTAAGTCAAAGATCCGGGGTTCGACTCCCGGTCCAGGCATTATTTTCACTCAGTCGGAAAAATAAATATTTCAATAAATATGATTTTCTTCCAATCAGTTGACTGTGTGTTTTTAATTAAAATTCTATTTCTTTCCCATTGTTTAATGGTGTTTTTCCTTACCTGCGGCTTATTTCTTTTGAGTTATCTAAATGATAGACCAGATGTTTTCTGCCTAAAGGTTGTCTGAGTGAGTAATGTCGACCGGTTTGTCGGCCTGGATAGCTCAGTTGGTAGAGACTTGACCTTGTAAGTCAAAGATCCGGGGTTCGACTCCCGGTCCAGGCATTATTTTCACTCAGTCGGAAAAATAAAAATTTCAATAAATATGATTTTCTTCCAATCTTGTGTGTTTTTTATTAAAATTGTATTTCTTTCCCATTGTTTAATGGTGTTTTCCTTTACCTGCGGCTTATTTCTGTTGAGCTATCTAAATGATAGACCAGCTGTTTTCTGCCTAAAGGTTGTCTGAGTGAGTAATGCTGACTGGTTTGGCGGCCTGGTTAGCTCAATTGGTACAGCCTTGACCTTGTAAGTCAAAGATCCGGGGTTCGACTCCCGGTCCAGGCATTATTTTCACTCAGTCATAAAAATAAAAATTTCAATAAATATGATTTTGTTCCAATCAGTTGATTGTGTGTTTTTAATTAAAATTGCATTTCTTTCCCATTGTTTAATGGTGTTTTCCTTTACCTGCGGCTTATTTCTGTTGAGCTATCTAAATGATAGACCAGATGTTTTCTGCCTAAAGGTTGTCTGAGTGAGTCATGCCGACCGGTTTGTCGGCCTGGATAGCTCAATTGGTAGAGCCTTGACCTTGTAAGTCAAAGATCCGGGGTTCGACTCCGGTCCAGGCATTTTTTTCACTCAGTAGGAAAAATAAAAATTTCAATAGAGTTAGATCGTTCAAAATTGGTGCATAGAGGTTTTCGATACCTACAAATCGATTGTGGATATTTTTGAATTTGTAAAATTATTAGAATAGAAGAGAAGGGGGCGGAACGAAGGAGCAAAAATATAGAAATAAGATTTAGAGAGTTGAAAATTAGTATTATTGGGTTTTAAGGCCCGATAAATCGATAGCGGATATTTTCAAAAGTGTAGAATTATTACGAGGGGCGGACGCAGGGGCAAAAATAAAAATATTCAGATAGAACGTTGGAAATTAGTAATATTAGGTTTAAAAGCACGAGAAAACGATTGCGGATATTTTTGAAAGTGAAAAATAATTAGAAGGGGCGGGAACGGTGGGCGAAGGAACAAGTGCACCGTGCGCGCGTGTATACGCTGCTGCAGTCAGTGGAGGCCAGGATCGATTATTCCACCGATGAGAGAAGAATTTTTTTTTTTTTTTTTTGTATTTTATACTTATTATCCTTACGATAGTATAATGATTGATTCATTAAGAGTATCGAACATAAATGCGCGCGTGCAGCGCAGAATGGCTTTCGCTGCCGAAGGCAGTGGGGACCCGGTGCGACATTTTCCAGATCAGAATTTTTTTTTCTCTTTTTTTCACGTGATAAAAATTAATGCAATTTCGAGAATTCATTAATTATATTGATTTATTTAAAAATAGTGACCAGCGAAGCGAGCGTAGCCTGCTAGTTTCAAATAAAAAAGGTACAAGACAATTTTTTTGCAGTGCAGCTTTGTTTTTGTCCCTTAATGTGTGTATATATATTATATATATATATTTGGGGGATATAGTCCAAGAGCTAATCAACAGAAATTCAAGCCAAAGTCCAACCAAATATCAAGTTCGGTTAAATTAAGTACGTTAGTTCATGAGATGCAGTGTTCGTAAAGTTTTGCTAACTCAAAATGACGGACATTTTTTAAAAAATGGTCAAATCGTATTCAGGAAATCTCGAAACGTGTAAAATCATCGAAAACCAGAAACCAAAAAATTTTCCAAATGTTTTACTTTCTTGTTGTATATGCAGAAGATATAGTAATAAATCCATATTTAAAAATAATTATTCAATTTTAGTTAAGTGAATTGCACCTAGAAAATTGTTTTAAATTAGAACTGACGTAAATCATAAAAATAAATAAATAAGTAAGTAAATAAAAATAGAAAAAAAGGAAGAAATTAAATCACAATTAAATTATTAAAAAAAAAAAAAAAAAAAAAAAATAGAATCTTTATGAATCAAATTCTTTTTTAATTTGCATATAAGTTCGAATGTATAAAATTTCGATTTATCGCTCAGTCACTAAATAATCATTTCTACCATCATGATGGCTGTTGCCTCTTAGAATGAAAAATCTGTAGTCGAGAGTATGGGGATGCTACATCTATATAGATTACTGTGTCTGTGGTTTTATTTGAATTTTTAGAAATTGCAAGATTTAATAACTTTCTTCTTTAAGAGGTTTTAGTATACAAAAGAATACGTTTATAAAATGAAAAAGTGCGTAAAATATAAAAGTATTTTTAAATATCTTCTTAACATTATAAGAGAATAATTTGTTATTTTCTCAAACTCACAGCAACCATACCTTTCGAACCATACACTTTCAACCCTCTACTTACAGTCGGTAACAAAAGTGTCCGAACCCTAGCAAAAATTCCTATATGAAAAAAGTAGAATTAATACTGTTTTGTTAAATAAATCCTTGTCGAATCATGTTCTTAGACTGACTAAGAACATGATTCGACAATGATTTATTTAACAAAACAGTATTAACTCCACCTTTTTTTATATAGGAATTTTTGTTAGTGTTGGGACACTTTTGTTACCGACTGTACATAATTAATATGTTGAAAGTGTACAACATATTTCATATTTGTGCATTAATATATAGATTCACAAACATTACGTTGTAAATAAGAAGAATAAAAAACGGGCATTTAATTAAATCAACAGAGTCAAAGTTATGAATAGGGTAAGTTAAAGTTTACTTATATTTTTCATTCAATTTCAATGAATAAATAATGATAATGTCTAAAACAGGAGCATGTATCTGAATGAAGTTTTTTTTTTTTTTTTTTATAGATATTTTGTTTGTAAAAAAAAAAAAAAAAAAAAAAAAAAAAAAAAAGGATTTTTCATTATATTATTTTAAAAGTTTGAATATGCGAATGAAAATAAATTTTTCCAGTGATATGAGTGCTTTGTTTTAATTAATTTTGAAAATATCTTTTACATAAATTAATTTTATCAGTAAAAAAAATAAAATTTTAATTTCCTTTTTAAAATTTTCAGTGAAATGTTTTCATTGGAATTTCTAATTATAATTTTGAAAACTAATATGAATTTATTTTCGTTTATTTTTTCTTCTGAAATAGCTGAAATTGCTAGAATTGCTCTCACGTTTTATAAAACATTCGCTATTTATGAATATATATAGAGTTTTTGAATTCTTATAAATTATCTTATAAAGTAAGAAATGGAAATATCAAAGGCAATTGCTGATTTTGTATGGGGGAAGGGCAGAAACTAGGAGATATACAAATTTATGAAAAGGACGTTTTTTTATTATTATTGTTTGCAGAAAAGGTAGAAGCAAAATCTTCTAAAATATATAAAATAAGCCACAACGATTTTTTCTACAGTGCATTTATCTTCTGTTATAAAACTATGGACAAATACATATATATATATATATATATTGTTTCTGAGGTTAATATTCAAAGAAGGCTTTCTTGTAGTAGAACTGAAAAAATGAAATATTTAGATATATTTATTAACCTATTAATGCCTAGCGTTCTCAAATGAGGACAGGTAATATCAGGACAGGTGCGTAGACTATTCATGTGTTCTTGGAATCTTTTTTCTTTTTCTTTTTCTTTTTCTTTGTAATAATTGATGACATTACTTTAAAAATTCCGACAATTTTTTATGTATTTGCACTGAAAAACAATTCTGTTACTGACATCTAGAATCTAAGTTGTGGCTCTAGAAAAATAGTTTCATGTTATCCTTATAAATTCTAGTTCCCTTTGAAAGCGAGTTCTAGAAGCCCATATTAGAATTCTAGAGCGTTCGCCTATATTCTCAAGGCCAAAGTTATTTAAAAATCTCTGCAAATAAATGAGACTACAAGAGGCGGGTTTCAGCAACTATAATCTTGGTTTATTACCAAATTCTAGAAAATCAAGCAAAAATTTCTCGCAATACAAATGATTCAGAAAATTTAGAGTATTCAGAATATGTTTCACCATCTAGAAATGTGTACACTAGAAATTCTCGATAATTTCGTACATTCAGTTTAATGACGTGCCTTACGCGCATAGCTCGGAAATCTATATTTCTAGTTAAGGGATTTAGAAAATGGCCATTTATTCATTCTAGAGAATGGCGGTATGTATTTTTTCTCAGTGTGCTAATAATGATTAGTTTCGTAATTTCCATAGCCATCTTATGGGTTTTCATTCATCGCACACGTATTTGCTTTTTGTGCAGGTATACAAACTAAAGTCAGGTTGAATAATAATATATATTATATCAAATACTTTTCTTTAGAGGTCTGTTAACATATAATTGTAAATTTATCTGTTATGTCGAAGTCTGTTATGTCTGTTATGTCTGCTATGTCGAATTTTCTACTTCGAAGTTATTTTCACATAAAATACCGAATATTCTGAAATAAGGAAAGGCTTTAATTTTTAAACTAACAGAAAAAAAAATGTTGGAATTTAGCATGTTTCACTCTTAGTAATCTATATTAATTTCAATTTGAAGTATACATGATAGTATCAAACTCTGACCTGCAGCTGGGAAATTCACCCAGGCAAGGATGTTGCCCCAATCATAACAAATTGCCTCAAAAACAGCTTCTCTCCCTCTGCTCCTGTGGCTATCTACACGGACGGTTCCAAAACGGATACCGGGGTTGCAGCAGCTTTTTGCGTGCTGGACTGGGGTTCCGTGGGCCATCGGTGGGCCTGCAGGCTCGAAGACTATAACACGGTTTTCCAAGCAGAAATCCACGCAATCGCTGAGGCCATACAATGGGCCAGTGTCTCGTACACTAATCAGCACTTTAACTTCTATAGCGATAGTCTCTCGGGCCTTCAGGCTATTGCTCGGCATCGGAGCAGACATCCGCAAATTTTGCACATTAAAAAACTTTTAATGAACCCAGACTTAACTTGCTCCCTGGCACACGTTTCTGCCCACAGGGGCGTCGCTGGCAATGAACTCGCTGACTCCCTTGCAAAAGAAGCAACTGATTTCCCCACCAAGTGTTCCCCAATTCCTGCCCCACCCTCCTATGTCAAAAATAGAATCAAAGAAATTATCAATCTCAAATGGCAAAACCTGTGGGATAGTTCAGAAAAGGGTAGGCACACCTTTTCGCTGATCCCACAGGCTCGTATTAATTCCTGGACCCTAGCCCCACCTATCACGGCTTTTTTAACAGGTCATGGCCCCTTCCCATCCTACCTTTACAAATTTCATTGCCGACGCTCTCCCCTGTGTTCTTGCGGCGAGGAGGGAACTCCGCAACACTATTATTTCCACTGCCCCTTAACAGCACAATATCATATTAGAAATCCCTCTCCCAGACCAATCAATTGGCTGGACAACATTTTAACAAGGAAACCCTTAATTAATAAATTAAATAAAATTTTCTCATTCCTAATGGATTTATGTAATCTAACTAACTAACCTAAAATCACAACTAAAGAAAAATTCTTTCTCATAAACACATTAACACATTTTCTTGTTATCTTCCCGTGTGCCCGTGATGCTGCTGTCGCCCTCATAAATGAAAGGGTCTAAACTGGTAGCGTGCCGCTTGTCGCGGAAGGCCACACAGCCTGGCACCCTCTCTCATATAATCAAGCGGCGCCCCGCGTCGCGGGCAGACTTGTGTCTGGCGCCGCTCTTGTGAATAACTATGCCCACTTGCATCGCCCCTTGTCGCGGGTTGGCTAAGCCAGGCGATGTATGATGTAATTTTTTTTTTCTCAATAAATGTCGGAGCAGCTCACGTGGATTTTCCTAGAAGCGCTCAACACCGCTCCTCGAGCGGTGAGCGGGGGCTGCTCCCTGTTCAAATACATGATAGTATATACAACAAAACTAATTCAGAAGTTAACAGATTAAACAAATCAGCAAAATAGAATACTAAAATTTTTCATGTACAGGATTTTTGAATTAAATCGAGAATGAATATATTATTTAAAGCTAGAAGGAAAAAAAAGGTTAGATCGGTTGAAGACAACGTGAAGACATGAAACTTCGCGATGAGGGTCGATTGAGAATAAGCAAGGCGTTGAAAAACTCAAAAAAAAAAAAAATAAATAAAATAAAATAAAAAAAACTTTTGTAGTTTTCTAATCTTTTAGCATAAAAGTGAACTTGAGTTAAAATCAGTTGAGACATTTTCGTGAGTTGTAGTAGTTGAAATGAATTTATTTTCAAATCAGTTTCATTTAATTGCATTTTAAAAATTTGATAATAACAGTCAGAAATGATGAGAAAATTATAACTATTCAAAATATTTTATGTTGTAATCTAGGGAATCGTCATGTATGTAACATTCCATACTATTCTCGAAATACCAGTACCAAGTGACCCTAATTTCAACAGTCGACTAAAAAAATCTACACTGGCGTTCAAAATTAAATTAAAAATCAGTTTTCCCGTTTTCTTCTTTTGCGAATAACTTTTAAGCAAATAAACATATAAACATAAAATTTAGACAGCATATCTGCTATCACATTATTAATAGAATTTCATGCAAATTTAGCATAAGTAATAATTTTTAAACTAATTATTACTTAACGTTTCTCAAAAGTAAGTTTTGTAAAATTAAAAAAACTTCATGACAAATGGTGTTAAGGATATATTACAGATAGGTGTAGGCGCATATGCCTTCAAATGTTAAACTAAATCCCGATTTTGTTTTCTGTATTCAATTATCTAAAGTTATTCACATCGGAAAAAAGAAAGGAGAAGAAATAGAAAACGGAATACAAGAAGGAAATCCGGTTTTAATATAACAAATGGAAGCATGTATATCTTTACCTATCTGTATTACATCCTTATGACTATTTTTCAGTAAGTTTTCTTTTCTAAAATTGCTGAAATTTTTCATTTTTTTTCCATTTTTGAGAAAAATTTAACAATCATTAGTTTAAAAAATATTATAATGCTAAAGTTATATAAAATTCTATTAATGATATAATAACGAAAATAACATCCAAATTTATTGTTCATGTGATTATTTGTATAAAAGTTATGAGCAAAAGAAGAAAACGAGAAAACAGGCTGTTACTTTAATTTTGAACCCCAGTGTATTAGCGATGCGTTATCAGTATTAGGCAAAATTTGTTGTTTAACCCGTTAACGCCTGAATTAATTTTGAAAAATATTATTAGCTGATTATTTCACTTCTAAATTAATATAGACAACTGACAGTAAAATATATTAACCTAAACTATTCTTCTGATAGTTTTAAATTTAAAGCCTATCCTCATTTATTGACGTTTAGTGTTTTAGCGAGAAAACTTCGAGATAGAAAAACTTTGAGATAACAGATTAATTTTCTATTATATGTTGACAAAGATCTCGAAAGTATAGTATTTTATAATACATATTATTATTCAACTTCATGTAAGTTAGTATACCTGCGCAAAAAGCAAAAATATGTGCGACGAATGAAAAATCATAAAATGACTATCCAAATTATGAAATAATAATTAATAGTAGGCACATAAAACTTTCATTGATCATTTAGAGTGATGCTATAAACTCTCACTAAAAAGCAAAAATCATTCCAAGAAACTACAAAAAATATACGTGCCATTTTATTAGCTGTCCTCAAATGAGGACACTGAGCGCTAACGGGTTAATTCTTAGATTTCGGCGATAATTTCTATTCTGTGCGTTCGCACATGCTTTTGCACGTGCCAACTGTAGCCAAGTGATGGGCCTCAGTGGGCTGAATTTGCCATGGAGATAAAATCATGCATAGAAAATAAATATGATTTTTTAAACCGCATTATTTTTTTTCAGATGAAGCAACATTTCATATAAAAACATTGTGAATAAGCTAGATTTTTGATGATCAGAAAATCTCCAAGCAGTACAGGAAGTGGGGAAAAAAGTCCAAAAATCAATGTGTGATGCTTCTCTTTCATATGATATAGCCACAAAATCATTTTTTTCTCAGACTTCTTTGGCGGCAAATATTTAACTGGACATATTGCAAATTTATGCAATACATCAAAGAAAATGTTTACAATCATATGATATTTCAAAACAGTTGTTGAAGGTTTTCGTACCTCAATAATAACTGTTGTTGCCACTGCGACTACCAAAATGCTGTAGCGAATATGGCTGGTACTTGACTACTGGCTACATATTCCCAAGGCTACCAAGGGAGCCCAGGTGGAAATTCATTGATTTTTTCTAAAAACTATACGAATCTTGTTATATATAATTTTGCATTTTTTCTTATGATTTTAAAATTTATGCAAAGTATAGCGGTTTCTCCAAATTAAGGGTATTTGATTCGGACATGTTGTATAATAATCAACCTATAAAGTAACTGAGCAGTTTTAAAGAACGTAGGCATAGTGAGGTATAAAAAATAAAATTTTGTTTGAATTTAGAAAGATTAACTAATATTACGTTGTTCAGAAGAGATAATTGCTACACTGAATGAAGTGATTTAAGTTTACATAATCCGCTATGATTTAAAAAAAAATGTATATCATTTTGAACTCTTATTGCCAATAAGAATTTTACTAGATTAGTTTAAAATTTATGTAACACTTTTCAATAAGTAGTCGAGGTATCTGAAGCTGAAAATCAACAGAGTTTTAGAGAAGCAGAAAAATAGCGGAAGAAAATAAATTATAGATTAAATAGTCACATATGCCACGGAATCTCTGTTATGGTTATAATCAGCTGAATTTCTGGTGATAAATAATCTTAATTAAATCTTATAGATATGTTGAAACCTATCGAGAAGATTGCAATTTACTTTTAAGAAATTAAAAATAATTGATTCCATTAAAGGTAAAGTTATTACAGCGACCATGCTTAAATATTTCCCCCGAATATTCTGACCAATGTCAGTTGATTTTTCTCGTTTTCCAATTTAAAGTCTATATATTTTAATTCGTTCAATGTAAAACGAATGCTTTCATTTTCCTTCTAATACATAATTTTCGATTAAAAAAGTATCTTCTATGAAAAATGTTTTACAAGTTCCATAAAAAAAAGTGTATCATAAAAATAACGGTCAACTGAAAGCACGTGAAATAAACTGCAATTGAAGTTTATTCTAGGATTTGCCGGAGTTATACAGTCGGCAGCAAAATTATTCTAGCACTAGCAATAATCCCTGTCTAAAAAAAGTACACTTAATACTGCTTTGTTAAATAAATCCTTTTCGAGTCATGTTCTTAGTCTAAGAACATGATTCGACAAGGAATTATTTAACAAAACAGTTTTAAGTGTACATTTTTGATATCGGATTTATTGGCTAGTGCTCGGATACTTTTGCTGCCGACTGTATCAATCAGGCCTTGCAACGTTCCTAAAATTTTACAATAATTTTATTATATTGTCACCACTCCATTAAATCAATATTTTTTACATATTGTTTACACATGATTTAGCATTAAATCATTCAAGAAAAATATTTTAAAATTGTTACAAATATTATAAGTAATGGAATCTAATACTATAATTATAATTATCAACAACGAAAATTCATTATATCACTAAAAATATTTATATAAAAGAAAGTATTTTTATTGTTTAAAAAAAAATAATAATAATAATTCAATACTTTAAATTTCCATATTATCGTGCGAAGGTATGAAACATACGCATTGGTCATGCTACAAAAATCTACGCAAAGAGTGAGGCATACTATTTTGCATGTTACAGCAAAAGAGTAAAAAAAAGTGTTAAGATATTAAGTCTATAAAATAATAATAATAAACTAAAAACGTTCCTCTATTTCGTTTTCTTAAATTTTCATGTTATAAATAATGAAAAATTTCAAGGTTGTTACAAGCGTTTTATTTTTAAATAATAAAATTTAATGCTATAATTATAATCGTACTCTTATATTAAACGAGTAAATCAAGTTGTTATATGTATATATAGATATATGTCTTGGGGATCTCGGCAACGGCTCTAACGATTTTTGTGAAAGTTTGAGGTTAAGGGCTTTTTGTGTGTGTGTGGGGGGGGGGGATTCTGTCTTTGACAGAATTTAATTTAGTACGACAGGACTAATTTATATTTTGCAAACTAAAAATAAATAAATGAATAAATGAAATTTTAATCAGCCACCCTGGCTAATAATAAGCTCGACATTTCTCACATAATAACCGTTGGCAAGATCATCGTATCTGTAAATGCAGATGTTACGTGTATTATGTAAGAAACGTCGAGCTGGTTATCAGCCAGAATGACTCAGCGGAAGAGCACCCGCACGCTAAGCAGGGCCTGGGTTCAATTCACAGCTTTGATATTTTTCACATAGTTCTTAAAAAAAAAAAAAAAAAAAAAAAAATCAGTCTTATACTCCAAACTACTTATAACGAATTTTCACGGTTGATGAATTTATTAATAAAATATCTAAATATTTTAAGATAGTTTAAGAAATTAAATGGTAAAATTGGATATCAGCAGGCATCCTGGCATATTGGAAGTGTTACAACGCAAAACCTCTGAAAGAAATAGTCCTGTCGTATGAAAACGATTGGGCTTATCCTCATCTTCAGGAAAATTCGTGTTCACCGTTAAACCTTTATCGTCCAGTTGTATCATATGGCAGAAATTATGTTCATTCGGATATGGATATGAAAGTTTGGGATTAAGTGTTTTTTTGTGTTGCTAAATCGATTGACATATCTTCATTTTAGGAAAATTCACGTTCGCTATCAACTTATAGGCCAGTTGCAATATATGACAGAAATTGGGTTTACTTCGAAATGGATTTAAAGATTTTGGTGAACGTTTGGGGTTAAGAATAGTTTAAAATGAAAAATTAATTAGATTTATCCTCATATGAAGGAAAACTTGTGCTTGCTCTTAATCCTTTATCCAACGCTTGCCAAATATGGCAAAAAATGGGTATAGTTAGAAATAAATTTAACCATTTTCATAAAAGTTCCAGGTTAATTGTGTTTTTAAGTGAAAAATCGATTAGATTCATTTTCATATTCGGAAAATTCGCATTTTCTGTTAACGCTTTAACCTCCTGTTACAAAATATGTCAGAAATTGGGTATACTCGGAAATAGATATAATGAGTTTGAGGAAAAATTGCGGCTAAAAGTTTATGTGGTGAAAAATCGATTGGACTTAAAGTCATCTTCAGGAAAATTTGCATGCGCTGCTAACCCATCAACTGTCGATCAAAAAATATGGCAGAATTTGGTTTACTTGGAAATGGATAAGACGATTTTAATAAAAACTTCGAGTTAACGATTTTTGAGAAGACAAACCCCTTGGACTTATCCTCATCTTTGGCAGAGCTAGCTTTCACAGTTAACCTTCATTTTGTATATGTCAAAATATGGCAGAGACATGTTTTTTTAGAAACTATTTGAATGATTTTGATAAAAAATTAGATATTTGGAATTTTTCAGTTTAAAATTGAATTGTAAACATGAAAAAATGACATTTTCTTTAGGAAATTAAGCTTTTACAGGTAACCCGCGCTTCCTCTAGTAAAAAATGGCAGAATCTTCCTTTTTCTTAAAGTATTCGAATTATTTTAATAAATATTTAGTGTGTTTTTGAGATGACCTTTCGATCTAAAATACCCTCATCTTCAATATAATTAGCGTTCACTGGTAACCAGCACATAACGCGGGAGAAATACGGCACTAACTTTAGATGAAATGTTTTTTTAGATGAATGTCTCATTAGCCATCGCTTTTCTTTGCCAGGAGCAATATATAGCAGAAATTTGGTCATCTAGGAAACTGCTTAAGTGATTTTGATAAGAAATTATAGTTAGATATTTATTATGATAATTCGATTTGAATTTTCCTTATCTCCAAAAAAATTAACTTTCAGTGGTAACCCGCTCTCCTTCCTTAGCAATTAAAGAAGAAATGTAATTATTTGAAAACAAACTACTGTATCTATGAATGATTTTTACAATAAGGCCGAGTGAACTCGGTCATCCGGGTACTTATCAATAATGAAAGAAAATTCATTATATAACTAAAAATATTTAAATTAAAGAGATTATTTATAGTTGGTAAAAAGAAAAAAAAAAAAAAAAAAAAACCTTTAATTTCCTGTATTATCGTGCAAAGGTGTGAACCATCCATTCGACTGGGGCTTTGTTCTCATCTACCTTTATACATAAAGTAAGATTAGAGAGTTGTCTACCTAGAAATAAAAAATTAAAAAAATTTCAATGACAAAATACAAAGTTTACAATAAATTGCCAAATATAGGGACAATTTTAATTTCGGAAACCAAATTTGAATCCACAAGAAGAAATAGACTGGAAGCCTCAAGCCACACAATCATTTTAAAACCTAATTTTGTTGACATTCCGGTATCTAATGTGTTTCATACGTTTATTTTCTCGTCTAAATTGTTCTGTTTCTTTCTTTGCCTTTGTCTGTTTATATTGCCATATCCGTATAGTACACCTTCTCCCCAAAACATCGAGTTTTGACTAGGACAGGACATACAAGAATGTCCTGAGGGAGAAAATATGTTATACGGGTTTTAATATTCACTTTATTTCCTCTCTTTTTTAAGGCGATTCTTCCCCTTTCTCAACCTTCACCTATAGCAATCAGTATTTCCGTAGCCACAGGCCAAATAATCATTTTAACGCTTCATTCTGTTGCTGGCCATTCATTGCCATCCATTGTATTTTTATTCATTTATTTTCCTTTTTAAATTTTCTTGTTTATTTTTTTCCTTCTTTCTTTAATGTATACTTAAAAGCGAAGAAACATAGAAAGTAGAAGTAAACAATATTTTTGGATAACGACAGCAATAGTTAAGTTTTGTTTTTATTATAGATGTATAGATTATTATAGATTATAGATTATATTTTATTATAGATTTTATATGTTTTTTCCTTGCCATATTGAGACTTTTGCCATATATTTAATACATAGAAACTTCTTTCATAAACAATTTGATATTAAATTACGTAATTTTTATTAATTTTTATTTACTTTCTACAGAAACAAATTTTTTAAATGTCAGTCACTATTGTCTCTGTGTCTACAGTCCCTTTACAGATTATTTTGTTTAGGGGTAGGAGTGACACTATAGTAAAAGCAGATAGATATCAATTTTATGTTATTAATTTATATTTATTTTATCATAGATCTATTATAAGTTTCTTAAGGAAGACAAGTTCTTTTGATAACTTTTAAGTTTAATTCAATTTAAATTAATTTTGTTTTATTTAAATTTTTGAGTTAAAAATCAAAGATCTGTATTTCAAAATTTCCTGTTCTCTAAGCATTTGTTTCTTAAACAGATAGTTTACATTTATTCAATTTTAAGAGATTTTAGAAATTATTTTCAGATTATGAAACTGTTTATATATTTATAATTGTTAAAATTAACGAATTAAGTATTTTTAAGTGTGTGTCACTTCTATCCCTACAACTCTGTCATTGATATCCTTTTATTAATAAAATCTAAAATAGATTCAAATGCTGGCTTGGTGATCCAGTTGGTAGGATGCTGCTTTCTGGATCCCTAGGTTCCGGGTTCGAAGCCCAGTGCAGGCACGGATGTTTATGTTGTCCTATGTATTTATAAGATAGTGTGCATTGTTACTGTGAATTGTAATATGGATCATTCAAGATAAAAGTCACTGTAACTATAGATCTCAAAGTTGATAAATAAATTCATATTTATCACAGACAGATAATAAACAATATAGATAATGAGCAATGTAACAATCACGTAATGAAATTACCCATTTACTGGAGAATCAACCCATACAAACTTCATACACAAATCATAAAGTGATTAAAGATTTTTTTTTTTTTTTTTTTTTTTTTTTTTTTTTTTTTACGAATCAATGGCGAATATTTAAATTTTCAAATCAGTAATTCCTAAGGTGACCATGTGTCATGGAAATTCGAGGACAATCTACAGTCGGCAGCAAAAGTATCGGAGCACTAGCAATAATCCCTGTCTAAAGAAATAACACTTAATACTTCCTTGTTAAATAAATCCTTGTCGAGTCATGTTTTCAGCCAGTCTAAGAACATGATTCGACAAGGATTTATTCAACAAAACAGTTTTAAGTGTACTTTCTTGATATGGGAATTATTGACTAGTGCTCGGATAGTTTTGCTGCCGACTGTATAATTTGAATCGTGGTCGCAATGTCCTCCATGTTCCCATCCAAATTATACCTCTGCGGATCACCTGAGGGGGGCTTATCCCCACCGTGGGGGATCAAAAGTGTGATGGCATGGATCGGGACCATCCTTGCGGGTGAGTCCCAGATCTTTACCAATTGCCCTAGTGTAGCCATAGTTCGACGTATAATCCACTGATCCTCAATCATATTTTTAAATTGTTTTCTCTAAATTTAAAAAAGTTGTAGCAAGGAAATTATTTTTCATAATTATTTAGTCCTCATAACAAATAACATTTGCCATTTAACAACATAATAACATTTTAGTCCTCATTTACTTAGCATAAACTTAGTAACCAGGCAAATGTAATAATGCTTAATGCTAATATATTATAAAAGTATTCTAATATGGTCACTATATAAATTGGTGAAATTTTCACCTCGGTGGCGATGAATGCTTGTGTAGATCTAGGTAACTGAGTGGTAATAAAGAGTCCCAATCGTATTATATAATATATTCTTCTTCAAAAAATTATATCAGTTGTTGATTCATATCTATGACATATATGAATTATCGAATCTGGAGCTTGTTATTATAAAGTTTTGTAAGCTTGTCAGCCAAGGTAAAATATCAAAAACACGGAGTGTATTTAGAGATAATTTAGCTATGCTGGAAAATTGCCCCCGTTTGATATGCCTTATAGGTAAAACAATATGCCACATGATCTCATCAGTGTATTGTTGATATCTTGCTTTACCCAGGAGAAGTAAATCGAATAACGTATCTCGAATAACAAACAATGAAGCCCAGGGGGCTTATCAAAGCTGTCTTATAATCATCTTACTATTCCAAACTCTTCCTATTGGGCATACAGTCGGTAACAAAAGTGTCCGAACACTAGCAAAAATTCCTATGTAAAAAAAGTACACTTCATACGGTTTTGGTAAATAAATCCTTGTCGAATCCTGTTCTTAGTCAGTGTAAGAATATGATTCGATAAGGATTTATTTAACAAAACCGTATGAAGTGTACTTTTTTTACATAGGAATTTTTGCTAGTGTTCGGACACTTTTGTTACCGACTGTATATTGCACTCGTCCCCCCTCCCCCAATCTCGCCATTATGCTTATTGCCTCTATTTAAAATGTAGTAGATTTTGCAACTAACGAAGAAAGATTGATTCTTTTACAATGCATTTTGTCTTTTATAGATTTTGTAGTACTTTCAAGAAATTTCTTCTTCGTTTTAAGAAAAAATGTTTTTATTTAGAATAAAAAGGCTTAATTTATTTTTCATTTTGAGGATTGCCATGATACATGGCTTACTTTGGGGAATCCTATACAAAAAGAGAACCAATAATAGTGCTTTCTGAGAACCAAAGCATTAAAAATTTTCTCTTCTCACACTATTCATAAATTAAAATTGTATTCTAAACAGAATTTAATTTTAGACGAGAAAGTTATTTTTACTTCCGTTATCCGATTGTCGTACAATCCTTGTCGAATCCTGTTCTTAATCAGCGTAAGAACATGATTAGATAAGGATTTATTTAACAAAACCGTATGAAGTGCACTTTTTTTACATAGGAATTCTCGCTAGTGTTCGGACACTTTTGTTACCGACTGTAGCTAACGAAAATACTGTATATGAATCAATTCAAAAAGTATCTTATACTGATTTTTTTTTTTTGTTTTAAATTTACGTATTTTAGCGTCTTTTGTGTACAAAACAGTGTTTTTTGAAAATTGGTCAGCGTGTATGTAAGTATGTGCTTAAGGGGGGGGGACCTTCTGACTATCATATCTCCAAAGACGAAATAAGATTTACCAACGAAACTTCATAACCAATACAGTCCGGTGTACAAACGAGCTTGAAAACTTTTAGTAAAAATACCGGAAGTAGCGCTTAATACGCCGGAAATAGAAGCGTAAGTTCATATCTCAAAAACAGTTCTAACGATTTTTTTTTTCAAAGTTCTTATTTGAAGAAACATTATATTCCCATTTTAGATTTAATTTCGGATGTATTAATTGATTACTTCATGAAAACTGATAATTATCCTGAATAAGTAGGTCAGTTTCAAGTCTCGAAAGTAAGTTCCTTAAGAAGCGGCTGTATGGATTTTCTTCAAACTCGCCACATAACACTCTTTTAAACGTCCTTTTGTGCGTAATATTTGGTTTCCGGTGAACAGATGAGTTTGCCAAATTTTAGTTAAAATCGGAAGTGGGACCGAATTGCTTCAGAAAAATTGTTAGGTGTCTGATTCGTTAAGTGAATTTTATGTCTTCTGACTACACTATCTCTTAAAATAGTTTATAATTTCTGTAGCAGTGGATATTGGAAATTGTGTGGTTGTTACACACCAGATTTGTCTTTATCTGGATGTTGCCGGACATGTTGCTTAATTCAAGGTTGTTTAACACAAAATGGTGATGACACTTTTTTATGAACTTCTTTTCGGAATAACTTGTTTCCATTTAAAATTTACAAAAAATTACGAGGCAAACAATAATAAAATATCAAAGAAACTCATGAGCCATTTTTCTTTTGTCGAATTGAAGTAAAGATACGAGTTTAAGTTACGATAAGAGTCACTAGGCAACATTACTTATTTTAGATATTTTAATATTGCTGTCAAATGGTTGATGAATGCAACACTTTTGAGATAACGTTGAGTTTTAAATTTTTTTGTTCGCTGACTAAACTATCAATGAATGAACTTAATCACATAGCTAGGGATAATTTTGTTGGACCACTTTGTAAATTGTCTGTAAAATAAACTCTGCGAGCCATTTCTTTTATTTCACAATACTTCTTCTTTACACTCAGTTTCACATATATATTTCCTCTACAGAATGGCGACAGAAGAAAACCCGTTCTGTGTGCTTGAGACGAGCAATATACCCCATTAGTGTTATGATCCTCCATGTACATGTCCAATTTTTATTAAAAAATGTATTTAGAATAATAAAAAGTTTTCTTATTGAAAGTCTCAGAACATTTATTTTCGAATTCGAATTATTTTTTGAACGGATGAGAACAAACAGCTTGATTGATTAACCTTTTAAGAAACCTTATCTTATTTTTTATCCACCATTAATTCAGAATCGATTCTGTCCTAAATTCTTACTTATACTACTCTTCGATGCCACACTTTTTCTTTTTACTATTTTTTCCTTAAAAAAAAAAAAAAAAACATTATATATATATATTCTCCATGCATAACAATTTACTTCTTCTTATGGCGATTGTTACGTCCTATATTCTGTCAATTTATCGTTTTTATTTTTGTTTCCGAATATATTTTTGTATCCATGACATAAAAAAAAACTTACTTTTCCAAAGATTTTACATTTATTTTAAAGTTATCAATATTTTATTTTTTAAACAAAGTATAATAATAATAATAATAATAATAATAAAAAGAAAGATGCACATGAAACAGTAATTAATATTATTTCTTAAATAGAATTTTATTTTAGATAAAATGTATAGAGCACATTGTGTAATTTTTTAAACTAGTTATTAATTGTTTGTTTTAACTCGGTAGCAAATCATAAGAATTAAAGCTATTTTTAATTTGACAGACCTTATATAATAAAAACCTAATCTGTTGACGTAATCTATTGATATATATATATTCTCCATGCATAAAAATTTACTTCTTCTTATGGTGATTGCGACGTCCTATATTCTGTCAATTTATCGTTTTTATTTTTGTTTTCGAATATACTGTTGTATCTATGACAAGTAATAATAATAATAATAATAATAATAATAATAATAATAATAATAATGATAATTACTAACTTTTCCAAAGATTTTACATTTATTTTAGAATTATCAATATTTTATTTTTTAAACAAAATATAATAATAATAATAATAATAATAAAGGTGCACATGAAACATTAATTAATATTATTTCTTAAACAGAATTTTATTTTAGATAAAATGTATAGCATTGTGTAATTTTTTTTAACCAGTTATTAATTGTTTGTTTTAACTCGGTGCCAAATCAAAAGAATTAAAGCTGTTTTTAATTTGACAGATCTTATATAATAAAAACCTAATCTGTTGACCTAACATACAATTTTAAATGACCTCGTATCATATCTGCATTCTATTATATATTTATCAAGTTGATCTTTATCCTTTTATGCCATTGTGAGTAAATATTTCCGACAAAAGATCATTAAATTAAAACAAGTTTTTAAATTTCCGCTGAGTTCCATTAAGTCCTTTTAAAAGAAAATACTCTCTCCGTTTATCTAGAAAATATTTAAATCAAATGCTTTTAGGAATGTTTTTCCTTGCGTACTTTTAAAAGAAATTTATTCAGTTTTTATAAGGAATTAGATTTACCACACCGAATTGTTATTTAAAGTTTGACTCATTTATTCAGAAAATAAACGAGTATTATAAGAAGTAGTATAGAAATAATAGTATAGAAATAAGGGCGCGAAAACTTGCTATAAATAAAATATTATCACAAGAGTTTTGTTATCAAATTATAAACTAACATTTATTTTTAATTATATTTCAAAACTATCATTATTGCAAAAAATTTTTGTTTTCAAAAAATAATGAAAATAGTCTATCGCATAATTTTCTCACATTTTCAAGACTTTTATTTTTAAGTAACTGTTTCTTATTTTTGCATGTGTTTTTGTTGAATAAACAAAATCTGGTTAGCGCAACAAAAAAATTTCTGTTGAAATATATTGCAAACGAAATTTTGTTCAGATTAATAAAATAGTTTTAATGATTTGTTTTGCAATTCTTAAAAAAAAAAAAAAAAAAAAAAAAAAAAAAAAATTGTTACAAAAAAATGATTTTTTATCAGAAATATACAAAAATTACAGTAAAATTAAACAAAGAAACTTTTTATAAAAGAGTACCACATGACTGGCGTTTATAAATGATAAGTAAAAACTTTGAATAAACACTGTAAAATGCAAAGAACTCGCAACAGTCGTTTCGGGTAGAAAGTAAACGCGAATTTTCGTCAGGCGCACAAAGTAGGCATGAGTGCAACAGAACAAAGCGGAAACATAAGTTTTTTACTTTTTAAAGAAATTCTTTTATATAAACAAATGCCAACCAATCTTGTTGAAATTTTGTAAATTTGTTAACAACATTTTTTATTTTATTTTATTTTATTTTTTTATGTTGACGTATCAAAATTGATTCTAACAAAAATTTAGTTTAAAACGATAAAATAACATCAACAAAAATTAAACTTATTTTGTACTTTTCAATCAAATCTGTAATTGTATTCTTTGGGTGACATGTTTGTACCTAAATTTAACATTACAATTTTTAAGTTAATAGGTTTTCTAGGAGTTTTGAGGGTTTTTTTTTTTTTTTTTTTTTTTTTTTTATGTAGAGAATTTTTGTTATTTTTCTAATTCATATATTCCTTTTAGGTATAAAAAGTTTAAAAAGGCAGTTATTTTTATAATATATTGTACTTCTTTCAGAATGCCCAGTTAATTTTTCAACATAAATTTTGTAGAATTTTTGTTTATTATTGTCTGTAGAACAATATAACTCATTTTGCTATTCATGTATGCTGTAACTAAAAATTCTGCTTTATGAATGATTTTTTGCAATTTCTGGAGTGATAGAGGAGTAACTGACTTCGGAATAACATAGAGAAAAAATAATTATGCTTAAAAATTTGAAATTATCGTTGCTTCATTAACACGTTCGTCGCCGCGTCACCCATATCTGTTTGACGGGTGTGCTTCCGTAGGAGCCCCATCACCCAATATGGGTGACGCTCTTCCTGTTCAAGTTAATATGATTTTCAGTTGGATTTTTAAAAGGAACTCAGTGGAATAAGCACTGAAATATAAATATAGGATATACAACATAAAAATACTAAAATTATACACATTATACTATACTTTTTATTAATTTATATTTAGGATAACATTTTACATTATACTATGAAATTCTATTTATCACTTTCCTTCTAAAATCACCACTTCGTCATAACTACTCTCTTTATTTCCAATAATGCTTTTACGCCGTCCAATGAACATTTTGAGGATAAAAAAGTCACTGATGTGCGCCTCGAAAAAAGTATGCTTCTCGACTAAATGATGGATCTGGGATAACTGCAGTAAGATCCCAGGCAGTCCTCTAGCCGAAAAGCTTATCGCTCTTCACATTTCAAAACTAAATACTTTGTAATGAATCGAATGTTCGCAAACCTTATTCGAGTTGCATCCCTGCTATTTTCCGCTTATGGCCGTGTTTACTTTCTGGAGCCCCGGCGGTCGAATTTGGGACCGGCGAGAAACTCATCCGAATCACGCTGGGCAATGAACGTGTCAAAGCGTCTCACACTGAAAAGTTATCGTGTTGTTTCAGCGTAATAGTGACCCTAAAAAATTCATATATATATATTTTAAATTGCAGTTTAATTTGGAATATTTTTATACTAATTGTAATCGATATATCTCTGATTTCATTGACATTGCTTACCACTTATTACTAACGTTATACACTGTAAAAAATAACGATAGATTTACAGCAGAATGTGTTGACAATATGGGTACCAGCAAATTCTTCTGTTATAAAGAAGTAATTTACAACAGAAACAACTGTAAAAGAGTCTCTCTTTACAAATGTTTCCGCTGTAAATGGCCTTATTTAACAGCAGAATGTGCCGGCAATATGGGTGCCAGAACATTCTGTTGTAAAAACTGACGTTATTTTTTTACAGAGTAGGACTTTATCTATTTATAAATATTGGATTTTATTTATTTATTTATTTATTTATTTTATCATAGCGAACGTAATTTAAAATTATAGTGCTTGAAATTCTATTCTATTTGTAAAAATATATCTTTTTAGAAATACAGTGATAAATTCTTTAAATATTCATTTCATTTAAGGTTCGCAGTACACTGTAAAAAAAAAAAAAAAAAATCTGAAATGGATCGTTTCGTTTTGGGAAAGGAAAATTATAATTTACAACTCGATTCGATTCAGATCTGCAACAAAACCAACCTTTTTGGTAATAAAAGAGACTTTTTGGAAATGTTTCGTTACGAAAAAGAAAAAAAAAAGAAAGAAAAGAAAAGAAAAGAAGATTGGTAATAAAAAATTGGTTGTTGCAAATCTGAAATGAATCGTGTTGTAAATTAAAACTTTTTGCTCCCAGTAAATCAATCTGTTTCATAAAATGCAACTAGTTGCCTTTTTAAAAACTAAATGTTTCAGATTTTTTTTTTTTTTTTTAGAGTGAACTCTTAATTTTCTTTTTATACATCTAGTTCTGAATAGCAATTTTTTGTCATAAAAGGAGTTTATAACTTAAAAAAAAAAAAGTTTATTGTTCTAAAATAGCGGTGGAAAGTCCTTAAAGAACAACGGCTCCATACGAGCCCTGTTATCTTATTTAAAACACTGGTATGTGATTAAAGTTATTAAATGTGCTTGTTATTAATTATATGGAATCCCCATGATATGGACATTTAACGAATTTTCTAAAATATGGATTATATTAATCTATGACGATTATTCTAATATTTGAATTTTTAATAGACAGGTTTTTGAAATTCATGTTTATGCTAAAAATAAAGCGCAATGATAATAAACGTAAAATATGACTTTCGTTCCCAATGAACTATTTTTTAAACATTCTGTTTATTTCTAAAATAAATTAACATATATGATGCATAAATAAGTCTAAAGCACGGAATTCTCAATTGAACTGTTCCTTAAATGTGAAGTTTTCTGTTCATTTATAAAATAAAGTACATATATAATGTATAAATAAGTCTAAAGCACTAATACTTCTACGACAAGATTATAAAATAAGGTTATTATGACGATTTTTTTTTATTAATATTTCATAGAAAAAAAAAAATCGAATAAAGAATAATCACCAGCTTCTTCTTTGTCTATTAAAATTCTCTATATTCAACTTTTCAATGTTTTCTAGCAAGAAAAAAAAATGTATTTTCACTTATGCATGGATGGACTATAAAGAACATCGAAATATTTCATGATATAAAATTATTGAGATCCACTGAAACGTTGATTTTGAAGTAATCCTCATTCCTTTTACATTAAAAAAAAAATGACAAACGCGTTATGCTTCGGTATATTTTAGAGAACTACACTGTAAAAAACAATATATATATATATGCATATATGTACATGTGTATATATAGAGGAGAAGGTGTAAAAATGGGCATAGGTGCAAATATGGGCACCCTTCCACAAGTGGTTATAGGAGTTGCTGAAGTGTGGCGGCAAGGTCTGTAGATGGTGCTATTTGCTGAAATAAGAAAACAGAGATCAGTTGGAACCACTCTTTCAAGTAGTGTGGATGCAGTGTGAGTTATTGTGTGAATTGATGTTTGTTCTGGACTACAAATTTTTGACAGTTATCTGAAATAGTTTTCTTTTCATGATCTTGTGGTTAGTTTAAAATGGTTTCGCAGTGATATCCAGAAAGAGGAGATCCTAAGCTACTTTTAGAATCATACCTTTAGTCACGCACAACTTTAACTTACATGTGACAGAGGCCATCTTTTTTTAGGTAAGGTTGGTATAAATATGGGCACCCTTTCTTTGTGTAAATATGGACCCCAAGAACATCAAATGCATACTCTCCGTTTTATATATCTCCTATCCCCAATATTGAGAAGAGAATCACTACTCGTGGGCGCAAAGCAGCAGGGTCCTCCAGCCTCATCATTTGATGACCATACAAGGATCAATTGACTAAGTCGGTTGACAAAAGTGCTCAAAATAAGACATCCTTGAGTTTTCCCAGGATAATATACCAGCCAGGGTCTGGTAAAGTAAAAGACTGGCCAAGAGTGCGAGGGTCAATGGCCTTCAAAGAAAGAAAATTCGACCCACGAAACTGCTGTGACCCTCCTCTTATCAATAGCGATGATGATATTAATCTGGATATCAAACACGGGGATAGACTAGATTCGAGCGATGCAACTTGCATTTTTTGTGATGGAATGTTCGCTGAACACACTCGCAGAGAAGTGTTATAATGTGTTATATATCAAATGTGGGCACACTTTGATTGTGCCGGTTTTGAAAGAGCCAGTTACGTCAACGATTTCTGTAAATAATTTTTCTTATGACAAATAAATTCTCTAACTTTTTGTATTGTTTTATCATATTTTAAAACATTTTAAACTTTTTTTTGTGACTTTTTTGGAAAAGCAAAAGTTTTTTTTTTGAAATATTTGCACCCCATTTTTTCTAGTGCATTTTAAAAAGTTTTTCGTAAATCTTCGTTTTTGAATTGAAATAATTAATATCAATCATTGTTTTGCCTCTTATTTAGTAAACTTCTTATAGTTGCTAATGAAGGTCAAAAACGTAGAATTTTTTAATATTAAAGTAACTTTAAGTCAAAAACAAAAAAGGAAGCCCATATTTACACCTTTTCCTCTATATATCTGAAATGTTCCGTTTCGCTTTTTTTATTCGTTTTGTGAACGAAAAGTTTTAGTTTACAACGTGTTTCGTTTCAGATATACAATGAAACCAATTTTTTTTTTTTGGTCATTTTTGAAAAACTTTTTGGAAAATCTTCCAATACGGTTTCGTTGCGGATCTGATACGAATCGTGTTATAAATTAAACCTTTTTGTTACCAAAACGAATCGATTCTTTTCACAATATTTTTTACAGTGTACACAGAGATTTTCCCCAATATTTACTCCATCCATCTAATCGGGGAATAGTTAGCTCTCTGGTCTTCAGTTTGTAGGTGCTGGGTTCAAAACCTAGTTCTGACATGGATGCTCATATTGGATATAAATCCACTTTAGTCCCGAATTAACGATTCTTAATGTATAAAACGTGAACGTATAGCGACAACTCAAGTCCAATATTTATTCCAAGGTCAGGAAGTACCTTTCTTTGCTTCGATATTCATTATAGTTGCGCAATGGCAAAAAAAAAAAAAAAAAAAAAAAAAAAAAGGATAAATTATATTTAAAAAAAGAAAAGTCATGTAACCTGAAACAATTTTAACTTAGAATAATGATGTAACATTCTTATATAATCTAATGTTTAGACTAAAAGTTTAATTTTGATCCATTACAATATTCTAAGATTATTATTTATTTTTATTTTTTTGTTTAAAAGAAGCCAATTTTTCTATTTCAATTTCCGTAATTTAAAAAGTTCACTTACTATCTTTCTATGATTTAATTAAAAAGTTCAAAACAATTTTCTCTTAAACGCTGAATCATGATTAAATTCTAAAAAAAAAAAAAAAAAAAAAAAAAACTTATTTTGTGTAGGAAAATTAAACTGCGCAGCTGTTTGTGATCATAAGTTCAATTTTTAAAAAAAGCTATTGTTAATTTATTTTAGATGCTTACTTTTAGATTTAAAAAAAAAAAAAGAACGATTGATTAAAAAAAAAAAAAAAAAAAAAAAAAAAAAAAAGCGACACAAAAATAAATGGATATTTTTAACAATTAAAAGTGTTATAACTTAAGCTTTTTTAATTACACTAAATAATATGGCAACGCTCCCCTTATTGATATAACTTAGATTTTAATTGCGTTCCTGTATCTAAATTAATTGTGTTCCTGTACCTAAATTAATTGCGTATATAATTCCACTGCGTATACCTCAAACATGGATAAGAGCTAATGAATGGTAAAGAATTCTATGGATTTATTATTTGCTCTATGAATTTCAGATTTCCTTCAAGTAAGCGTTTTCATCCTTTAGTATAATTATTTTGGATTCTTACAAATCTTACAGATAAAATAGATTTGTCTAGAAACGTGCCTTATCATCTGATACAAACTTAGTAGATGCTGGAAAGTGAATTATGTGTGAAGTATTTTTTTTTTTCTAAATTATTTTATTGAAATGTCAGCAATTTCAAGAACCATTTGTTCTTTATTTTATTGAAAAATTTTGAAATCCAAAGTAGAAACATGTATTTTCCTCTTTTGAGCTTAAGATAGAAACTTCTGAACTAAAAAAGAAAGTACTAAATTAAAGGCAAAGAAAGAACATCAATACTTTTCAGCACAACCCGTTAAGATTTTGAAGAGATTATTGAGGTTAATAAATTCGAGCTTAATTATAAAGAAAATTGACCATAAGTCTTTTAGTTTTAAGCCTTACAATTCAAACAAGTTTTAACTGATTAAATTTTCCCCATTAATTAATAGACATTAATTTATCACGCACTAAATGTTTGACAAAAGTCTTATAAAAGGGATTAAATTTAGGTTAGTTATTTAACTGTAAAAGATCCAAGATATAATTAAAAGAAAATACATTTTAATGAGAGAAGAATTTGTAAGCGTTCATTTAAGTAATACTTAAAAAAAAAAAGTGTTTTGTAGTGAAAAATGTAACATACATTGCATTATTAAAAGATTTTTCATCGTTAAAATAATTTAGATATAATATTAAAATTTATTGCAGGTATTTCCAAATATTATGTCCTTTAATCAAAAATAAATTAAATTTCAGAGTTTAAAATTTGTTAAAACATCAAATACCTGTCGTATTTTTATATGCCTGAGGTGTTATAAAAAATTTTAGGGTTATTAAAAAGTAAATAAATAAATAAATAAAATTCGAACGTATTTTATCGTTTTAAAAATTTTAAGTATGAAAACTTAAAAGCTTATCTAAACTTTATCTATTTTAATGATTTCTTATGTTTAGATTTTTATAAATATAAAGATTTACCATACAGTTTTAAGTGACATGCTACAGAAGAAATTAGGAACTTTGTTGGTATGGAAATATACATTTTAAAACTATAGAAAACATTTAGATATAATTATCGATATTAGAGGTGTTTTTTCCCCTATATTTCAATGATACAATGTCAACTGAAAGACAACTGAAATATGAAGAATGTGTTTAAATTTCATCATAGTATATGAACCTCAAAGTATATATTTTTTAAATTAGCTTGAATGAGACTTTAGAATAATATTTTTTAATGGAATTTCAAAGCTTCTCGATCCTGCTGTTGAAAAATAAAATTCTACATATCAATGCAGGGCTGTAGCTAGAATGGAATTACACAGGCTTTCCAAAAAATCTTAAAAGTGGTTTCGAATTTTCAATCCCCTTTTTATCATTAATTAAAAGTAAAACTATTTAAATTATTAACTAGTTATTAACTATTTAATAATTTGTGTAATAATTATTTAGTTTAGGAAACACAGTAAAATTTTAAGTGACAACGATATGATATACTCGAACAATTTTTGAAGCGTTGGCAAAATCTCGTATAAACTAAAACAGTGAAATACATAGTTTACAAAAATACTCTATTTTTTCTTTAATTTTAATGCCAATCTTTAATATTTTGTTCTTAATTTTTATATATTAAATAATAATATTAAAAGTAAAGAATATATTTAGTGTAAGTGTCTAGTATTTATTATTTTTTATGTTAAAATCAAAGAACTATTATATAAATATGCTTCAGTTAAAACTTTTCTCAAACTGACTGAATTAATGTAATCTTCCCACCATAAATGGTGTAATACATTAGTGTCAATATAGACAAACGGTTAAGATGTAAAATCAAACATGTTTTTGATATTTCATAAATTCCAAAATATTGTTACCTGGTGATTATAGATGACAAACAAATGGTGATTCAAAGGATGAAGTAACTTACACGTCAGAAATGGAAATTTAGTAGTCCAAAAGGAACACTAAGTTTATCGCTTTTTGGCCCATAAATATAAATGGAAGGCAAACGTATGCATTTTTACACTTTTTATGCATATTTTTATTATAAATATTAACACGTTCAGCGCCACGCGAATTCTTAAAATCCATTAAAATTCCATAATGATTCCTCCTGTAATAAATAAAAATTAAGCAAATTTTCAATAATTACTTAAAACAATGTAATATTTTTAGTTTTATATCCTATTTTACACTGTCAACCACCGATGGTTGACGCGGCTTTATATCATATTTTGCACTGTCAGCCACCGATGGCAGACATGGCGCTCAACGTGTTAATTTTTTATTGGTACCGCTTTTACTTTCGGGTTAAAACTTTCACTGAAATGTTTGAAGTATAACATGTTCTGCACACTCCCAAAATATCAAGATGATTCCTTCAGTACGCTTAGAGATATATGACAAAATGTCTAGAATCTAGAATGGCTGACATGGCGTTCAACGTGTTAATGATTTCAAAGGAAAACATCACAGAGACTTTAAGATATTCTAAATACCAATCGTATTTTCGAAGATATAGAAAATTTTAATTTCAGTAACTAATTTAAACATATAAATTGCAAGACAGTTTTTAACAATCAGCAGCAAAATAGACAATTATGCTGATGTCAAAAGTTGGAAAAAGTAAGCAAACAGCATAAATTGCAAAAGAAAAAAAAAAAAAAATATATATATATATATTTGTTTTGGGTAGAAATTATTAAACGATACCCTTCATCCAGTGAAAAAAAAAAAAAAAAAAAAAAGAGAAGCGATTGCAGTGTAATATTAACAACGTGATGTAGAAGTTTCAAGATAGCACAGTAGAAAACCTTAAAGATAGAAAATCTTAAAAGTCGATTATTAACTATTATTGCTTTTAAATATGTTTACCTAATGAATAACGCAAATTGGAGACAGAAGTTTGTATTTTAAATTTCAAAATGTATTTGCTTTCGTTTTCTAATATCAATAAAAAACGAAAAAAAAAAATGTTTAAAAAATATTTTAGACGACAAACTTGTTGTCCATGTGCGTAATTTTTGCAGATGTTCGATGACGTATTTTGTCGCTTTGACGCCGTGCTGGCGAGAACCCTAGATTGAAGATTATTTTACGAAGTTTGCATAAAGTCTATAATTTATGTGGCGTTAATAATATTGTTATTCATTGAAAATTAATTTTTATCTAGTTAAGAAACGACGTTTTCAAAAACGTATGCTCACTGGTGGTTATTTATGTAAACACACTCTGAAAAAATGAAAAGCTTTGACTTTGTTGGATAATTATAACAGAAAAATTAACCTCATAGGGAAAGAGGCAACACAACCGCGTACATACACATACTCTTAAAAATTCTTCCAAAAATTATAAAACATTTTTTTTTTTAATATTAAAGCTCGTTTCACGCAAGTAAATCCTGAGGAATAAAACAATCTTTCATGTGAAAATTTTGCAGGTTTTGGAAATTTACGATTAAGTAAAAGTCAAAAGAAAAAATTTAAAAGATGATTTTTCAAGGAATTTTCACAACATATCTCAAATCATCTTACTGCACACTAGTGTGGCGTAGGATTGTGATTGAAAATCAGAAATTTATTAAGAAAAAAAAAAAGTATATATAGACAAACTGAATTACATTTCTAGCACACACTGGATGTTACGGATTATATTATTATAGTATTATACTTTCAAAATTATATAGCATTATAGTATTATACTTTCAAAAATACTTATTTATAGTTGTATAGTTTATATATAGTTATTCACAGTTATATAAAATTCATGAATAAGAGTTTGTATTTTTATATTTAAAATACAAATATTTTATTCAACAATTATTTTTGAACATGGGCGTGTTACGGCGTTTCACTTTCCAGAATTTCTGTTAATTAGACTTCTGTAGGGCCTGATTTTCCCCGGGGCAAATGGAACAATCGCCCCGGCCTCGACATATAAGAGAGCTCGCAAATCAGCTGCCTTTTAAAATTAAAGCATATTATATATGTCTAAAATTTACTTTCTGCTTTGCATGGTAGAATGGGGTACCAAATTAAGAAAATTGCCCTAGGCTCGCATTTCTGCAAGTCAGTCTTTCCAACACCATACTGTAGTTAAAACGGGCAAGCGGGTTGTCTTCAAATTCAGTATATGGACGTTTCGTGAGATGCGCTCAATATATATATATATAAAAAGTTGAAAAAATGGCCACCAGATGGTTCTTTGCAGGCTTATTTTCTTGTCGCTCTACATTCATTTTTTTCGCACCAAGGTTAATTAAACAGGGACCTACAACTTAAGTGTATTCTGAAGTACTACGAACATTCATACCAGAGCCGGGATTCGAACCTATCATTTTGTATTTGAATGACAGACAGCTGACCATTAGTAAACGAAATAAGTTACTTTTCATAGAAAAAGGCAAATTTAGGAAACCAAAGAAAATAATTATGTGAGGTAAAAAATTATTCAGTAAATGTTCAAATTTTTTTTTAATTTCATAATGCTTAAATCCAAAACATCCCGTAGTTGGACACGTTGGAACTACATTTTTTTTAAAAACTCCTTGAGCGTAATCACTTAAATACTTAAGCACCAAATTTGGTGGCAATGCGCCCCTTCGACAATCGGCAGCAAAATTATTGAAGCGCTAACAGTAATTCGTATTTAAAAGATGTGCACCGAATACTGTTTTGTTAAGTAAATATTTGTCGAGTCATGATCGCAGTTTTTATATTGTTAAAAGTAAGTTGATGATAAAAATTAGCGATTAAAATAAAATATATATATGAAAAATGTGGATGTGTTCAATAATTTTGATTCCGACTGTATTTTGACTGCAGGAGGTTGGTTATAGGAGAGGTCTAATTATTACCATCCTGTACAAGTTCCGATCCAACAAAATGAATAAAAATGTGTAGACATTAACGGCTGTATTCACCAATAACTTCAGCTCTTGGTTGAATACCAAAATTTGAAAAGTGTAAAAAGCCAGGGTGGAACTTTTCAGTAATATTTGACGCGTTACTTCTACCATCTATTAAAATTGTCATTTTCAGATTTTGTAGCTGAAAATAACCAATCAGATTATATGAACTCTTTAACGCTAGGTGGCAGAAGCAACGCGCCAAATTTAGCTGGAAAGCTGCATTCTGTCTTTCAGCTCTTTTTAAGTTTTTATGTTAAACCGGGAGTTAAAGTTAATAGTGAATACGGCCGTAAATGTAGTTTGAAAGCAGGTTACTCTTGCTACAGATGCTATGTTGCCATTAAAACTTTGCGCTATTGTGGGAGGAAAACATTGATTTTTGTAAATATGATGCTGGTATGTTTAATTTACTTTAAACTAAAATTCATGAAATTATACTTAACATATTTTAGATCGAAAACGTGAATAAATTTTAACAAGAGTGAAAAGTGGTCAGTCAGTTTTCAAATATAGGCCCCCGGCATAACGCACTAGTGCTATCCCAACTGAGGAAATCAGTCGGTTATTTGACAGCGCTATTCTCACACTTCAAAGTTGAGAGTTTATTTTGCTAGTCACTATATATAAATTAATTTTCAATAAAAAATAATAACTTTGTTTAAAACTCCCTTTGTTAAATAAAATCTAAAAACGATATCATTGAAATCGCTTAAAACGTCGCTTCGGTTCCCTGCAAATCGGTCGGCATTTGGCAACCCTATTCTCACACTTCAAAGTTGAAAGTTTTTTTTTTTTTTTTTTTTTTTTTTTTGAATAATAGTGCAGTTTTTTAAGTAATATTTGTTTCTTATAAATCGAATGTTGGTGGAAGCCTATTAATAATTAAAATTTGTAACTACGGCTAATTTTAAGTGACATATTATAATAGAAAAGCTGCTTTCCATCAACTTTTAGTCCATCTGACTGAGTCGGACAGAACAGATAAATATTTTTAACCTTCAAGTCAATGGATATTGTCGGTTAGATGCAGGCCAAGTATGTCTGTTGGTTGAGCATTGGCGCTTATTATTGTTAAGTTCAGAGGTTCGATCGCAGGTGTTGAATTTTCTCAAAATTAGGAAAAAAAAATACATTAAATTTAATCTATAGGACTACGTCGCTATGAATATTTCTCTTCAGGTGAGTAAATTGCGCCAGTCAGGTATTCACTTACTAGATAAGTTAGTAGAGATTTGTTGCGTTATGTCAACCACCAAGGTTCTGTCATTGGACTTGTCAATTTTTGCACTTGTTGGAATTTATGCGGTTTTTCCATATAAAATATGTTTCATGGATTTGGTCAAAGTTGTAAATATTAATGAATGAAAATTTTTGTTTCAATTATCAGTATAGCATATTTTATTTCTGTTTTTACAGCAACTGCATAGTTAATATATATATATATATATATATTAGTTAAAGAATTAAAATGTGCATTTTCTTGAAATTAATTTATCAATCTTTAGTTTTAATACAGCGGATTTAAGAAAACAGAAAAGCTTTAAAAAGTATTCAATCAAATTAGCCCTAGTCAAAAATTTTTAACTTTCAGTAAACGAAAACTACTCGCTTATAATCGATATTTTTACAAGCAGTTTAATGAATTTGCGAAGAGTTTTTTTTCTTTGCTTTCTAGACGCATAACAGTTATAATTCCTTAGCGATAAACTTTCCTTAACTCCGATAAATCAATGAGACAATATTTCGAATATGGTGCTTTTAACAAATGCTTTGAAAATGCTGAGTTAGAAAATGCAAAAAAAAGCGTAACACGCACTTTCTCTAAAGCAACACTTCGGGCTGCTCTACCCAATCCTTTTGATAAGACACGTTTCCTTACACATGTACTGTATTGGGAAAACTCTGATTTAATAGCTAATATATCTTCTGAATGGCATTGTAAATTGGTTTATGAAAGAAATATTTAATACGTTATTTAAACTATTTTAATATGTTGCATATCATCTGTTTTTAAAGAAAATTTACTGTCTAAACTAGGCTATTTTACTCGGATGAAAAAGATAAATGTTTTTATACAGTATTCTATCAGATAAGAAAATAACATTTAAGAAAAATAACGATAATATGTGTAATTATCAACAGGTTGTGTATAGTACTAACAGATGTTATAAAATATTGCCATGCTGGATAATTTCGTAGCAAAATGACTTCATTTTGATATAGTTGTTAAATCATATTTTATTCTTTATCTTTTACATCATAAATATATAAAGTAATAAAATTATAGGATGAGAAATTTTCGTGTAAATAAATAAATAAATATATATATATTAAATAACGAAAATTACTAAATTAAAAAAAAAAAAAAAAAAACTTTGTTTTTATTTCATCACAGTATGTGTGTTTAAGCATCACAGAATTGAAATATTTAAATTCAAATATTAAAAAAAAAATCTTTTTTACGATAAGAGTAACTATTTTGACAAATTAGCAAAATATATTTACACAAACAACGAAGGAAACTAATACACAGTGCAGAGATAATGTAAATATTAAAAGAAATAGATGTGAAATTTTCACGAGAAAATGAAATCTATTTCTTTCTCTCTAGAATAATTTTTTTTTAATGAGAATTAAATTATAATATTGCACTTATTAAAATCGCTGGAATATATAAAAACAGATTAATACTATAAAGAAACTGCAAGAAATCGTAAAAGATTAAAATCTTGATACTTAAATGTAAAAACAGCAACTTTGATTAACAACTTTAAAATGACATAAGTGCGAAATAGTGTGTGACAGAAAGGTGAAAAAAGTGGTATGTTAGACAGATATGTCTGGAATTATCTATATGAATAAATTACGAATTATTTTCTAATCTGGAACTTTTTAAAATTACACTTTTGTTGAAAGCTTCGCCTTGTCATCCTCGGACTTCGACCTAATCGGCGATATTACCGTACAATAAAACACGTTGCTCCAAAGATACGATTTCTTGTGATGTTGTTCAACGGTGAACTGCAATTTCCTATGATAACTAATTCGATACAACTTCCTTACACGTGTCATCAATGAAACATACTGACCAATGAATTTTCTGCACTTCTGAGTACTATTTAAAGTGTCATGGGCTTATGGCGCCACCTATCAGTCAATCTTGAACTTTTTCTGAAAATCGGTGTGTAACAACTTACAGACCTGTTCATTCAACATGCCTCTTGTTTTACCTTTTTGTTTCGCAGTTATGTCATTTCAAAGTTGAAGAGACCTTTTTGAAACACACCTTATTTTCTTTCACGAGAAATTTAATAGGGTAAATCATAACCAACACAATTTATTTTAAATTGTATCCTATTGATTACAGAAGTTTCATGTCTAAAAAAAAATCCAATGAAATGTTTGGAGCTAAATTTTCTGAAAGATGCTGGGAATTCAGATGACAAACATGAACTGTACAGTGGTGGATTTATTATTGTGACAAAATGTCCGCAAAGCTATTTTTAAAGCAAAAAACTTGCCGTATTGGGAGACTATCTTAAGTATGTCGTTAAAAAGGTTTTAAATAACTAATATATTTCATAAAATAAACTGCCCGTGAAATATTATATATTTAAAATTCGTTGCGCAGCTTTGTTTACATACCCTACGCTATTTTTCTTTAGTAATAAAAAAAAAAAAAAATAAATATCCATCTATGTATTTATTTATCTATCTATCTATGTAATATTACGCAAAAAGAAGTCTGAGCAATAACTGTTAACAATTAGTAATGTGATAGAATTAATTGGTAAGAATTGAATGCCAATAATATAAAATTGCATTCTTCTCGCAGTATCCTCCTCTCGCATCGATAACTTTATAAAGTTCACTCTGTTTTAAAGTAAAATAAACATCGTGAAAATACAGGTTAACAAGCGGATTTCGAGTCAAGCATATTGTTTGTTTTCGTTAGCTGTGACCCTGCTCACCTATGCGCATGCGTGAGGTCTGCATTGATTTTGTTAAAATAGGGTAGAAGCGTAGAAGATGAGAGAATGTTTACATTTTACGAGTGAGAGATAAGTTGCGGTTTCTTTTTTCTTTTTTTTTCTTTTCAGGACATTATTGAATTTTGAGGCTATACGTCTTCGTTATATTCGTATAAAGGCAAAATGCTGATTTTTCCCCCTTGTAATTTTTAAATAAGTGTAGAAGATCAGTTTTATTCTTCGATGCAAAATAAAATCCGTAAACTTAAAAGTAAATGCCTGTTTTCTTTCTTCTTCTTCTTTTTTTTTTTTCAGTTAAAATTATTTTTATTTGCTTACTTGATCTCTAAATTCGTACTATATCTGTCATACCTGAACACTTGTTTCATGCACTGATTATAGTAGTAAATTAATTAAAAATGACTTAAATTAGGTAAAATTTACATAATTCATTAATAAAAGAAGAGAAAAAGAACAACGTTTACAGTAGACTTTACCTGTAGTAAAAGTAATATATTTTTTTCTTTTAAATTATACTGCTAAAATAAAAATACCATATTTTTGGATCTCTATTTTACAGAAATTTACAGAAAATCGTATTTAAATCAAATCATTAGATTTTTTTATCATGATTATTTTACACCTTTTATTTTTACTTTAAATTCGCGTAAAAAGGTAAAATAAATATTGAAGACTCATAAAAAGAAAACGAACACGTGTAGAACGAAAAGCGCATTTGGCTAAGTGCCCATCTCATTCAACGCATCACCCCTTTTCCGAGTAGGATCGTTCCGCGAGAGGTAGACATGGTTTACGAAAACGGACAGTACAAGTCTGATATATGTGTTATCAATAAACAATCAAATAAACATACAGTTCAAATTCATCACTTATAGGGTGAAGTGGTGTAAGCGTAACAGCGTTTTGCCATTGTTCAATTTTGACTTTATTTTGCTCAGTTGCTATTACACTTCTGAAAAGTTTCAGGCATAAACTACAATTAATTGAAATTTTTATTTTTCGACTGAGTGAAAATAATGCTTGGACCGGGAGTCGAATCCCGGATCTTTGACTTACAAGGTCAAGGCTCTACCAATTGAGCTATCCAGGCCGACAACCGGTCAGCATTACTCACTCAGACAACCTTTTTGGCAGAAATATCTGGTCTATCAGAAAGATAGCTCAACAGAAATAAGCCGCAGGTAAAGGAAAACACCAATAAACAATGGGAAAGAAATACAATTTTAATTAAAAACACACAATCAACTGATTGGAAGAAAATCATATTTATTGAAATTTTTATTTTTTCGACTGAGTGAAAATAATGCCTGGACCGGGAGTCGAACCCCGGATCTTTGACTTACAAGGTCAAGGCTCTACCAATTGAGCTATCCAGGCCGACAACCGGTCAACATTACTCACTCAGACAACCTTTTTGGCAGAAATATCTGGTCTATCAGAAAGATAGCTCAACAGAAATAAGCCGCAGGTAATGGAAAACACCATTAAACAATGGGAAAGAAATACAATTTTTTTTTATTAAAATCCACAATCAACTGATTGGAAGAAAACCATATTTATTGAAATTTTTATTTTTCCGACTGAGTGAAAATAATGCCTGGACCGGGAGTCGAACCCCGGATCTTTGACTTACAAGGTCAAGGCTCTACCAATTGAGCTATCCAGGCCGACAACCGGTCAGCATTACTCACTCAGACAACCTTTTTGGCAGAAATATATGGTCTATCAGAAAGATAGCTCAACATAAATAAGCAGCAGGTAATGGAAAACACCATTAAACAATGGGAAAGAAATACAATAATTTTTTTATTAAAATCCACAATCAACTGATTGGAAGAAAACCATATTTATTGAAATTTTTATTTTTTGGAAAAATAAAAATTTCAATAAATATGGTTTCCTTCCAATCAGTTGATTGTGGATTTTAATTAAAAAAAAACAATTAATTGGTTTTTAAAATAAGGTAACGATGAAAATTTTGTGTTTAGTAGTTCTACTCTCCCCATGGTTTGGAGAAAGTTCAACCTTGGCTTACTATGCTTATATAAACTACATTAGGAGATATTCAGGCAAGTTTTGAGATAGAAAAAATCTTCATGATCTGAGGTTTTTTGAATTTTTAAAAAATCTTAACTTGTTACAGAATTACGAACTTATCCGTACGCATCCAACTAGCACTTCACTTCTTAAAAGTTTTTAACAATCCAACATAATCTAAAAATATATCTATGAATATTAAATACACGGGTATTTGCGTAATTTTACTTTATTTTCGAAATTTTAATTTTTAGAAAAATACTATACTTGGTATACTTTGCATCAAATTTATTCAAAATATGTTTTTAATTTAACTTAGAACTTTAAGTAATTTATTATTTATCCACGTAATTGTTGGAAATCTATTGATTCGTATACAGCGTGATTCTAAGATCATGAGGCAAACTTGGAGGAGACGTAGAGAACATCACAAGTATTGAGAAATTTACAGAATCCCTTGACCGCAAACGTCATTTTAACCAGATCAGAACCAGATATTTTTCATTACTTTTTAACGATAAAATCAAGATTACTCCACCTACTGTGTAAAACTTAAAATCTTGTATGCTTCATTATTTCGCAAAATCATCGATATAAAATACACGATAAAAAAACAGAATTATTACTACGTATACTTATTTATGTAAACATTAGCATATAAAACCTTCTTTAAAAAAATTAACATTCGAGAGCAATATTCATATTCACACCCCAACAAATCTGGTTCTTAACGGGTTAAAATGACGTTTGCGTTCATAAGTTGGTATACAATACTTGTGATGTTCTCTACCTCCCCCAAGTTTGTCCCATGACCTTAGAATCACCCTGTAGTAAGAATTACACAACAGTAATACATTTTATTAGCTCCGTAAAGTCAACTTCGCTCTTTCAAAAGTTTCTTTTTCTGTACCACACAAGTCTTCATTTTTTTTTTATTCTTCTAATTTTCACTTGAGTGTTTTGTAGAGTAGTCAAACCTAGCTCCTATGTAACTGAAGTGTCTTCTTGGCTTTTAACAAGTTACAGGTTTTCTATTGTCTTACGGCTGTATTTACCAATCACTTCGACTCCCGGTCGAACACGAAAACTTTAAAAGCAGAAAAAGTCAGAGTTCAACTTTTTAGCAAATTTTGACGTTTTGCATATATTATCTAGCGGAATTTTTATTTTCAGATTTTTTAGCTGAAAACAACCAATGAAAATTTATATGAAAACTTTGACGCTAAATGGCAGAAGCAGCGTGCTAAGTTTTCTTGGAAAGTTTTACCCAGCCTTTAGACGCTTTTCAAGTTTTTCCGTTGAGCCGGGAGTTGAAGTTAATGGTGAATAAGGCCATTAGATGAAGTCTCTGCTACAAAGTTTTGTGAAGTTCTGGCGTAATTCTTGAATTTTGCAGGATTTTCTTCTGGCATACAACACAGCTTTTACCGAACAAGTGTTACCATATACATGTGGCCTGTTTGACCATATTTCACACCTAAGATGCCATTATGTAATGGCGCAACATTTGTGTAATTGTAATTTTTAGAAAGAAAATTTTATCTTAAAATATAGCATCTTAAAAACTATGTTTTAAAACTTTACGTGTTTCAAAGTGTTTTTTTTTTTTTTTTTTGGAAAGAATGTTTTCTCATATGGCTTTTAAGGGCCAATCCAGTAGCGAAATTGTTCAGTATTCTCCCAAATTTGGAATATGAAACAAATCTAGTTTACTCAAAATTATATCTGCATGCTTCGATATATTTATAAGAGGTTGCTGTTTCCAAATTTTGAGAAGAGGTTTGCATTTTTTTGCCAGTGACACGCAAAATTATAGAAAATATCTGAATAAACGACTGGTGAGCTTTGTTATTTATAATATTGTCAGACAAGGCGATTTAAATGTTATTTACAAATTACAGCTCAATTTAAATAAAGTAATTCAAGCTGTTAATTTTTTCAGAGGAAAATTATTTTCAATTTAGATACGAATTTGTAATATTTTTCGTTTCACAAACGTATTAACAAAACAGACAATACCTTGTGTTATAGATTTTCTATTAAATCGCATTTATTTAGTCTTTCCTAAAAATTTTCAAACGTGTCCTCTTCTGTTACAGAAAATGTGTTCAGTATTAGATTTTGAAGAATCCACTTTTGATGCATTTAAACTCTCTTAAAAAATAATTTTTCGAATACGAAAAGGATTCAATTAGTATTTTCGCAGTACAACCATATGCAGAAAAAAGTTATCATAATTGAGGTACCGAACATTATTTACAGTTGCATATTTATATTACATAGTATTAAATAAAGTATATACTAGTTTATTTTCAGAATCAAATCACTAAAAAAAATGCAAAGATTAAAATTATGAGCTTAAAAATCAAAAAGATCAATGTAACTATTATTTGGTCATGATTTATTTTTACCCCTAAGATTAAATATATTTATAAAAGGTGTTTTTTTTACCGAGCAATTGTGATTTCTTTTTTTCTTAAGAAATGATTTTCAAATTTATTGCATGCATAAGAAAAAGAATTTGGAGAAGTATATTTTAAGCAACTTTGCATCTGAATATTATTTTGATGAATCGATTTCGTTGTTTGAAACATTTCGTAAGCAAATCATATTTTCGAGGAAAAAATTAAAAAACAAATTTATTTATTTATATTTTGTAAGTATAAATAATACAAAAAAAAAAAAAAAAAAAAAAACCTCGTAATTGATAAAAAAAAAAAAAAGTGTGAGAGGAGAGATCTGTTAAATGTAATGCTACAAGCTTTGTTTACAAGATATATGAATAAGAGAGTAACTGAATAATTGAATAATCTTCCAAATATTCTGTTATAAATTTCACCTCTAAGGCATGTTATGAAATTTCTAGATTAATTGCAGATTACACCCAATAAAAATAAATACTTTTTTTTTCATACATTTATTTTTTTTAAATAATCAAACAATGAAAACATTATAGTAAGATAAAAATTATGAATTTAAAATTATTATACAATTAGATGAATGCACTGATTTCTTAAACTATATATATATATAACATTGTCCCGACAATACGACAGGTGAACAAAATAACGTACTAGTTTCGCGCGGTGGTCAAAACGCGATTAATTGTTTTAAATAAGTATTTAAATAATAAAAACACAAACTGAAAGTTTAGTTTTTAGTAATTACTTACTCTGTCCTTAAAAAAAAAAAAAATCACTTACAACATTCTTTTTTACACGAAGAAACACATTTCTATGAACTTCTCGAACATACTTATCTCTGAATCCGACCGATCAATCTTCTTTTGGAAATTTCAGTAGCAAAGAACATTATCTATATAGAAGCAATGTGTCAACAGTTTGAAAAAGAATAAAATTATACCAATTTTTGTTGCAAAATAAATAAAAAATAAATAGGGAAAACAAATCCAAAAAATACGCTAAATCTCAAGCTGTCGTATTGCATTGTAAAAAGTTGCACATGCAGCTTTAACTTTTTTGTATAGGATACTTAAATGTAAAACATTACGTGTAAAAAAGTGTATTGAAAAAAAAAAAGAAGAAGAAACTGAAGCCTAGTTTTGTTTTCTAAGTAATTTCTATAAAATTCTGTACAAGTTAGAATTTGATTTAGGATGACAGGACCTTTTTTTAGTCAGGTCTTCTATGTAAAGTCATTCGGCGACTGTTTGCGTTTTGTAGCAATGGTTTCTATATTTATTTCATAAAATAAAAAATAAAAAAAGAGTGATTCTAAAGTTTTTTGAAATCAGAGTGCAATTAAAATCCCACGAGTAAGTGTAGGTATATTATATAGAAATTTCTGAAAAATATGTTATAATAATTAAGCAAAATATTCAAGCGGCAAACTTTTTACACTTTAATATGGTAAGCGCAGAAAATTTTAATTCATAGAAATCCAATGCTTAAATGAACTTTTACTAATATACCCGAGTAGAATGCAGTTTTGCTCTCTTTTCAGTACTTTACATGTTTACTTCGAGAAATGCATTTCTCAACATAATTATTTTTTTTTTTTTTTTTTTTTTTTTTTTTTGAGAAATCTGTGCATTTTAGTTGGGTATATTTATCTAAAAATAAGTAATATGTACTTAAACGTCCATTTAAAAAACTTTTAAAATAAAGAATGTACACAGTAAGGATACCATAACAAAAATAAATGGAAGATTTCTAGGAGAAAAATAAATCGCTTTGATTGATATAATATGTTTCCGAAAAAGAATCATCCGTAATGAAATGATAGAATTTAGCAACAATATTTTATGTCTAGACACATATTTCTCTGGAACACTACAGGGCAAACCCGAAAATCTTCTATGGTGATTCAAAAGATTTTTTTTTTTTTTTTTTTTTTTTTTGTCATTTTAATTAAAATATTCTTTTTAACCTGATGCGAGAAAGAAAAGGGCAAAACATTTCTTAATTGGTCTAAAGATAAAAAAAAAGCATAAAATAAAATAAATCAATGATTTTTAACCTTAAAATATGGAGTTGTGTTCCGTAGCAACAGTAAAAATATTCATTTCTAAAAATTTATTTTGCATTTTTTATCTCAATTTTAACTTAATATTTTTTAGAAGCTTTTTATATGAACTTGATCTTTTCATTGTGTCTCCGTGTCACACTAATAAACAAGGCGCCTCCATTTTAAAGTAAATATAAGCGGTTCAGTTTGTCGCTCTGTGGCTTAGTTGATTAGAGCGTCACGTTAATATCGCGGTTGTCGGGAGTTCGATCCCCGAAGGTCCGACGCGTTAATTTTTGCAGATAATTAGTAGAAAAGGTGTCAAATGGTAAAGGAAAATTGTTCGTTGACTATGCAGTATCTTAAGAATTTTTGAAGAGATTTTATTTTTTTTTTAAGAATCTTTCCATTTCTAGATATTAAAAAAACTAAAACTATTTTAGATAATAAAAAAGCACAAAATAAAAAGTTTTAAGTAAAAACTACTTAAATACATATTTTTTTAGAAGCTTTTTATTGAAATTGGATTTTGCCACCGTGTTTTCGTGTCACACTGAAAAACAAAACGCCACCACTTTAACGTAAATGTTAGCACCCTTTTTCATCATTTGCTAGATCAATTGGATAGAGCGTCATGTTGATAACGAGATGGTTGTAAGTTCGAAAATCGATGTTTTACTTTATTGCAGATAATTAATAGGAATGATGACAAATGATAAAATAAAGATCCTTCATTGTCTACACACTATCCTAAAACTTTTTGATTAATTTTTAGTTACTAAAACGCACAACAATAAAAATGTAATTAAATTAAAAAATAATAATAAAATAATAATAATAATAATAATAATAACTGGAAGTTTTTATTGTGTAGCCCTAAGAAGCACTAAAAAATATTTTTGCCAGGACATGCTATAAAAAAATAAATAAAAGTTTCAACAATAAGAAAATTGTTGAAGCATAAAAATATAAATATTTAAAGAAAAATATAAATATATCACTTTGCAAAAGATAAAAATTTTAAATATTGAAAATATTTCAAAAAGCATTCCAGAGCAATATTGCTTTTGTATAAGTATTTGTTGGAATCTTTTAGCGTATTCCATGAATTTTCTTTAATGCACTTTGATTTTTGGTTAGAGCGTGTCGTGGGTTCGATTCTCCAAAGGCCGATGTGTTAATTTTTGCAGATAATTAATAGAAACGGTGTCAATTGATAAAAGAAAATCTTTCAAAGTTTACACAGTATCCTAAGAATTTTTGATTTGTTTTTATAGAAGCTTTGTTTATAACTAAAAAGCAGAAAAAAAAAATCTAAGTTAAAAAAAAAAAAAAAAAAAACAAATATATATATATAGAAGTTTTTTATCGTGGAACCCTGGAAAGCATAAAATAAAAATTTATTCTTGCAAAGACATGCTATAAATAAATGAAAGTTTCAACACTAAGAAAATTTTAGAGAAAAATATGGATATTTCACTGTTTCAAGAGATCAAAATTCTTAAATATTCAAAATATTTTAAAAAGCTTTCGAGACCTTTGAAATTTATGGTTTAACAAATACTTATGTAGAAACTAATGACTAAGAATATTTGTCTCGATAGCTTTTTAAAATATTTTGAATATTTAAAAATTTTCATCTCTTGCAAAAGTGAAATATCTATATTTTTCTCAAAAATTTTCTTAGTGTTGAAACTTCCATTTATTTATAGCATGTCTTTGCAAGAATAAATTTTATTTTATGCTTTTCAGGGCTCCACAATAAAAAGCTTCTACTGTTAAAAAAAATGTTTTTTTTTTTTTTTTTTTTTTTTTTTTTTTTTTTTTTAACTTAAATTTTTATTTAATTTCTTGCCGAAGGAATTAAAAAAAAAAAACTTTTTTGAGTTATCTATTTTGTCTGAAAACAATATTACTGTTTTCTAATAAAGATATTTTTCTCAGTTTTCTTGGCCTCATATGACACTTTTTTTTTCTGCAGCTTGCATTAACCATAACTTTCGTGCAATATAGGTTTGCGACAGAGCAAATTTTTTCCCTGATTCTTTCACCAGAATTTTTCTTTCGGATTTTTTAATCGTTAGTTTGAACGATTAATTAAGTGAAAAATTATCGTAAAAATCAGAGAAAAAAGTCGGGTCTGTCGCAACCCTACAAAACAACTTTTAATCCCCTGTTATTATTATTAATTTATTAAAAACATTGATAAATGTCATGTGTGCATAATAATAAATAGATATATCCTTTCCGAAGAAACAATTGAAATTCCCTTTTTCGTTAAAAGATAATTTTCGAATTCTTCACACGCATAAGAGAACAATTTGAGAACGGATATTTTAAGAGACTTTCTTTCCGGTTGAATCATAATATCATTCTAATGAAATTATTTTTTTGTTTGAAGCATTTTGCATGCAAATCATCTTTCCATGTAGAAATATTTAAGAAAGCAATGTATTTTATTTATGTTTCGTATACATAAACAATGCTAAAATAATCTTCTAAATAAACATAAAAGGGACAAATATATGTTAATTATATTATTACAAATTTACATTATTAATTGTATGATTAATAGAGTATATGGAAATCGTAATATTTTTTAATAAACTTCATCTCTAAAAGACATTTAGAGAATTCATGCTAAAGTACATTGCACGTTCAGTAAAAATGCATACTGTTTTATTTTGAATTATTAAATCATTATATAAAAATGTTAACTTTAAACTTATAAGTTTAAAAATCATCAAACAAAAGATCAATGTAACAATTATTAGTTTATGAATTTTATTTTAACCAGGAGATAAAAATTATCATATTTTGTCTCAATAGTACGATTAAGATTTCCCTTTTTTAAAAAAAATATTTTTAAATTTCTCGCATGCCTATGAAAAGCATTTGAGAGCGGTTATTTCAAGAGACTTTCTTTTTGGTTGAATCACAATATTATTCTGATGAAGTAAGTTAATTATTTAAAGCATTTTGTAAGCAAATCATGCTTCCGAGTAAAAATTTTTAGAATGAGTCGCATTTTAATTGTCTTTCGTATGTATGGATAATACTAAAATAACTCTCTAAATTGATTTAAAAAAATGGTAAAATCTGTTAAAAGTAGTGGAACGAGCATTAGTTGAAAAGACGGAAGGAGGCCGCTCACCACTATGCAGCGAAAAAAAAAAAAAAAAAAAAAAAAATGCCGCCGGCGATTACATCCTCTCGACACAGGACGGCATTAGAAGCAAAAATTTAGGCAGCTGATGATGAAATGGATTACACTTGTGTGAAGGCTGGAATCTCGGAGGTAGCTGAAAAGAGTTCAAATATTGAGACAGGACTTTGGAAAAGTTAGTAAGATTAGTTTTTAGTTTGTTAAACGGGATAACTCCATTAGGGTCACAAAGGTTTTAATTAACCCCTTACCTACCGAGGAAAATTTACGAGATTCACTTCTGAGTGCTATCATTCTCTTTGAACTCTGAAATAAGTAATTTTTTTGAAAACACTGTCAATATCACTTTCAAGTTTATTTTATTGCATTGTCAAACCGTGTCAGTAGTTTCACTGGTAGCAGTACAATACAGAGGATCGTACTTTGGAAAAACGTATATATACGACTGTGGCAGTTAAGGGGTTAATTTAGTTCTTGAAAAGGGACGCTTTAAAATGTTAAAAAGCCAGTTATTGAGTCTGATTGGAGGGTTAGGGGCGGTGAGGGGACATGCAAAGTAAGCGTGCTCAGTAGACCCTTCCTTTCTGCACTCGCACCGAGAAATCCTCCAGCAGTTAAAACTAAATAAGCAAGCTCTAAAGGGTCCATGGCCCATCAGAAAGGATGAAATGGCTAGAGACAAATCGAAGTCATAAATTTTCACAGAATTTATGAGGCATAAGTGCAGCGACCTTTGTTAGATGTATCCATTGTTGCTACCCTAATCCGGAGGATTGTTAGGACCCGCCCCTTTTTCCCCACCAGTCTTTTTTTAGAGTATTTTTCTTCTTAATTCATCGTAATTACATTTGAAGAGAATTGCTCTAAAAGTTAAGTGAAGTGGAAAAAGGGGCTCTAGTAACAATCCTCCTGATTAAGTTGGCAGCTCTGTGTATCCCATACATAGGTGCGATCACTTTTCGTATACCACTATTCTTATAAAGCAATAACTGTGTTGTCCAATCGAGGACAACTGCTGAAAGTCTTCGACTGAATAACACAGTCGGTAACAAAAGTCTCCGAACACTACCAAAATCCCTATGTAAAGAAAGTACACTTAATACAGTTTTGTTAAATAAATCCTTGTCGAATCCTGTTTTTTGACTGACTAAGAACAGGATTCGGCAAAGATTTATTTAACAAAACTGTATTAAGTGTACTTTTTTAATATAGGAATTTTTGCTAGTGTTCGGAGACTTTTGTTACCGACTGTACAAATATTGCTTTTATAAAAATAGTGGTATAAAAAAGTGACCGCACCTACCCCTGCACACAGCTTGCCATTTTTGTTGCAGGTTTTGGGAAGGAAACATTTTGATAAAGGAAGGGGGAAGAGGAAGAGAAAATTGATGTCCGGATTCTGAGTGTATGTTTTTGCCAGCTCATCAGCCTTTTCATTGCTCGTGACGCCACGATGCACCGAAACGTGGGCCAGAGAGGTACTTTCCTGAAGGTTAATAAGATGTTCTATATATCTATAACAAGATATCTATAACAAGAGGGTGTTTTGATTGGTGGCAATATATTGCCTGTAGGGCTGAGAAACTGTCACTGTAGATTGGAACTGAGTGATAGTCATCTTTTACTGCATTAATCCACAGGTGGGCCTGATAGGTGGCAAATAGTTCGGCCTTAAATACGGTGTTGTATTCTTCCAGTCTTGAAGCCCACTGGTGAATAAATACCGAAACCGTGAGGACTCAGAAAGCTGAGCCCACTGGGATACAGGGACTCCGAACCATGCCCGAAGCTAATCGCCTTATCGGGAAGGAATCATGATCCGGTGATGGCCATCCATCATCTGTAAAACCATCGCCCGGGGAACGAATTCGATCTACTGTCGGGAGAGGAAGACTCCCCTTTATTGAAAGTACAGAATTTAAGTTTTTTATATTAATGTTTAGATATCAACGGTTGAAAATGAACATTTCTAATTTTTTTACAGATATAGAAACTAAACCCACAACATGAACAGCCTTTGACCGATCAGAGCACACCGCCAGAGGAGCAAAAGGAGAGAAGACATTAATTAAGATGTCGACTAGGGCATGCCAGGAATCTGCTGCGGGCAGAATATGCCAACTGTACAGTCGGTAACAAATTCCTATATATAAAGGGTACACTTAATACAGTTTTGTTAAATAAATCCTTGTCGAATCCTGTTCTTAGTGAGTTTAAAAACAGGATTCGCCAAGGATTTATATCACAATACTGTATTAAGTGTACTTTTTTTACATAGGAAATTTTGCTAGTGTTCGGAGACATTTGTTACCGACTGTATGTTTTCTACAGTATTTCTGAAATGGGGAAGTGTTCATTTTGGAGTGAGAGAGTGAAGTGTTACTGAATTATAGAACATTTGTTTTAAGACATTCATATTTAACTGTTAGGTAGATAGGTGAAATTCCGGTGATCAGCTTCAGTGCGTCAGTGGAAATAGTTCGAAACAAGTAATAGTTTACAAAATACATGACATATAGAGTATTAAGAAAATCGTAATATTTTACAAAAAAAAAAAAATTCACGTCTATGGCATATTTAGAAAATTCATGCTGAATTGAATTGTACCTCCAATGAAAATGCATACTGGTGTGTTTTGAATGATAAAATAATGACAAAAATATGCTAAGATTAAAATTATTAGTTTAAAAGTCATCCTACAAAGAAATCAACGTAAAGATTATTTTAGTTTATGATTTTTTTTTCTTTTTTTTACCCCTGACATTAAAGGAAAAAAAATTACTTTTTTTTTTTTTTTTTTTTTTTTTTACACCGAACAATTGAGATTTCCTTCTTTCTTAAAAAATAATTTTCAAATTTCTCGCATGTCTAAGAAAAGCATTTGAGAAAAGATATTTTAAGAGGCTTTCTTTCCGGTTGAATCGCAATATCATTTTGATGAAGTGATTTTGTTGTTTGAAATATTTTGTATGCAAATCATTTTCCCGAGAAAAACATTTGAGAGGGAAATTTATTGTTATTTTTATTTCGTCTGTAAAAATAACTCGAAATAATCCTCCAAATGGACGAGTTTCTAGAAATTCACACTTTGCGATTTGGAATTCATACTTGCAATTCACACTTGCAATTCGTAGTGTTGCAATTCGGAGAGAGGTTATTATTATTATTATTATTACTGATGTCAGTTCAGTTTTTAATTATGAAAAGGTGATCTTTATCTATCTATAGACATTTTTTTAATCGTATCATCATACATAATATCATATCACCTACAAAGTTTATATTAAAGTTTTTTTTAGTACTACAGGACTATTTCTTTCAGATAGCGATTTTGCGTTGTCACCACTTCACTTTCATTTTTATCAAGATGCCCTCCAACATTCAATTTTAGTATTTAATTTCTTAAACTATCTTAAAATATTTTGTCAAATCCGTAAAAACTTTTACATTTTTAAAATCTTTTACATTTTTCAAAACCTACTGTTAAGTTAGAGATTCTTCCTTGCTTACATATAGAAATGAATTCCCGATCTTGGTATCCGGGACCATCAACTTTTCTGAAATTGGATGGTTTATGAATATTTATTGGCAATATTTTCTGAATATGTATAGATAATGGTTCATAGATATTCTTGGAGATATTATCTGAAGATGTATTGATGATGGCTTTTGAAAATTTGTTGGCTATAGCTAATGAATATATATTGATAATGGTTTTTGAAAATCTGTTGGCTGTATCTAATGAACATATATTGATAATGGCTTCTGAATATTTCTTGGTGATATCGTTAGAATACATATTGATGATGGCTTCTATCTATGTGTTGGCGATAACTTTCTGAATATGTACTGATTATGGCTTCTGAATATTTGTTGGCTATAACTTTAGAATATATATAGAAAATAGTTTCTGAATATTTGATGGCGAGACATTTAGAATATGTATGGTTGATAGCTTCTGAATATTTATTGGCTATTACTTCTAGATGTGTATTGATAATGGTTTCTAAATTGGTAGCTGTATCTTTTTAATGTATGTCGGTGATATCTTCCGAATAGTTGGTAAAGTTTTTGCAATTTTTTTTTTTTTTTAAAGTAAGATATTAATATATAAATTAGTCTTGTCGAACTAAATTTAATTTTATCAAAGACTTTTCCTTTTTCTTTTCTTTTCTTTTTTTTTTTTTTTTTTTTTTACAGAATCAATCATCAGATATCGAAAACTAAATTTGGACACGTGTTATGCTGATTAATTACATACGATTAAACAAACTAAATTAAATATATATATATATATATATATATATATATGTGTGTTGTGTTTTTAGGGATAATTTAGGGGTTATGTTAATTAGGAATATTTTATTATTTTATTGTAAACTTGAGTATTATTTTACAATTTTTGTTTTAATATGTTTAAATTTCAAGAAAACGTGATCTATGATGATTTCTCGTCAAAAAATTCAGAATGATGTCAGTGTCGGTGTTAATTGTAAAGAGGCGATTGAAAGCACTTAGGTACTAGGCTTGGGTGGAATGCCCTTTCTAGGGGTGTTTTTAAGGTGTCGTAGACCGTATTTACACAAGTTTCGGAAAATCGCAGAAAATTCCTAATGGCCAGGTCGAAAAGTGCAACCTAGAATCGAACCTTCACAATGAAGGCAATTTTAAAATGTTAAGAAATAACACATAAATAAAAGAAAAGGTAATATCTTTAATATGAAAATTTTAATTGTTCAAAAGTTTTTATTGAATATCGGAACTTTCTTCACGAAATATAAAGGAATAAAATTATTGCAAATAAGTTAGCAGAATATCTTTTATATTTCATCAAGTCTATGTTTGTAATACTTAACTATATAAATGTTTTTAATAGACTACTTAAATTATATTCACATTTTTTTAAAGTTATAAAAATTTTAAATGATCCTTTAGTATTAAAGAAAAAAAATAGCTTTGTTTTTATTTTAATTTTCGACTTCAAATACCTTTACATATAAATAAATTGAGAAACTTAGATTTTTATGAAATTTTTGTTGCTTATAAAAATATTAAATCGCCACTCCCCTTACCCCTTTTTGAATGATTTTGAAACAAGAAATTTTGGTTTTTAAGCAATGTTTTTTACTTTTCAATTGACATAAGGTTAGCGCATTCTTTCGATGACGTTGTCGATTTATATACACAGATATACAGCGGGTGATCAGATTATAAAATTTTTTTTGACATTTTTTCGTACTAGACAAAATGGCCTGGAACTTCACACATGCAAAACGCATTGTTTCTGCTATCGATTTAGTCTAGTGTGCAAATAGGGTATCAATCATAAATTGAAGGAGAGTGAAAATACTTTGGATCACCTGTATCATAAAAAATGTACAAATGACTTGTAACTTTAATACATTATTGCACATACTATGTACAATATTTGTATGTTTTGATACGGGAATTGCGCAAATATTCAGGCGGATATAATTTTTTTTTTCAAAAATTTTTAATTTTTTTGACAATTTTTTTTTTTTTTTTTTTTTAAATATCTAGAACGGATTTCCATAAAATTTTACAAAACTTGCTGAAAAATTGACGAAACATTATTCTGAAACATAAAATCCAGACGTGTAATATTTGTTAAGATATGAGCAGTTTTATTAAATATTATTTTACTACGCATACGCGAAAGATAGAAAAAATTTTATTGCATATTTTGAAAGCTAGATATATTAAATAGCTTTTGTCTAAACCTCATTTGAATAGAGTAAAATTTAAGAAAATCGTCGGAAAAAAAGAACAAGCTACATTTTAGTTATTTTCCAAAGCTGAAATTTCATAAGTGGTTTTTCACATGCTGGGTATGTAATTTGATGATCCAATTATTTCAACCACATTGCAAAAGTTCTTTTTTGGGAAAATTTCCTTATAGGCTTGTAACTTTAACATATTTTTATTTATCTACTGAAATTTGTAAGTTCATAAGTGGTTTTTCACAAAAAAGAACTTTTGCAACGTGGTTGAAATAATTTGATCTTCAAATTAAATACGCGGCATGTGTAAAATCCTTATGAAATTTCAACTCTGGAAAATACCTAATATCTGGCTCATTTTTTTTAGCGACAATTTGCTTAATTTTTAATCTATTCAAACGAACTTTTGACAAAATTTACTTAATATATTTAGCTCTCTCAACCTATGCAATAAAAATGTTCCTATTTTTCGCGTATGCGCAGTAAAATATTTGTTAAAAATGCTCATACTTGAACGAATATTAAACGTGTTAATTTTATGTTTCAAAATAATATTTCTGTAATGTTTTGCCAATTTTTCAGCAAGTTTTGTAAAATTTTATGGAAATCCTTTCTTTTTATAAGCAAAAAACTTGTAATATATATATATATATATATATATATATATATATATATTACAAGCAAATATATATATATATAGCAAATATATATATATATATATTTGCCTAAATAATTGCACAATTCCTGTACCAAAAAGTACAAATATTGGACATATTCTGTGCAGTAATGTATTGAAGTTATAAGTCATTTGTCGCTTTTTGTGATATAGGGTGATCCAAAGTATTTTCGCTCTTCACTTTGTAGTTGGCCCTCGAATGAGACTCTGGACTAAATCGATAGTGGAAAATATGAGTTTTTAATTCTTTGCATGTAGGAAGTTTCAGGACATTCCGTCTAGTATTTTTGTAGATAATTGAAAAAATGTAAAAAAAAAAAAAAAAAATTCTAATAATTTGGTCACCTACTGTATCATTTGATTAACATTTGTGTCAACTTGATAATTTTTATTAAATATGTAAATTAATGTGAGTCATCGATTATTAGTACAATTAGAGATTCTGACTGCACGAATGAAGCATCTTACTTACTTTAAATTTTTAATTTAAAATAATTTGTAATAACCCTTTGTTGGGAGTCATGAAACACTATTACTGCATATAAAAGAAGAAAAAAATATGCCTATGCTTATAAGGAATGCTACACAATAATTTTTCTAGACTAGATTGGAAAACTGAAGAATTTTATAGAGTATAAATTAAATGTAAATAGTAGTTAAACATAATCCGTAGGTTAAACAGCTGAGACTAGTATTTATCCGTTGGCTAAATCGTTCACAGATCGGTGCTTTTCTATCGGTGATAAGCCTCAAAGTGACTGACGCTTTTTTTCTTTTTGGCAGAAGTATGCATATATAATACTTTCGAAAAAAAAAAAATAATAATTGCATCTTCTTATTCAATAATTTATGAAAAATTAATTATTAATGATGACATATAAATATTAAAATATGTACATGTTGTAGTTAACAGTTTAGTAATTTTTATTTCTTTGTTTTTTTTAACATAGGGTTAAAATGTCTAAAAATTGCTGTGTGTTATAAGTACACGTTTAGCTCCTCCTAACAATATTTTCAGAATTGAATTTAACTTTTGCAGAGAGAGAAAATACATGAGGTGCAAAAATTAAGTAAAGAGACTGATAACGTAGCTTTCGATCTTTCTGGCGTTAGCTTTCGTTGTGATACAACTTTAGTAAGAGTTTGCGAGCAATTTGTGTGTTTGTAGTTTTTTTTTTTTTTTTGTGAAATATTTTTTCTAGTGCCTGACTGACATCGATTTACAACAATGGAGTGTAATCAAGGTTTGCTTCAATTTTGAGCAATTTGTAAAGGAAAATTTTTGCAGAACTTCGAATAGGATCATAGAACGAGACCAGACATCATGAAAAATTCAGTGTTTCAGCACTACAACAAGCCTTGTCTAACTGCAGAATTTTCGGCCAATAACAATATTACTGTGGCTACTCAGTATCCTTACAAAGCCTGAATTGTCTCCTTGTGCCTTTTTCCTCTTTCCGAGATTGAAAAATCACCTAAAGGAACATCATTTGGAAAGACTCTAAAAAGTTAAAAATTCTATACTGACAATTAAAAGTTGTTGGGTTCAAATCTCGGCTGAGGCATGCATGGTCGTAGGAGTTTAGAATATACTTTAAGCTCTAGGTTATGGTGTAAGGCACTGTAAAAAAACAAATCCTGTTTTTTTTTTTTTTTTTTTTTTTTTTTTTTTTTTTTTCTTTAAATAGAAAATTCTTGGCAACAAAGTTGCCAGAATATATTCATATGTTATGCGAAAAATACGTTGGCAAAAATGTCCTGTATTAGAACAATACAGAGAATATTTGTACACAACAGATTTTCTTCGTGATGCACACCATAAAATTTCTCTCGTTGTATCAACCAGGATGGAACCAGAGCCCACCTCGTTGTAACCGACAATATTACCTCTCACGCACGGAAGCGCAAATTGTTTTGATGTTTAGCCCTTTTCAATCCTTCTTTGATACCGATTTTTCGTATGCAAAATAAAACAAAAAAAAAAATATTTAACCACAAGATGAAATCTGTAACAATCTTTACCGATTTTACATACTTACAATAAAAAAAAAAAAAAATGTTTCTTTTGACAGATTGGCATGTAATTTTAAACTAAATTTCTGTAGTTTTTAAAAACCTAGATTTTATGTAGAAAAAATTCTATATTAAGAGATATTTTCGATTTTTTTTTTTTTTAAATATCAGAGTTTCCACCACTGTTATCATAAAATAATTTTTTTCTTAAATGCATTATGATGATATAAACTTATAGACCTTAGATAATATTTGTTTGCTGACATCTTTATAAATATATATATATATATATATATATATATATATATATATATATAACACAAGGTGATCCAAAAGTGCCAGTAAAAATAAAAATTTTAATTTTTGAAAAGTTTTCACCTTAGCGCTATGCGGTAAAGTGAAATGCACTAAAATGCACAGAAAGACATGGGATTTATTTAGGTAACAAAAGATTTATTATCAAAATAGTTTGAAGTTTCTTCATAAAGTAGCGCTATAACTGCATATTTACTTTTTTACACTTGCATAGTACATGCAACAACGTAACTAGGACTATAAATGTTCAATGTCATGGCCACTATTTATTAGAATGTTCGTCAGACGTTGCTCATTGGAAATTCTCCTAAAAGGCTTCAGTACTTGCAATATAGCGTCATTTGATGAGACAGATCTGTTTAAAATGTGAAAGGATACTGCGAAATACAACGCTGTATATGGGTGAAAAATGTAACTAACATTTTTTTCTTACATGCATAAAAAAATTCAATGCTTGTCTGCACATTTCAGTAAAAACCGCATAGAGCTGCAGTCAGTATTTTTTAAATAATGAATTTTTTTAATTTTTTTCATGACTTTTGGATCACCCTGTATATATATAAATGCGACACTAAAAGTAACGCTGGGTGGGCGGGGCACATCCAATCGTACAAAAAAATATTTGAATCGCAATAAAAACAACGTAAAGATATAAAAATAAGAACAACGATCGACAAAAAAAAAAAAAAAAAAAAAAAAAAAAATTAGATATATATATATATATATATATATATATATATATATATATATGGCTGAATATCACATAAATGTGCATTTTAGTGTTTCAGGTCTTTATTATTAATTTTAAGCAAATAAATTGTAAAATTTTATTATTATTATTTAGAAGTACCTTTTTAAAAAAGCATCAAATCATAAAATGTGAGTTTATAGCAAATTCAGTATTTTTTAGAAAATTTTAAACCTTATAATCGTCATTTTCGTGACTGTCTCCAAGACCAAATGTTTACATACAAAGTATGTTTTTTACTAAAAAAAATAAAATGATATTTATAATAATTGTTAATTCTTGTAAAAAAAACTATTTTTTTTCAAAGGAAATTTTTTTTTCTTTTTAATTACGTTAATTTTCATGCATGTGTAATTAAAATGCTTGTATGCAAGTCTTGACGACATTTTCGTGACACATGAAAATAACTTCATATATCATCAAGGGATGGTGCCACCATTCACTTTTTTTAAAGTTTAAGATCAGAAATCAACATTGACAATATGTGGGGGAAAAAAATCTCAAGAAAATTGAAAACAGGTAAGAGTTAACATTATTTTTATTGTTTACATGCTGTGCGTACTTTTATTGCTTGTCATTTTCGAGATGCATAAAAAATAAAAAAATATTATTATAAAATTTAGAACAAAGTTTTATTTTAATATAGAATGACGACCAGAAGAAGAAAATGTGGCGATATCAGCTTAGTGAAAGCATGTTTTTCAGTACAGAACGAATTATTGACGATTTGTCATTTTCGTGACAGTCATTTTTGTGACGTCACGAAAATGACATTTGTTGCAGATTTACTATTTTGTAAGCCCTGGATTTATATAATTTTTTATTTTGAGATAAAAGATTTGTTGGTGTAGGATAAGCTTTATATTTAAATATTTAAAGTACTTTCCGGTATCCAGGTAAATATAAAAAAATTACATACGACATTAATATTAAGATACAATTAAAAAAGCAAACTTTTATTTTATTTTATTTTTTTTTTGCCCCCTTTAAGGTGTCATTGAGAATGTTACTCAAAATATTTTACTTGTGTCATTTATGGCAAGATGCAGAAAAAATAAGTTTGCATGGCCTGAGAAAGAGGATGTCCATGAAATTCAAGTGCCACATATTCTGTGCAAAATTAGGAATTCTCCTGAACCTGCTTCAAATAGATATTTTAAACTTCAGGGTGAAGATTTTAATAATGTTCAAAATGCTTTTTCTGAATTTAATTCAGTTAATCATTAAACTTGTAACTATAAGGATTTTAATACAATAAAATTGCTTGATATTCTCATTATTGCTCTTTCTTTTCCCTTCACAATCTTTTCTCTATTGTTCTAATAAGTTCCATTTTTAATATTATATGGTCCTATTTCATTGACAAACAATGTTATTTCAGTGAAAAATAGTCATTTTGACAAATATTGTCATTTCAGTGACAAACAGTCGTTTCAGTGACAAACATTGTCATTTCAGTGACAAACCAGTCATTTCAGTGACATCATTTTTTGACATCTTTAAATGCTATAATTAAAAATTTAATGCAAGTAAACTAATTATTTCCAGTTTATAGTCAAGAGGTATGCAATCTATGATATTTCCCATTGATATAATTTATGTTTATAAAAAATTAAATTTAAATTTATTTATTTATTTATTTATTTATTTTTTTAAATTTTAAATTTTGGGGTTTTTTATTTTATTTTATTTTTTAAAATGGGAAGAACTTTTTAGAAAAGCCTAAGTCTTGTATTTTTCAATGAATCTGAACCACAAAAAAAAAAAAAAAATTAAATGGTAATTTTGATTTTATAAGATAATTAAAATTATAAATTTTTATTGAAAAATTTCAATAAAATTTTAAAAAGTTATGATCGATCTCTGTCAAACTCAGAATTTATTTAAGATGTACTTACGGACTTATTTTCAAAAATTCAAATTAAAATACAAAGTTTGAAAAAAAAGTTTAAAAAAATCCAAAATGCACACTTATGTGATATTCAGCCATATATATCATTCCACCTCTGTGAGATCTCAACCGTAAGCGCTTAAATACTTTTTTCCACTATACAAACATATTTCGTAAAATAATAATAATAATAATAATAAATAAAAAGAAAGAATAATAATAATAATTTTTATAAGTACATTTTTTATCGGTACATTTAAGAAGAGATTTATTTTAAGATAATAGTGGTTGAAGAATGCTTGTAAAATTCGGGCCGTGGGAATGCTTATTATGTTTATTGGGAGTACAAGTACCTGTTTGAAAGCATAGCATAATTGTTCATAATTAACCAAGTGAAATATAAAATACCATGTTACACACATATACAAATCGAGCTTGGTAATTAAATATATATATATATATATATATATATATATATATATATATATAACATTGCTTGATAAAATTGTTTAAAAATATTGTAATGAATATGTTGCAAATCACGATTTAAATCAAAATGCAGTTCTTAATTTTTGATTAAGACATAATAAGAAATATATAATCTATCAAATAAGATTCCCTTAAATCCTATGTATAATTAAAGAATGGACATTGTATGACACAAATTTATGTTTATTAATATTCAGAAAATGTAACAATTTCTACAAGAAAAAAAATTGTATAGCATATTTTTATTATTCGCCAGATTATTCATCTAATATTTTAAAATTATGTTTCACGACAAAAAGTTTTTTTCAAAATTTAGATTATAAAACAAACCTGCGTTTCGTTTTTAAACAATATTTAAAACAATTTTTTTTTTTTTAAATATACTCTTTTTTTCTCTTAAGCATAATAGACTGTTTTTACTGAATGTAACAAAGGAAAAACAGTACAAATAATTAAGATATATTTTCTTCAAAGAAAGGCTTTTAATTTCTTGTATTTTGTGCTTTTAAGCTTTTATTCTTTCGTACAATAAGCAGTTATGCATAAATAAAATTATTTTCAATTTTTAGAAAGGTATACAGCTAGAAAAATGCTAGGATGCAATATTATCTTTATTATTAGTAGTAGTAGTATATAACAAATATTGCTGTTAGATATTTATTTGTAATGGATTTTAAATCTAAAAGACATACATTTAAAAATATTAAAAGCTTGTATTTTAATAATTCGACCAAACCCTATAAAACTACATTAAAATATCTCTAGAATTGTTCTAGAATTTGAAATTTTCTTCAGAAATACAGAATTTCTATACTAAGAAACAAGAAACATAGTATTTCTATTGTGAAAGTGTACCAGTTAAATATAGCTTTATTGCATACTTTAGATATTCGCATTATTACTTCTAAAAAATCCAGGAAATAAAATTTCAGGAATTTTAAAGTATTCGGTTACCCTATTAACCTTTTTGAAATCTTGTTACACAATCTTTATAAATAAAACAATTTAGAATGGTATATGAAATTTCATGCTTTTTTACTTGAATAGTTGAAATCCTATTCATACACAATTGTATGAAGCTTTAGCTGCAGAAGAAGAGAGATAAAAAACGTATAAAAAACGTATAAAAAACGTATTTTATATAATTTAATGAATTTGTAAAAAATATTTTACCATGTAAAGAAATTTAAAGGGAAGTTACTATTTCCTGAATTGATAAATTACCTTTTATATCGATTTCGATATCATATAAAAGATAAATTAAACATTTATTATTACTTACATAATATATAATACAATGATTTTCGATTTTAAAAGACAAATTTAAAGTATACATACTGAAATTCAAAGAAATTAAAGTTATATAAAGTACTCATGTGCGGGATACAAAACAAAACAATATTATATTGTTACATTGCTCATTTGTAAAATATTGGAATACGCGTCTTAATAAATAAGGAAAATTTAACGCTATGAATTCCTTTTGCAATTGTTTTCTTAACATACTTTAAACGTAATTAGATTCTTTAAGGAAATTTAATTAAGCAATATAAATTTTCGTCTATACCTACAATTATGCATCACACTAATTTTAATCATGACTTCAATCACATGTATGAAAATCATTTTTTTCTGTAAAGGCCAAATTAATGCTAACGATTTTTTATTCACAGAACAGATGCGAAATTCCATCCTCCAGGTGTCGATCGGGTAACTTTATTGAATAGAACCCTGGTAAGGTATTCCAAAAGCTCAGGTTCGAATCCTGTCTTGGCTGCATTTTGCTTTTATTGGTCAAAATTAACCCAATCTTTTATCAGAAATGTACGTTTTTCATTTCACTGTCGAAAATTTAATTTTATAATTATGAAATTCATTTAAAATGTTTCCAACAATTTAAGTTTAAATTTAAAACTATAAGTACATTATTGTCAGATACGCTACAAAATATCTAATGTGAATCCCTAATATTTTAATTAATGTGATAATACAATAATTTCGTTAATACTTACCGAACAACCTTTAAACCAAATGAACATATATGTATTTATCCATGCCCATGAATTTCATCCATGAATTTCAGTCGTTCACAAAAATAAGAAAATGGTAAGAGGGTTTTCTCAATATTTATTTACGATCATCGAAAACTGTATTATCATTCATTGAATCAAAATAAAAATGTGAGCAAACCCGTTATAGTTTAGTTTTTTTTTCGAGAGAGAAACTGAATAGCAGTTCATTCTAACGCGTACAACCTTTTGAGTTTACACAATACTCGTTTAGGGTTTTTATATAAGTAGCTCAATGCATTTGGCTATTAAATTATGCAAATGAAATTTCGCTAAATCTTGCGTATGCGCAGTTAAAAATTATTTAGTAAAAATGTTCAGAATTCATTAGATATTTAATATATTTTCATTGTGATTACAATATGCTATGTCAAATATTGTATGTCAAATTTCCTGAAAATAGGGTATAATACCTTGGGTATAATACCTTGTACTGGGTATAATACCTTGCCCCATAATCACATGCTACAGCTAGGTCGCATTTCAAGCATTACGTTTTACAGGGCGATGCCAAATACTTTCGTTTTTATTTTATTTTTGTTAGTCCCCCTTTAAACTTCAGGCAAAACTTTAACTCAAATACGAGTATAACATGTTCTTCATACTTTTGAAGTTTCAAGATGGTTTGTGTAGTACTTTTGAGATATTTCAAAAAACGTCTGAAATCGAGAGTGTCCCGTCATTTATGGAAAGGTAGTGTATGCGAACTGTCAATCTTTAAAATTCAAACTCTTGCTAAATTGATCAGCTCCTTTTTATTTTTTCCGAATAAAGTATAAAAAAGTCTTTTCTTTAAAATCGCATATTTTTAACCAATTTTGACAGAGATTAAAAAATAATTCAAGTCAAACCTGAAAGATAAAAATTGATAACAACTTAGACATTTCGGATTCATGAATTTTTATTCGTTTTTGATAGCATAATTTTAACAGCAGGTAAGGTATTATTTAAAAGGCTTTAATATATAAATGGCAAATTACCAAGAGAAGTATTGCGAAAGATCTAATTTTAGAAAAATAATCTATTTTGTCACAAAGGCTGTTAAAGCTTGTGAGACGCTCAGAAGAAATTAGTAATTTTGACGACTGTTCGCAAATTAGAAAACCCTCCTTTTGATTTATATACATACCATTAGCACAAAGAATATGACATTAAATTGTTTTACTAAGAATAATGCCAGAAAATTTAGACGTCTGTTATAAATGTTTTAATCATGGCGCTTTTAGCGATATTGAAGCCGTATCTACTTTTCACAATTGTGATTTATATTGCCAAAAGATATAATTGGAAGAAAAAAACATGTGATTCAGCAAGCTGCATGCGAAATCCGACCTCTTAAATTGCATTTACTTGTCTTAAGTGTTATCGCTTTTCTAAGGTTTGTTATTCCATATGATGCAGATCATGTTGGATATTTTTAAAAGAAAATCTATAGAATACTGAGGTGTTTTGCCAATCACATTCTTTATTTTCATTTATATACGGAATAGTTATAACAAAATAAACAGCCTCCATGAGGATGATTCGTATGATGCGCTCAAGGAATTAAACGAAAATTATTTTGAGAACTGTGAACAGGGGGAGCTTTGCATGGGTGAGAGGAAAATTTCAGAAATAAAAGACTTCACCCGGTATCAAAAATAAAAAAAAACGGTCAATATTTTATGCATTTCCTATGAGCCATTTCCTTTATTATACTTTTAATTTCCCCAAAGCGACCTCCAGTGGACATTTTAAATTATTTTATTGCACTTATAAAGCTGATTTTGCTATCTTAAGAAGTACTCATATATCACATTTGTGGCAATCCGCTTAATCATTTTAGCTTCAGGATGTTGTTTATAGCGAAAGTTTAATTATAGCTATTCTGCGTATCTGCTTCACTCTTTCGCAAAGCCCCACCCATCGGTAACTTTTATAATTGAAATTTTCATTGTATTTAAAATGTATCATACTATACTTTCATTTTATTTGTGCATATTGTAAAAATTTGAAGAGCTAGTTCTTTAATGTTTTTAAAATGTCTAATTTCTTAAGCATAGGAATATGCTTTTGTAAAATTTGTATAATATATACAACACATTGCTTCGATTATTGTCTGTAAGAGATATGCTATCGCTAATAATAATAAAAAAAAAAAAAAAAAAAAAAAAAAAATTAAACGAATTTCTTAACCGAAGTTTTTTATAACTTTTGGTTGCAAATATTTTGTACTAGCAGGCTTTGTCGGCTTCGCTAGTCACTATATATAAAAGAAACTTCAAAAAACATTAATAACTTTATTTAAAACCCCCTTATAACTGCATTTAAAATAAAATCTAAAAACGATTTAATTTAAAACGCTTAAAACACCGCTTCGGTTCCACGTCCCCACTACTTGCATTTACGTCTTAACCGAGCATTCCAATTTAGGTGCCAACTGGACGATATTGGACTGGCGCTGCTATTATTAAAGAATTTCGTTTTCTGACAAACATTTTTCGGACAGATCTTCATCTTCACTTTATCTTCACTTTATGACGAAAGGTGGTAGCACCAAACAATCTTCCGAGCTGAAAATTGTTTAATTAATTAAAAGAAATCTAATGAAAAAATTCAAAATTAAGCTTCAAGGTGCATCAGAAAACGTCAAAATGGACCTCCATGCAAAACTTTGTAGCTTTTCGGTTAACCGTTTGTTTAAAAAGCGATTAAACACCTGTTTAAAGTATAGTTAAAAACAAAGTTTAACTTTATTTTCTGTTATTTTAGGATACTGGGATTTTAGGATACTGTCACTTAGGATACTGTGAAGAAGAAGACACTGAACGGTGTTTTTTATTAGTTGCATCTGTTTTTTTTTAATTATCTGCCAAAAGTAACGCATTACTCCTTGTAAGATCGAATCCAAAATCTTCGCGTTATTATAATGGTTTAATTTTGTGCTTACTGTTTATTTATTTATACATATCATACAGTTACTATTCAAATTTTAAAATAATATTCATTAGGTTTACATCATTCTTTTATCTCAATTTAAACATAAAATCCCTACTTGTCAACTGGCATTGAATAAATTTACCAAATAAAAGTAAATTAGATTTATTACCCAATTATAAGCATACTTAAATTTACTAATTAGATTTACTTGGTTACTAAAAAAAGATGGATCGTATAGTATTAAAAAAAAAACAATGAGTACACCAAAAATTTAAGCCGCGTTGTATTCTCCAAACTTAAATTGTTTTTTTTTTTTTTTTTTTTTTTTTTGCACAAAGAAACTTTTACTTTCATTTTACTTATTAAATTTAATTCACAAGAAACCCTTAGTTCAAAAATGGGTAAGACAATACCCGTAGACAGGAGTATCAAAAATCATGTTTCTCCAGTTAATAAATTCAAAAGGGTACACTCCTTAAAAAAAAAAAAAACAGATACTAAAATTTGATTCTAAAATATACAAATTTTAATTAAACTAAAGCAGGATTACACCACATTTCTTAAACCATGCTTAAACAGATTAGATTCCATTATTAATTTAATTTTCAGCAAAACAATGAGAAATATACCTGGATAGTCAGTTCTTACACACAAACAATGAGATAAACTTTCTGTTAAAAGAAACTTAATACATTCGACATCATGAAACAAGATACAAGAAACAGGAATGTTAAAGGCGTGAATATAAATATTAACTTACATAACATTTGTTCTTTCCGCTGCCTCAGTCCAGCCGAGCGTGGAGATGTAAGTTGCCCAAAAAGCGTTAAGGAAAAAGCCATCCGTCGGACACAAAGCTACGCAGCATCATTATTCCTCATCTATTCGTCCACTAGTCTAGGGTCCCTAAATCACGTCTGCAGCCAAACATTAGCTCGGGTACTCGCCTTCGACATCACATCCCGTATTTTCGTTAAGACGCGGGCAATTTTTTGTACTTTTCAGGAACAAACGGATAGTCACTCAGTTACGCGTTCATTTTACAAACTCCCCTTCCTTCTTCTTCTTTTTCCGACTCAAAGCTAGGTCGTCCTAACATCACGTCTCCATATCACATTTTCAAAATCCGAGATTACTTCTTTTTCCTTTTTTAAAGCTACCCGCTATTCACTCACTACGTCGCGTCTCAACAAACTGCTAGATACTCCAACGCACGATGTCACTCTTTTCCATCAGTCAACAACCAGAGAGCGAAAAATCATATCCAGACCACAAAAAAAAAACTAAAAACGTATCCTCTTTTTATCCAGACCGGGAGGGAAAAACAGTCGCCACACCCTCTTCTCCCCTTGATACGTCACCAAAAGCCCTACGTCAAATCACCACTCCGCTATACCAAGCGGTACGGTCTAGGAACCGCCTTCCAGAGACTCTCATATGGTAATTCCTGTACTGACGTCAAGATATGGGGAAAAAAGGAACCCCCCACCTATCAGCTGTTCGTTCAGCCATGTGTTTCGAGAAACACGTTTCTCACTCCACTTAGACAAAAGAAGAAAAGAGAAAGAAAGAGTTTTTGAATGCTAGTTTTCTTACTGTCCGCCTGAAATAGACATTCCCCTGATATAGATGGCATTTTCCAGCTGTTTCCCAAAGCAGCTTAACATTCCATACGCGAATTAAGAATTTAGAATACGCATTAAGATGATAGAATAGAATATTTGAGAAAAATGAATGCTTTAACTCATGAAAACGGAACAAAGAATCTCATATGCTCTATTCACTGCTTGTCACAATCATTCACCTTGTATTTCGAAGGGAGATATTTCTACATATTTTTCAGAATAAATTCTGTTTACCCAAATCCCAAATAAAATTCTTATATCGATCACACACACAAAGGATGCATTCACACTAGGTATTATCTATGTACCAAAACTATTCTTATTATTTACTAAGCACCTTTACACATTGCATTCCTTACATGTATCTACATTTTTATCAGCTCACCTGTTAAACTATTTATTTAATTGCAAAAGAAAATTTTCTTGAAGAAAAAAACAAAGTTAATCACGGCACAAAAGAATTAATTATACGCCGTGATAACTACCCACCCGTCACAGAAAAAAAAATAAATAAATCAGACACATCCAGGAATACCACATATTGTACCAGCGTCCAAGTATTCAGCAAGAGTCGAGAATTTTTTTTTTTTACATGAGAGCTTTAACCTACCAGTTGTAAATAATTACTCTTTTTATTTATTTATTTATTTTATTTTATTTTTTTTTGTAAAAGAAAAATAACAGAAACCACACTTTCAACAAACCATCCCAGAAACCGCCAGCAACCCGCAACTAGAACTTACATCACCGCAGATCAAACATCGACCCGAGAAATGCAAACCTCTAACCACCAGTTCCTGCCGAGCCTGTGGGAAGCCGATCGCTCTTCCCACACACCCTACCATCACCAGGACAGCGTGAACACCCAAGCTACACTATTGCAGTATAAAGATAACCAACTTAAAAAAATTTACTATTAAGATACTAAAGACTCTACAGATCAACATTTACTGAATACCCGTCCGCCTGACATCCATTTCAGACCTAGCACAAGCACCGATAACGACACCTGGATTTGAAGACTCATAACAAACTGACGCCATAAAGGGTAGATAAAAATTTAAATTTGTTTTTGTCAGACATAAGGTTTGCTGATAACAGGAATACTCCTTGTACCTCAAATTTTTAAACCAAAATAAAGGGATAAACATCGGGTTGGCTTATCTTGTTTTTTGAAAAACCTCCACCTCGACTGAACTGCTACAGCTATTTACATGATACATATACCAGCAAAAATGAAATCTTCCTAAGTTTTTTTACATGATTGAACATTTAATATAGAAACATACAATTGTTGATAATACCATCCTTTCGGAACTATTTTTCAACCCACAGTTTTGAGAAAAAAAAAGAAGGGAAACATTACAAAGGGCAAAAAAAATTTTTCTTGGCAAACCTATTGATGTAAGATGAATTACTAATGTTCATTGCTGGACGCGAAAATCTTTGTAATTTCGAGTTAAAGTTCATAAACTTTTGGTTACCATACGAATGTTCATACATATTTTTTAACAGTTCACACTAATTGTTCATACTATTCAATGTAATATCATATCAGAATGTGTGGAATTATAAATACAGTCTTTTATAATACAGTCTCTTGGATTACACACAGTCTTGAGCAGATGACATATACTAGCGTTAAATACACCTTTTTACAATTTTTGCGCAACCTTGCTTTCTGCTCATTACCCAGACAACACCTTGCATGACTACCTAAAAGTTGCGACTAGCCCCGAGATAATATCTAATAATACAAACAACTTGAATGACCAAAAGTAATACTGAAGTCAAAAAAATGCAACGAAATAAAATTGTGCGCCCAGAAATACATTAAAACAAAATATATCACAATAGATTATGAAGTAAGTACACTCGCTGACCCGATTATACAATTTTTTTAATATTTTTCTATTTTTAACCCCCCCTTTTTTTCTATTTTTACACTAATTTTTCTTTGTAACATTACTCGAGTACTGCCGAACCTTACTCCAATACAGGGCAAAGGAAAAAAAAAAAACTTTTGACCGCCCGCTCAACAGCTTTAGGGACCAATATTTTTATCCCCCATCACCTTTTACACGAATATTTCCCACTGAGAGCACCTTTTCGAAAGTATTAAGACTACTAATTATACTACATTTAAAAAATAATAATATGCAAAATATACTAACAAATATACAACTATTTACAAAAAAAAGATTATATTTACAAATTTTGCCTATTTCTAGGGCGAAGGTTGTAAGAGTGAATTGCTACCGGTACTGTGTTATGAGCACCTACCCCCCTTTGTTGAAAACTATTTTCTTCTGCCTCGCTGACTGTCGGTGACACGGCCCTGGGACCATCAGGAGAAGAGAGACTAGCTTGGGACACCTATGCGACAACATGCTCACAAGAACTGCCAGCCCTGTCCGTAACTACGCCATTAACCTTGGCTGTGCCATTCTGTAGCTGATTAACTAAGCTAACACCCAACAAGTTGTCCTCAGACGCACTAGAGCCAAACACGAGCCGTTTCCTTCTTTTCTCCAACCTTTCCCTTCTACGCAACTCATAACGATCTACAAAACCCTCTTTCTCACCGGAGTTCTCTACAATAGATGGAGTTACCCCACTATCCAGTTCGGTACTGTTATCTCTCACTAACGCAGGGAAGACAGGTTTATTAATAATATTCGTGAGTCTATCCACTTGAACTATCTGGACATTCTTATTGTTGCGCAATTCCTGAATTTCAAAATTTACCTCCCCCAGCTTTCGAATCACCCGGAAAGGACCCCTATTGACTTTGTTAAATTTCTTGCATAAACCTGGTTTTATGGTAGGAGTAAACAGCATGACCAGGCTACCCACTTATTTTTTTATCTACAGCAATTTTACTACGAAGCTTTTCTTGTTTGTCAGCAGCTTGCTCTAAGAACAGTTTTGTTTGTGAAAAGACTTGTTGCAACGAGGGAATTAATTGGTCACAATAGGAGGGGCAATCATTATAGTTCAGAGGTACACTAGTCTCAAGGGTATTATAAGGTAGCCTCATGTCCCTGCCATGAGTAACAAAAAAAGGAGTCTCATTTATAGTTGAGTGAACACTTCAGCGGAGTGCCAACAAACCAAATTTTAACTTCTCATCCCAATCATTATGGTGACTATTGACCAGATGTGCCAGGGCACTATTCATAGTGGCGTCGTTACGTTCTACTTTCGCATTTGAGCTAGGGTGGAAACTTGTGGTATGTACGTGCATGATTCCTAACCGTGCATACACCTGCTCAATTGCTTCACTCATATAATTTTTTCCTCGGTCAGTAATTATTTTCTCAGGAGTCCCATGCCTACATACAAATTCTGCCAATGCATCAGCTATCGTATCCGATGTTATGTTGGGCACAGCAAAGGCTTCACACCACTTAGTAAAACTATCAATGAATACAATAATAAATTTATTACCCTTTTCGGTAGTTGGATAAGGCCCACAAATATCCGAGTGAATTGTCGAAAAAGGGTAATCTGGGATCTCCAACCTCTGGAGTTCAGCCAACCTCTTGGGTTTATGAGCCCTGAACTCCAGACAAGACTGGCAAGAGGCCACAAGTCTTTTGACATCCGCAAACATTCCCTGCCAATAGTAATTTTCCCTAATACGATGCAGAGTTTTAAAAAAACCTGCATGACACGCAACATTAGATTCATGCGTTAGCCTAAAAATTGTAGGAACCAGAGCCTTCGGCACAACTATTTTTTCACCTGCCTCCTTTCTGGACTTTAAACTCACCCTTTTGCATATCAACACCTCATTTTTCACAAAAAAATTATAACCTTTAGGATTGATTGGTAATTCTGTACCAAGTCTATTATTTACATATTTACAAAATTTGTCATTGCTTTGAGCAAACTGGATATCTTTTAACAATTCGCCCCTATCATCAACATGAATCTCCTGAGTAGCCCTCTTGGTCACAAAACAGTTTTCCACACTTTCATTATTAGTAACCTCTATAGTATGCTCAACAAACCTCGACAGAAAATCCGCCACCGAATTGCACTTCCCTTTAATATACCGAGAAACAAAGTCAAACTCGCTGAGGGCACATAACCACCGCGCAATCCTAGAAGTGGGGTCCTTGAGTTTTAAAGCGTGCATAAGGGCAGCATGGTCAGTGTATATAATGAATTTTCTATTAAAGATGTAACATTTAAAGTACTGCACAGCCCAGACTAAAGCTAGTAACTCACGCTCGGTCGCCGAATATCTCGATTCCACCTCCTTCAGTTTCCGACTAGCGAAAGCTACAGGATGCGGAAAATTTTCCTCGTCTGGTTGGCACAAAACTGCTCCCAAACCAACAGCAGAGCTATCTGTGTAAATTATAAAATCTTTGGACATGTCTGGTAATTTCAAAGATGGAATTCTCATAAGTTCTTGCTTTAAGTCCTGAAACTCATTCTCAGCCTTTTGTGACCAAACGAATTTATTTTTTTCCTTTGTTAGATTAGTGAGCGTAATTAACCGTTTAGAGTAGTCACAAATGTGACGCCTGTAGAAACCCACTGACCCAAGAAAAGATCGCACTTGTTTCCTATTGGAAGGACGTTTGATTTTCTCTATGACTTCAACATTCTTTTTGGCTGGAAAAATTTCTCCGTCGCTAATATGGAAACCCAGAAAGGTAATCTCCGATTTAAAAAAAATGGCATTTAGACGGTTTCAGTTTTAGATTGTGTTGCCTTAACCTATTGAAAACAATTTCTAGCTTTTGGAAATGCGAATCAATGTCTTTAGATGATACGCAAATGTCATCAATATAAATAAGTATATTCAGATCTGACAACCCACTTAACACGACATTCATCAACCTTTGAAATGCAGTGGGGGATGACTTAAGACCAAATGGACTTCTAGTCCATTGCAAAAGTTTATCGTGGGTCACAATTGCTGTGAGATGTTGTTGTTCGGGAGGAATCTTTTGTTGAAAGAAACCACTGGTGAGGTCCATGGTTGAAAAATACTTGGCCCCAGCCAGCGAGTCAATGGTTTCTGCTATATTGGGGATTGGATAACTATCATTTGCAATTTTTTTATTCAATTTCCGGAAATCACACGCCAGACGAAAAGACCCATCTGCCTTCTTGAACAAAATCACCGGTGACGCGTAGTGAGAATTTGACGGTACTAGGATTTTTGCTTCAAGTAAGGTGTTAATTTGCCTGTCCAATTCATTACGCAAATTGTATGGAACTCTATATGGGGTACATCTAACTGGAGTTTTGTCGTCTAACTTAATGTTATGTAGAACCGTGTCGCAGCCAGGGAGATCTAAAACTGAAGCCGCAAACACATCAGAGTTGTTTTTTAGAAATTTTTCTACTTTAACTTTTAAATCTGAATCTAAGTGGTCTAATTTAAAATTCGTATCCCATTCAAGGTTAATGTTTTCTACCTCCCCAATCTCTTCTTCCTCAGCACAATTTACATATTCATCAGACTGGTCACTAAAATTTCCTCCATAAAACCGACCTGGGAATTTTTATTTACGTGGACAGGAGAGTCATTTAAGTTTAAAATTTTGACCTTTAAGTTGTTAGGTGAATTTTGGCAGTTGGTGTAGCTAATCACAGCAGCTTCCCCAATAAACTTATGCGGATATATTAAAACATTCTCAGACTGTACACAATTTAAATCCCTAATTTTTACATTAATGATAGTCTCCGAATTTGGGGGTAAAACAAGCTTTTGTTTAGTATAAACTGGAATGGATTTTACACTTGAATCAATAAAATTTACATTTTCGCAATTTTGTGAAAAAGTAGGACACTGAAAATTTTCCCCACTAAGGATTTTATCTTTACAATTTATTTGAATTTGAAATTTTAACAACCAAGGCACCCCTAAAATTAGTTGGAAATTTGGTGACATGCAACCCCTAGCAATATTGAAATTATCAGTAAAACACTTATTTCCCATTTTGAAATCCATTTCCACCTTGTCCTGAATTGTTACATCCCCCCCCAAAAGAGTTTTTAAATTTACATGGCATGGCACTTTACATAAATTTACATTTCTTAGTACAACATCTGACACAATATTACAGCTCGAGCCTGAGTCAATTAGCCCATACCACTTTTCATTATTAAATTCAATTTCCACAATTGGCAATTTGGAGCCTAAGGTTTTCCAGTTCCCGCCAGTAAATTCCCAATTTTCATGATGCCTATTATTTACATTAGGATTACCAGCACCCTCCTCACACCTAACCTTCGGTATGGTGAGCGATTCACACTGTCGCATAGGGTCCCCTGCTGTCGCTCTCTCTGACGAGACCCTAACTAGTTTAAATTTTCCTCATTACTAGATTGTTCATTTGCTCTGTTTTGATATCTATTCCTGTCATCGCGAGGTCGCCTCTGAAATCTATTTCTCGTATTCCGACATTCATTCTTATAATGCCCCTTAATTCCACAAGCATAGCAAACTACTTCTTTCTTTGGACGAGGCGGAGGTCTATTTACGTTCCTACTCTCCAGTGCCTGCACCTTTGAGCTTAAATTCGCAATTTGTTTAGTCAGATCCGCGATTAAATTTGTGAGACCTGACAATTGGGAGTTTGGTGTTTCAGCACGGTTGTTTGTAATTTGTGCAGCACAAGCCATTTCCAGCTGATTGTGCTGCGTGTGGTCAATCGCAGGTTGCGTTGCCTTAAATGCTCTTTCTTCTGCTAAGGCAATTTGTTCTAACTCTAACACTGACGTAGGGGAGCGGGCTATAACACCTCTCCTAATATTGGGATGGAGGTTCTTAACTAGCATAGCCAAAAGCCACTCCTCCTCCGTTTGGGCCCACGTGCTCTCGGGAATTTTCTGCGCTTTTACGACTAATTTTACTTTCTGTTTAGCTTTTACAATAATGTCCTGCACCAGCATATTTACATTCTGAGAAAAAATCCAAAAATCACTAAAGACTTGATGCAGATCTGGTTTTTCAGTGAACCTGTCTCTTAACAAATTTTCTAATTCTTTATAATTTTTAACATTATGGGCATAGTCCCTAAAAACCTGTTGCGCAGCACCGGCCAACCTTTGCTTTACTGCAAAAAAATAATCCTCCTCCCTCCATCCCGCATACTCAGCTAACTCAGTAATTTTGTGGAAAAAGTCATTTACCGAAAAATTTGGATCCCTACCTGTAAACACCGGGATTAGTGAGAGGTTGTCAATTAAGAATTCCCTACGCCGGCCTTTTGCCATTTCCGGATCCTGAGCTATAGCCATATTTAGGGCCGATTTCGGGCCATTTGGCTGAGTAGCTTCAGTAGCATTGCTATTTTCTACCCCATTTTCAGGATTTTCACCCATATTGACCGTTATATCACAATGCAAAAATCAAAAAGAAATTTCCTAACACTAGGGAAATTTTTAGCACTATATTAACCTATTAGTTTTTAACCCTTTTACTGTCAAGGCCACTGCCAAACATTTAATTTCTTACAAAATTAAAAAAAAAACAAAATTTCCTCCTAATCTATACAATTTCCTAGCCAATACAAATACGGAGCAGAAAACAAGGTTATACAATATAGCACCAGAGAACGCAAAGTGAGAAGGAAAAAAAAATTACTTAAATTGAGTCATAAAAATACATGTAAACTAAGGTAAATATGTGTACTGAAACAAGATCTGTAAAATACATTAAATTGTGTCTTTAAATTGTTGTAACACAGTACTATCACTAAATATTATCAATGTGTAAAAAAAAGGCAATATTGTGTTTATTACATATAATGTATACCAAAATATAAGAAGGATTTTTTTTTTTTCTTTTGAAAAAAAAAAAAACCTTTAAATTATTTACACTTTATAAGTTAATTATTTTCCCCACAGTTTTGGCCTGTAAATCCAGCCATAAGTTGTCTTAAAAGAAACAAACTTTCAAAACCAATAAATTACTAACACTATTACTTCCAAATTTTGTCTTACACACCGAAAAATAATTTTAACCACAAAAATCCTTCTTGTTATGACTCAATTTACGACACAAGTAACTTAAAAAATAATGCATATGAAAGTAAAAATATGAATATCAAAAGAAAAATTTAAAGATATATTAACTTGATTTTACACAAGAAAAATAGAGTATCACTAAAAAATAATTGCAATTCATAGGCTGTAAGAAGAATTCTGCAGATCATTTAGCTTTATTTTTTATTCAAATAGACATAAAAAAAATTTTGAATTTACCAACATTCCTAAAGCTCTCCAAAAAAAAAAAAATTACTGATTACAATTTCCCTCAAAAGAAATTATTTTTTTGCTCTTTATTATCACAAATATTGATCACATTTGACAAAATTCTTCCTTCCAGCAAAATGTATACTATAAAATTTCATTTCACACAATACATAAAAACAAATTTTTTCAATAAAAAAAATAAAAAGATTTTCCACACTTGATTAAAATAGATATGTACAGCATAAAATATAAATGGTCTCACCACAGGGCAGACATAAGAACATCCCATCAACAAAAAAAAAAAAAATCATCGATCGCCACTACTTCTGGCTACAGGTCCATAAATTTTCATCACCAATAGTGACTCCACAATCATGAGTTAGAAAAAAGAGAAAAAAATATATATACTGAGTAGTTTTGAAAAACACAAAAGTACACACTAAAATAATTCAATTAATTAGTAATACACTTCAATTAATTAGTAATACACTGCATGGCGCCAACATTATACCGCGAGAGAAACAAATAATTACTCCTGACTACCTAATGGGCACGGCGCCAATTATAATGGTTTAATTTTGTGCTTACTGCTTTATATATTTATACATATCATACATTTACTATTCAAATTTTAAAATAATATTCATTAGGTTTACATCATTCTTTTATCTCAATTTAAACATAAAATCCCTACTTTTCAACTGGCATTGAATAAATTTACCAAATAAAAGTAAATTAGATTTATTACCTAATCGTAAGCATATTTAAATTTACTAATTAGATTTACTTGGTTACTAAAAAAAGATGGATCGTATAGTATTAAAAAAAAAAACAATGAGTACACCAAAAATTTAAGCCGCGTAGCGTTTTCCAAACTTTTTTTTTTTTTTTTTTTTTTTTTTTACACAAAGAAACTTTTACTTTCATTTTACTTATTAAATTTAATTCGCAAGAAACCCTTAGTTCAAAAATGGGTAAGACAATACCCGTAGACAGGAGTATCAAAAATCATGTTTCTCCAGTTAATAAATTCAAAAGGGTACACTCCTTAAAAAAAATCTGGAGTGACTCCACTCGACTTTCCGAACATTGAGTAATTAACAGTTTTGTAGATAAAGTAAAGAAAGAGGAGTTGTTAAACAAACAAAAGGGAGAAAACCATAATAGAGTGTTTGAGTATTTTTCTCCATATATTACACGATGTTTTATTTAACGCTACTGATCTTTGAGCCCATAGATCATATTGATAAAGAATTTTTCGTTGTGTCCCTCTAAAAACCTATAAATGCTAGATTCACCAAAATGCTTATAGTTAGTGCAACAGTGATTTATAATATTCATATAAATTTTCAGCTCAATTGAATAAGGCGTTTAGATGCTATCGCACTTTTAAAAATTGGGTCCCATAGGCCATAATGATAAAGATTTCTTCTTTGTGTCCCTGTAAAAAAACTGTAAGTGCTAGATTCACCAAAATCTATACAGTGTGTGCAACTGTGACCTAGAACATGTGGACAAATTTTTTGTTCATATTAATAAGGCGTTTAGACGCTATCACACTTTTAAAAATTTGGCCTCATTGGCCAATGATAAAGAATTTTTCTGTATGTCCCTGTAAGAAAACTATAAGTTCTAGATTCTCCAAAATCTATACAGGTTGAGTATCTGTGACCTATAATATGTGTATAAATTTTCAGCTCAATTGAATAAGGCGTTTAGATGCTATCGCACTTTTAAAAATTGGGTCCCATAGGCCGTAATGATAAAGAATTTTTCTTTGTGTCCCTGTAAAAAAACTATAAGTGCTTGATTCACCAAAATCTATAGGGTTCGTACTATGGTGATTTATAATATACGTACCAACTTTTAGCTTATTCGAACAAAGCGTTTAGACGCTAGCGTGTTCACTCACAGACATACACACATACCTACACACATACATACACACATACATACATACACACATACATACATCATCGCAAAAATAGTGAAAACGGACTCATTGGACCTTGAAACGTATAGAAACATCAAAATCTCAAATTCGGATTTTTGACATGATTACAATACTTTCCTCACTATAGTGTTCGGAAAGTAAAAACACAGATACTAAAATTTGATTCTAAAATATACAAATTTTAATTAAACTAAAGCAGGATTACACCACATTTCTTAAACCATGCTTAAACAGATTAGATTCCATTATTAATTTAATTTTCAGCAAAACAATGAGAAATATACCTGGATAGTCAGTTCTTACACACAAACAATGAGATAAACTTTCCGTTAAAAGAAACTTAATACATTCGACATCATGAAACAAGATACAAGAAACAGGAATGTCAAAGGCGTGAATATAAATATTAACTTACAAAACATTTGTTCTTTCCGCTGCCTCAGTCCAGCCGAGCGTGGAGATGTAAATTGCCCAAAAAGCGTTAAGGAAAAAGCCATCCGTCGGACACAAAGATACGCAGCATCATTATTCCTCATCTATTCGTCCACTAGTCTAGGGTCTCTAAATCACGTCTGCAGCCAAACATTAGCTCGGGTACTCGCCTTCGACATCACATCCCGCATTTTCGTTAAGACGCGGGCAATTTTTTTTACTTTTCAGGAACAAACGGATAGTCACTCAGTTACGCGTTCATTTTACAAACTCCCCTTCCTTCTTCTTCTTTTTCCGATTCAAAGCTAGGTCGTCCTAACATCACGTCTCCATATCACATTTTCAAAATCCGAGATTACTTCTTATTCCTTTTTTCAAGCTACCCGCTATTCACTCACTACGTCGCGTCTCAACAAACTGCTAGATACTCCAACGCACGATGTCACTCTTTTCCATCAGTCAACAACCAGAGAGCGAAAAATCAGATCCAGACCAAAAAAAAAAAAGTAAAAACGTATCCTCTTATTATCCAGACCGGGAGGGAAAAACAGTCGCCACACCCTCTTCTCCCCTTGATACGTCACCAAAAGCCCTACGTCAAATCACCACTCCGCTATACCAAGCGGTACGGTCTAGGAACCGCCTTCCAGAGACTCTCATATGGTAATTCCTGTACTGACGTCAAGATATGGGGAAAAAAGGAACCCCCCACCTATCAGCTGTTCGTTCAGCCATGTGTTTCGAGAAACACGTTTCTCACTCCACTTAGACAAAAGAAGAAAAGAGAAAGAAAGAGTTTTTGAATGCTAGTTTTCTTACTGTCCGCCTGAAATAGACATTTCCCAGATATCGATGGCATTTTCCAGCTGTTTCCTAAAGCAGCTTAACATTCCATCCGCGGATTAAGAATTTAGAATACGCATTAAGATGATAGAATAGAATGTTTGAGAAAAATGAATGCTTTAACTCATGAAAATGGAACAAAGAATCTCATATGCTCTATTCACTGCTTGTCACATTCATTTACCTTGTATTTCGAAGGGAGATATTTCTACATATTTTTCAGAATAAATTCTGTTTACCCAAATCCCAAATGAAATTCTTATATCGATCACACACACAAAGGATGCATTCACACTAGGTATTATCTATGTACCAAAACTATTCTTATTATTTACTAAGCACTTTTACACATTGCATTCCTTACATGTATCTACATTTTTATCAGCTCACCTGTTAAACTATTTAATTGCAAAAGAAAATTTTCTTGAAAAAGAAAAACAAAGTTAATCACGGCACAAAAGAATTAATTATACGCCGTGATATTATTACCCTGACGTTCTAACCAACTGAGCTAAAAGGCCACGGAAAGTCTTTTCACTTTTACATTTTTATGTCTAGAATTGATCATATCAGAAATTTATAGAATTTAATTAATAATAATTTAAAAAAAAACTAATCAAATTTTTGGAAATTAGGCTTCGATATCCATCAGCAGAGGTCAATACAAATCTGCATGCAAAATTCTGTAGCTCTGGGACCAGACGTTTTCCTACAAAGCGACAGACACACACACACACACATATATTATTTCATTATAGGCAGAAATACAAGAAATATTTTGTCATAAAACTAGTTAAAGAAGCCATGGAGCAAACTGAATTATCCAGGAAGGTGAAATTATTTCTCACTTTAACCAAATAACTACTATAATTTTTTTAGAATGCTATTTTCTTGTTGTACGGAGTTATCCTAAAGTAAAAGTAAATTCCAAACAATCAGTAATTACTCAAGTTTTCAGAAATCTTCCTTTACTTTTAGAAATCATTTGATAAAGAATAATACAGAATCTTGAGTAAACAAGACTTTTTTAACGCTCGTACACTTAATATATATATATATATATATATGAAAGAGAATTTCTCCATGTTAAGGCAGGGTAATTTTTTTGACTGATACAGACTTTCTGTGTTTGAAAGAGAATTTCTTTATACTGGCATGATAATTCCGTTTTTAGGGCCGCTGGGTTTTCGTAAAAATTATTGCAAACTGGATTCAAAACCTTTTAAAACCCATGTTTTAATGTCAGAAAATTTATGGCAGGGCTTACTTACTGTTATCGCTAGTTATTCCTGAGCTTGGGATTCACCGGTTGTAGGAAACCAAAAATTGTTCTATAAGAGTATGCTAAATTCTCTTGCTTTTATAGGTTTTAAAATGAGAATATAATGCGAAAAACAGGTCTTGAGAATATACAGTCGGCAGCAAAATTATTGAAGCGCACATCCACACTTTTCATATATATACATTTTTAGTTTGATTGCTAATTTTTATCATCTACTTTTATATAAACAGCATAAAACTAAGATCATGACTCAAAATTATTTTTACTTAATAGAACAGTATTAGGTGCCCACCCTTTAAGAAGAAATTGTTGCTAGTGCTTCAATAATTTTGCTTTCGACTATAATACATACCACACCCACCAACACGCATTTTTACAAAAAAAAAAAAAAAAAAAAAAAAAATTCTCATAAAACTTAGAAAATAAATTAAAAAAAAATTAGCAGTTTGTAAAAAAAAAAAAAAAAAAAAAAAGAATTACAGTTATACAACAATTTTTGTGCTTCAAAAATCTATAAACTCCAGAGTCATGCAGGCACTAATCTCTCTCTGTCATAATTTCTTTCATATTAAAACAGAAAATTAATTTCAAGAAGATTTAGCTTCCTGTAAGAAAGTAAATTTTGTGTCATTAAAACAAATGGGACTTGGTGAAAAGTAGTAGTAATCAGACTCGACTTTTATGTATAGAATTTCTCATTTGACAGTGTTTTGACATCGATCCAGTAAAATAAGATTTCAAAAAACAAAAGTTCCTTAACCATTTACAGTAAATGAATAAAAGCTTTTCCAATGAATTTTGCAGGTGTTTTCATCTGGTATTATCTGAGGGAAAATTCCTTATTAAGGTGACACTGAAGCAGAATAAGTGTTCAAGCATTATGTTACAATGTTAAACTTTTCATTCAATGATATTGAATTTGTACACCCTTATAATTTATAAGGAATATAAATATATATATCTATATCTATCTATTTCTCTCTCTATATATATATGATACGTATCCGTGAAAAAGTACAGTTGTTGAAATAAACTGGCGAAAATAGTACATTTTATTCATTAAAATAATAAGAAAATACTACGTAAGAAATTGTTAGCATCACGGTACTTAGAGTTTTATTATGTCAATATATATATATATTTTTTTTTTGCAAAAGCTCTTGATTTTATATCATTGGCCCCTCATGCATCAAAGATGCATGAGAATGGAGCATAAAAAACAAAAACACATAAAATGAAACTAAAAACGAAAAAAAATAAACCTCATAACAATAAAAAGAAATGCTTAACTGTAAAATAAAATAACGTATGACTACATAAACATAGAAGAGATTTAATCGCTGGAAACCAATTGCATCAGCTCTCTGGCCCGCCTTTAACGACTGTATAAGCATTCTTCATTCAATTAAGAATGCTATATAACTGGCTTAATCATTTGTTGCCATTTGTACGCCAAGTCCGTCATTGCTAAACCTAAGACTACTATATAATAGTCTTATATAGTAGTCTTACGTTTAGCAATGACGGGCTGACGAATAAATGTCGGCGAATGATTCAGTCTGTTATATAGTAGTCTTACATTCAATGAAGAATACATAAGAAAGTGATCTTTGTCCATCTCAAATTTCTTGTTGCACAAATTGCACAAGGGACTCCTTTATATGTACCGATACTGTGGAGATGTTTAGGGAGACAATCATGTCCGTTCAGCAGTCGGCGGCAAAATTATTCGAATGCTAGCCATAATTCCTATGTAAAAAAAAAATGTACATTTAATACTGTTTTGTTAAATAAATACTTGCTGAATCATCTTCTTAGTCAGTCTAATAACATGATTCGACAAGGATTTATTTAACAAAACAGTATTAAATGTAATTTTTTTTATGTAGTAATTATTGCTAGCGCTCGAATAATTTTGCTGACGACTGTACAAACGGAACGCCGCAACTGCTGTGGCTCTAGAATAATCAGGTATAATACAAATCAAATATCTCTCTCCACTTCTTATTCCTAATTTCTTCCAGTAATTTAACGCTATAATTTTTCCCATAACATTTTTTATATTTCCTTTCATTGATGAAAATGGTACTTTACTGTTATTTGATCACAAAATTTCAGTTCCTTTTTTAGCTAATATATCAGCACATTCTTTTCAAGTTATTCATACATGATCTGGGATCCACTGTAAAAAAACATTCATCCCTTTTGAGGCTAGTAGATAAAGATTTTTAATGCAAGATTCAATAATGTTTGATTCTGTGATATTATGTGCGGAGATCGATTGGATGGCAGAAAGGGATCTGAGAAAATGAAAATGATTATGAGTGTAACTGTTCTAACACCTATGTGTATTATATCAATTTAATACAATTGTATAACCCTAATATGAATAAAATACGATTTTTATCAGTTAACACCATAATTTTGAATCTAAAAAGAGAAAGGAATAAAAAATGACTAATGTGAAGAAACACCTCTGATATTTTAATAGTTACCTAAGAATTCAGAAACCGATCTTATCTTAAGAAATTATTCAACAAAAATTAGGCCAACAGCCTCAAAAAACAACAATTATTTTTAAATTCACACACCCGTTTAAAAAATGAAACAAAAAACTTTTTTTGCTGTCCGTGTTTCTGATTTTTATTCCTTCTAATGAAAAGGAATTTTGTATTTTCAAGATAAGTAATATTTCCTAACCATTGGCAACTACAAGTTCAGACTGAATTTTAACAAAAATTTCTTTTTTAGCATTAAGCATAACTGCTGTTTTTACAATATGAAAGGCAACCAAATGGTTAAAAGCTGAGAAAGACGCATATAGGGTAAGTGCACCAGTGATTGACACTTTTAGAGCAATCGCTAATGTTTTTAATGTTCTAGTCATCAGAAAATATTTTTAGAAATCTTAAGTTAGAACATATGGTATGAAAGACATTCAGAACCACACATATGTTAAAATATATACATTTGATAACAATTTTTTTTAATGAATTTTTATTTGACACCCTCTCAATGTTCCAGTAATTCACACTGCCAGTTTTTCATTTTATCAGTAATTGGCACCCTATGTTCCAGTGTTTGACACTGCTAGTTATTCATTTTACCAGTTATTAGCACCCTATGCTCCAGTGTTTGACATAAAATGTTAAAATTCTTATATGTAAAATATATGATTTTATTATTTTTCTTATTTATTAATTATTTTGGGATATATGTCAATTACTGGAGCATGCCAATCACTGGAGCACCTACACTATATGAAGACTCACTAAAATTTTTGTTTTCAAGGAAATACACGGAAAATAAAATGTGATAAAAATATATAATGAAAAATCAACCTACTTCATCTGAAGGTCATGAAAGCGCGAGAGCCATCCTCTCCATGGAGAATCAACACAATAATGACATGTTCCTTGGAAGTGAGTCTCAGACCGTCGCTAATTGCTCATTGCATAGCTCTAGTACGACGTAAAGACCACTCACTCACCCATTCCCCAACCTACCTCAGTTATTAATAAAGCAGAAAATATCATTTGATAAACTCTTCATAATAAACGTATGTCATAAAAATTACAGAAAAACATAAATCAAGTTTGATAAAAACTTAGCTCATTATTTTCAGTACCAAATGCTTAAAAATACGTGGATTTCTGTAATCTAATATAGATATGAAAACAAAATGCAGTACACTGTAAAAAATAACAGCTGTTTTTACAGCAGAATGTGCTGGCAAAAAGGGGTACCAGCACATTCTGCTGTTAAAATGAAATAATTTGCAACAGAAACAATCTCTAAAAGAGTTTCTCTTTATAGATATTTCCGCTGCAAATTACGCTATTTAACAGCTGAATGTGCTGGCAAAACGGGTACTAAAATACTCTGCTGTAAAAACTGCCATTATTTTTTTACAGTGTACCTATTCAGTGCATTGGGATTTGATCATTTTCTTTGCTACTAACCAAGCTTCCATTTGTATCGGCTCTTGAAAACTCTCAAACCTGACTGTAAATTTCAGAATCAACAGTTCAATATGTTTAGCTGCAAAAGTTCCCCCATGCCATTCATATTTTTTTACAGGTATGGAGTTAATATTTCTGGTATTATTCAGATGTTGAAATTGTCTGGCTCACAAGACATTTAACAATAAGTAATACATACGATGCATGAATTTCTAAATGAATGAGCTTATAAAATCTAACTTATAATCGAGTAAAATTTGATAAGACTTACATCTTGAATTTTATTCTGCTACAAAAAAACAATTCAGATTTGCCATACAATTACATTTCACATTTTTAACGTTGTGTAACAAGCAACTCGACCTTTTTGTTCCATAAATTTTATTTCTAAAAATCAGTGGTAGTTTTGAGGAGAAGAAATGTTCTCCAAATTGTGCAAATTCAATAAAATAAGACTTTGTCAGAGAATATCGAATTTCTTTTCCAATTTTTTCCTACCTTTTAATGAGAGCATACTACTGAATTCGTCTTGCAAAAAAGTCTTTCTGGCGATTTAAAAATAATTTAATTTACAAAAGCCTCAGACTTTTAAGTTAAAACAAATCCTTACTTTTTATATGATCTAGTTATAAGCGTAAAGCTAGCTTTATGAAAACCTCGACCTTGAATTTAATTAAATATTATTTTTCTGTAAAAGCTGCAATTTTCAATTCGAAGAATGATATCTCACAAATTATAAAATATCAAGACAGGGCTGGCTTGAATTTAATTAAATATTATTTTTCATTAAAATCTCTTATTTTCAACTGAATTTACTTTTACTTTTGGAAACTTTTCACCCTGAACGTACAAAACTCAGAAATAAAATTCTTGCTTAATGCATCTGATGATAATAAAAATTTATTACATTGACATGATTAGTTTTAAAATACAAGAAGTCCGTGGTATGGCAAAAGTTCGTCGTTCACGTGATTTAGCGCGACCTAGCATTAATTTTGTATGCCGACTTCCTCCAGGCAAGTTTTGTATCAGGAATATATTTTTGTTTTTTGTATTCTATAATTGAAGAAATATGTCAGTTCTATTATTATTGCAAAACTTGTATGGGATACAATCTAATGGTTCAGAATATTATATCGCATTTAATTAAGTTGCATCATGATGCTTGCTTTTTTTTTAGAAAACAAGTAAGAGAAATCAAGAGAAAAAGGATTTTTAGAAGTTAAGTATTGAATTTCCACTTACTAAATTTACGCTGTGTATAAAGTTAATTTATAATCAATTTGGGCTGATACAGTTAAAGAAATATATAGGGGAATGTCTCTGGTTGTGGGCACAGTTTTGATTTTGGCTTAAAACTTTTGATAGAATAAATAATATGCAAGCATATAGATATCAATGGAAAGCTAGAACCCTTAGCTAACGTTTGATAAAGTAAATATATGTTGATTCCTTCAACCAGAGAAAATTTATCATATATTTTGTGAAGTGGTAATTTTTTTGTACCCTGTTGTGCGCACTATTAAAAATACGATAAAAATGGAAATATAAAAGAATCAGCCATAAATACAGGAAATAACAAAATTCATTCATTTTGAAAGGATTCAGTGACTAAAATAACAACAGAGAATTGATTTTTTCCAATTTTATTCGTTACCTTCTTCGTCCTTCAAATCAAAAGTGCAATGCTTGCAAGTGAAGTAATTCGCATGTATATTGACACACTTCAAGTGCACCAGACGATCACACTCGTTGAATTTGATTGAGTTGGCTTTTGTTAGGCATGGTAGCAGGTGCTCCAAACAGATGATGCAGAAGTTCACATCGTCAGAAAATTGTGGATGATATTAATGCTAGCGCTCTTCGACGGCAATTTGACAGGTATCTTACTTTTTCCAGGCTTCTCGTGGAGGTACACAGATGCTGTGAGGAAGTACATACTCTCAGGCAGTCGATGTTATGAATTTCCTAGGTGCTCCAAACAGATGATGCAGAAGTTCAAATCGTCAGAAAATTGTGGATGATATTAATTCTAGCGCGCTTGGACGGCAATTTGACAGGTATCTTACTTTTTCCAGGCTTCTCGTGGAGGTACACAGATGCTGTGAGAAAGTACATACTCTCAGGCAGTCGATGTTATGAATTTCTTTACTACTAAACAATCATAAATGGCTTTAACCAGCGTATTAAAATCCATTTCTTTTGGATCGGTTGATGTTTCCGAGGTTGACATGGCAAAATGCTTAAAAATACATAAAAACACTAATGAAATATACTATGTTGACATAAATGACCATATTTGACAATTTTGCAAGTCAAACACACGCTTAAAATGAAAAAAACAAGTGTTCCAACAACCAGTTACATGAATATGCCCACAACTGGAAGTGGCAGAAAATTTTAATGACAGAAAAAGCAATTTTCTGTCCACATTTTGGCTGAATTCGATATTGCATCACAAAATATAATGAATATACTGCATGAATATACATTACACTCACATTTTTGAATTAATTCACTGCGATTTATCGCATTCTGAAAATATTCAGAAATTACCTTCGTGTTGCTTTTTTCAGATTTTTCTTTCGATTTTTTCTTTCACTTACAAATGCGTCCATTCACTTCGGTGCTACCACAAAAACTGCGTACTGTCACAATACAAGTTTGACAGTACTCAAATCCACTATATTTGCTTTTTGTTAAAAGATATGATAGGGTGCCCATAACAGGAGACATTCCCCTATATATATATAAACGAAATATGCAATATTTAACTTTCAAGATATAAAATACAATGTTTGGGAAAATACTGTAGAAGTAGGGGAGTGTAATACGGACCATGAGGAAATTTATATGTTCAATCATAGATGGTGAAACCGTCTTATTTCCTTTAGTGAATTTTATTGTTATCCAAAGCAAGAAGTGGCTTTTATATATGTACCTGTTTTTGGACGATTGTGAAATTGCGTTTTCGGTTTATATGCTCATTGATTTAACAAGTATGTTAAAATGAAAGTATTACTTTCTGCTGTTAGGTAATTTTAATGTAATTTTCATGTTAATAGTAGCCAATGTACTTATTTTCTGAACAATCAAGACAGGTGTTTCATGGGCGCCAATTTGCATGTTATATGTGATTGGAAACAACAATTTGTGATTGGAAACAACGTTGCTCTGTTTCTGCGTGTAATATGAACAATGCTCTGTTGTGTAATATGGAGCTCTGGTCCACGGTAAAAACAGGAAGGTTTTGTTAATTCTCGCTGTACATATGACGCACACTCAAAATCTCGAGGCTATAGAATTGGCCAGAGAAGCAGAGGTAATCAAGCTATCACTTCCTTCGCATACTACTCATTCAATATAGCCTTTGGACCTCACTTTTTTTCATCCATTTCTACTATTCCCAAGAGATAAACAAGGGGATGAGGGAACATGCTGGACGGTTCGTTTCACAATTCCAAGTGTGTCAACTGTTCGGGAAGGCTTGTGCACGAGTGGAATCTATTGAAACTTCTCCCAATGGTTTCCTTGCAGAGGAGATTTGGCCTGTCAATCGCCATGTATTTTACGATTTCAAATTCGCTCCATCCGAAATTTCTTATAAAGCCTCCCACGAGTCGTATCGGAAGACGAGACCAACAACCACTTGCCAGACAATATAGCTCACATCAACCATATATTTAAACCGATAAAAATACAACGTTAGGAACGCCGAAGAGAAAAAATATGGGAAGCATACAGCTGTTTCGGTAGCTTTTAGCGTACCGTCTTCAGTGTATAAAGATAACTGGAACTGGAGAAGTGCTCATATATATAGAAAAGGGACCGAATTCTGTTCAACCAATAGGATTACGGAAAAGGTGAGGAGAGTGGCCAATAGGAATTTTAGAAACGCTAGTTGTGTAAACTGTAGAAAAATTAAGAAAATATGGACCAAATGTAAATTTTCCAACAATCAGACAAATAGGGAACAGTGAAATCACAATTGACAAGATTTTTAAGATTTTTATAAATATAAAAAGCTTCAAAGAAATCGAGTTCATGAATGGATTTAGGTCTGCAATTTGTTTTAGCTGAATCAAATTTATTATTTAGATTTTTCTCCCAGGAATGCTTAGAAATAGCCGATTTATTGGTTTCTTGTTTACGGACGTAATTAATATGATCTTTTAGACGGAAATTGAGACTGTGTTTAGTTTGGCCAATGTATGACAAACCGCACTGACAGGAAATACTACAGCTACCCCAAGAATTATACTTATCTATCGGATCTTTTAGCTAAGAAAAGGTGAGTTTATTGAAAGGCGAAAAAATTATTTTAAAATCATGTTGTTTAAGAATTTTAGCTATGGCATGACTGCATCTCAGAAAATAGGGTAAAACAATACTGGTATTAGAAGAGACTGATTTAGTGGATGAAGTACGAGGGAGTTGTACTTTTTGGATAGCTTTGTCTATAATGGAAGGATGGATGGTTGTGTTTTACATCGCACTAGTGCTGCGCAGATGGGCAATTGGCGACGGTCTGGAACACCCCCCTAAAGGTGGTCTGGAAACATGCCATCACTATTTTGATCCTCCACGGAAGGGATGGCTCTCTCGCTTCGGTGACCCCCAGAGGTATAATTTTTGATGGGAACATGGAGGACATTGAAGCCACGACACTATAATGGAAGGGTTATAACCTCTGTCAATTGCTATGGCTTTCAGATATTTGATTTCAGAGTTTAATAAACCAGGATCAGAACAAATATTAAGCGCACGATTTAACGAAAGTATAGAAAGTAGTCTTTTTTGGGTAGGTGGATGACATGAACGCGCATGGGGAGGTAGAGAGACTGCAAAACTTTTACGATAAACGGTGGTGGAAAATCCATCTACTGTGCGAGAGACAAGGGTATCAAGAAAAGGAAGTGAGCCATTATTTTCAATTTCTTAAGAAAACTGAATATTACTGTCTATAGAATTTAAAGTTTCTAAGACATGGTTAATATTGTGACGACATGTGTCGATAAGCGTAAAGGTGTTATCAACCTAACGGGTCCAAAAAGGACTAAGACATTTTCTTAGACATTTAGGCTTTCTAAGACATTTTCTTAGAAAGCTTACATTCAAAATAATGCATGCAAATATCTGCGAGAATTGGGGAGAGATGGGATCCCATGACTAAACTTTCAGAATGACGATAAAATTTACTTTGAAAAGAAAAAGTAGTTTGTGATAAACAAATGCGGGTTAGAGAAATTAATTCTTGTATTTCAAAAGATGTGAAATGAAACTCTTTTAATCTCATGTCGAGACAGCAGAGGGCGCCACTTATTGGAACATTAGTGAAAAGGGATTTTACATCAAATGAGACTGTAGTAAGATTTGTATAAGGGCAGTTTTGAATATTTTTTGCGAAGTTAATAGAGTTTTTACAGTATAAATATTTGTAGAAAGAAGGGGAGCAAAAATTGTAGTTAGAAATTTAGCTAAACGATAGGAAGCTGTACAGATATTAGAGACTATGGGACGAAATGGGATATATGGGTTTATGAACTATTGGTAATGCGTAAAATCTGGCACAATTAGCTATAGAAGGGATACGGTGAGATAAGATGATGAAGGGATAAGATGAGAGGAGAAGGTATAAGCTAGATCCCTATATTTGTCCAACAGAACACGTCTGCTTACGAAGAGCCAACTTCAGAAGATGTAGTCCACGAGAACATTCTGGTTCCGTTTAGTCATAAAATGTTCTCAGTGAAAGACATCAGTCCCCTTCCTCGTTTTGTACAAAGAATCTTAAGAAAGAGAATCGGAAACATGTAAGAGGCCACTGTTCTAATTTCATTTCGTTTCAAGAATGCCGGTATGCAGAAAAAGAAAAAGAGAAGCGAGCAATGCTGGACATTCAATAGCGTCAGAAGGAGTAAAGAATGACAAAGAAATCTCAAAAAGAGACTTTTGCACAGAAAGAGAGAACAGAATGAAAACGCCGGGCAATTCCAAGTGTCTTAGTCGGGACATCCCCAGGAAACTCTGGCCAGGGGACAGCTGAGAAGTTACCGAACCTACCTTCTGCATATTGTGTGGGAAAACTACGAAGGAAGACTGGACCAGATGCAGGAAATGCTGCTCATGGATGCATGAAGCTCGCGCCAACATAACGACTCAATACACTGTTATTGCGATGATTGTTGTACTTGAAATAAATTTATTAAAAGCACAGCTTTGTGCAACCATCTTTTATTCTGTATTGCTGTACTTTTTAATCTCGTGTAATATAGACCACTTGGTCCATATTACACAAACGTATGTATAATATAGACCACCGACACATAAATGAAATAATTCCAGAGTGCTTTACCAAGTTTGAACCAAGCAAAAATTGAATTGTAAAGATCAGCCAAAAAATTAAATCACTTTAGTTTAATCATTTTAGTTTTATGAGTATTCTTGCTCAGGGGGTCCATATTACACGGATATTCCCTATTGGTAATTATAGCATCTCATTGTTGTACTATGCATTTTCATGACAATATAAAAGTATTTTGTAATCCCATAGCTCTTTTTAACACAGAGCATGAATAACAGAAGAGGGATTATAACTCTTACATGTAATTTTTCTTTTTTAAATTCTCCTAAACACAAGATTTTACATATATTAAATTTTTATTCAAAAACAGAGAGTGTTAAAAAATGCTTTCTGGTAGAACAGGAAAACAGAAATGTATACTAATTAAAGATATAACTCAGAAAAATTAAGTAAGTATTTATAAAATACTGTTCCGCTTTTCACTCTAAAAGCTAGCGGAATGTCTCCTGTTATGGATATTCTCCGGTTATGGACACCCCAACATATCATTTAATAGAAAGCAAATATGGTGGATTTGACTACTGTCATACTTGTTTTGTGACAGTACGCAGTTTTTTTGCTGAATTGTGCTGAAGTGAATAGACTCATTTACTTAGTAAGTGTAAGCATCGGAAAAAGAAAAAAAAAAAACAGAAAAAAAAATCTGATAGAAAGCAACACAAAAGTACTTTGTGAATATTTTCAGAATGCGATAAGTCGAAGTGAATTAATTCAAAAATGTAAGTTTAATGTATATTCATTATATTTTATGCTGTAATATCGATTTCAGCCAAAATGTGAACTGAAAATTGCTTTTTCTGTCATTATAAAAATGGCTTCCATTCCCGGTTGTCGGCACCTTCATGTAACCGGTTGTGAGTACACTTGTTTTTTTTTTTTTCATTTAAAGCGTGGGTTTTACTTTCAAATTGTCAAATATGGTCGTTTATGTCAACGCAACATGTTTTATTAGTGTTTTTATGTACTTTTAGGCATTTTTGCCATGTTAGCCCCAGAAAAGTCAACCGATCCAAAAGAAACGAATTTTAATGCGCTGGTTAAAGGCATTTAGGATTGCTTAGTGGATAAGAAATCCATAAAATTGACTGCCCGAGAATGCGAACTTCCTCGTAGCATTTGTGTTCCTTCAGAAGAAGCCTGGAAAAAATAAGGCAACTTTATCTGTCAAACTGCAAGCGCGCTAAAGTAAGAGTATCCACAATCTGATGATGATATCGACTTCTGTATCATCTATTTGGAACACCTGCTACAATACATAACAAAAGCCAACTCAATCAAATGCAACGAGTATGATCGTCTGGTGAATTTAAAGTGTGCCAATATACATGCAAATTATTTTATTTGCAAGTATTCTACTTCAGATATGGAGGACGAAGAAGATGACGAATAAAATTTGGGAAATGCCATTTTCAGTTATTATTTTGGCCCCTGAATCCTTACTAAATGAATAATTTTTGCTGTTTTCTGTATTTATGGTGATTTTTCTTATTATTTTCCCATTTTAGCCGACTTTTCAAGTGTACTCAATACCGGGTACACAATTGTTTTAGTCAAAAAAGAACATTTAACAAAATTGGTTGTAATATTTTTCTGGTTGACAGAATCAATACAGTTACTTAATCAAATGTTAGCTAAGAGTTCTAGCTTTAGACAGGTATTCATATGTTTGCATAATATCTGCTCTATCAAAAGTTATAAGCCAAAATCTAAACCGTTCCCACTACCGGAAACATTTCCTTACGTATGAGAATTTAATAAGAAAACTTGACGCTTGATAAATAAACCAAAAGGAAAAAGAAATGATTGCAATGTAAGACACTAAAAAATAGACACTAAAAAATATTATAAATAAAAATTTAGATTCCAATTCTGTAGTATTGAATGTTCCTTTAGAGTCAGAAATAATGTGCACCCCTATACATGGCAAGGAAAAACCGGATACTAGGGATGGTTTATCAGCCGATAGAATTACAGTGATTATATAAGGGATTGACCAGTAGGACAGGCCACATTTATATATAACCGCCCAGAAAAAATAAATAAATAAAATGCAGGTATACTGCAGGTATTTAGGACCTTTTCTATTATTTTGCAGATATGTTAAAGGTTTCCACAGGTATTTTGAAGCAAAATAAAAACAGCAGATTTCCTTCAGTAAATATTCTGTTTTTTAGATGTTTCAAAATGTTTACTTCCGGAAATCTGAAATATGTGCAGGTTGCCTGCAGTTCTCCTAAAGTTTAACTTTTTTTTTTTTTTTTTTTTTTTTTTTTTTTTTTTTACATGGGCATCTAACATTGACAGAACCAAGATATTCTTATTTTACGAAATAATTTTATGATATTTATGTAATAATTTCTTGAATTCATGTATAAAATTTATAAGACAATATAGCTATCAATACATGCCTAAAACTTACAAAATAGAAATTCGCGTTAATTTACTTTTTAAATTAAACGTGTCAAATAATTTGAAGCATGTATATAAAATTTTGCGTTTGCATAAAAAATAAGTCATTCCAGATAATAATAATATTGACATTTAAAAAAATAAAATAATACCCAAAGAAAATTAAATAATTATTTTATAAAATATCGTTCCGCTTTTCTTTCTGCATATTGAAATATGCAACGAAAAATTTCTTCCGCAATCAATTCTGAATATCCATCTCATTCTTTAATTTCAAAGATGATACGCTTCTTAAGCGTTAAAAAAAAATGGTTGTATATATTTAATGAAGCAATTTTCGATAATACCCGATTTATCCGAACGAAAATAAATTATAGAATGAATTAAAGTTAACGACATTTCTGATAAATTTATTCATTCGATTATTATAAATCAAAACGAAATAGAACCATTTCCTGAAAAAGGGTAACAACTAAGTTAATTTTTTCCGTACAAAATAAAACCAAATTTGAATTAAGTTTTTTTTTTTTTTCATTCATCATTTCATGGGTATTGATAAAACAAGAAGAAAAACTTTTCCAAATCAAGAAAATGGATAACACTTCATACATTATTAAAATAAAAGAGCAACTAGAATTGTCTTTGTTTAATCAATAAGTGGAAGTATCTTTAAAATAAAATACTAGTTAGAAGATTGTGGATATATCCGAGTGTTAAAAATAAAACACAGGACAAAGGAAAAGAAAAAACAGCTGAAAAAGATTTTGAAGTAATTAACATTAGCTATAGCATATTTTGTTTAGATTATGTAAATGTTATTTTTTATGAATTGTTTTCAATTTTTTCAGCACTTAAAAAATATTTTAACTAATTTTATAATAAATATGGAAATGTTTTTTTTATTATTATAAAGGGCATCTAAATCTGAATAAAAATTTAATAAATTAGACGTTTATTCTATTTAACTAGCATATATTGTATTAAAGGATTTTTTTTGTTGTTGTTTTACTTGTCTTATATATTATAATTCTGTGACTTGATGCTTTCTTTGTCAGATATACTGAGTATTGTGTTAAGTGGGTTAAGTGAGAAGCTTCATATAGCCTGTTTTAAATTTATCATTAAAATAGATGAAATTCGGAAATTGGACGAACACAATGAAAATAAAAATATTTATATGCTTAGACATTTATTGTCTACATATATTACGTATATATATTACATAGATATATACGTATCATGAAAAACGGCAGTTTTTCTAGTGACGCAAGCGCAAAAACAAACGAACGCCACGACACTCAGCGGAAACGGAAAAACGAACGAAAACTGCGACACTTATATATACAGGAATTTTAAGATCAAACAAACCGCTGAAAGCCGACACTTAATATCTCAGGAAATATGGGAGGTTATGTTCTGATATTTTCAAAATAGACTTTCACCTTCTGTCTGATCCTACCCTGAAATCGCTACATTTCTGCGTGCAGTATATTTCGAGATATGAATTGGCTCATTTAAGTTATAAATGGACGGACTATATGTGTAAGAATTTTTTCTCGAATATGGCTCGAGCGAATTTAGTTTAATTTATATATGATATTAATCGCTTTTATCTGATGTGCCTGACATCTCCCTTTTCCCTGGGAAAACTCTTGTTTTTTTTATAACTCAGTTTAAAAATCGAACTATTTTTTACTCCGAAAATACCGTGATGCGGCAGTTTCGCGGACGAATTTCTTCTCTTCCATCTGAAATACTGAATATCAAATAATCGTTTTGGCTCCATCTATCGGAAAGCGTCAAAAATAAACACAAAAAATAAAAATAAAAATATTTTTCTTTTTTTAATGTATATATTAAATGAGTTATTTATTTAGGTACTTGTATTTTATATGACATTTGTTTATCAAAAATATTCTTTGTATTTACATTGTTTTCATGCTGATACGTTGTTAACTTTCAAAATTGGTTCTGTTTTAAAAGGTGATTGCAACAACAAAAAATTTTTCCTTTATTTTCATAAAAATGACAAATAATATGATAATCATATGCAAATATTTGTAATTTTTTCAAAATTAGGTGATAAATCACTTAAACTACGGATTGAAAAAATTCTTAAAACAGAATTTGAAAATAATTAATTTGCTCATTAAGTTTCTAGTATATATAATATATAAATTACAAAATGTTAAGCTATAATAAAATTTTGAATAGATTAAGATTTTTTTTTAATTAAATTCATAACAAACTATACTACTTAAATATTTACCAGTATAAAATTTTCAATTTTTAAAGATTTTTCTATTATTATTTATTTTTCTCTTTTAAATGAAATCTATACCTAAAAAATTATAATAAGAAATAAATATAAATAAGAAATTTTTGTCTTTGAAATTTTATTTAGTTTGTTATTTTGTTCGAGTATGACCTATAAAACAACACTTTTAATACAGTGTTATAACTCATTACCATGCTCCTTTAATTTTACGTTTTGATCATTAACCCCTAAAAAGTAATGATATCAATACAAAAAACCCTTAACGGGTTAAAAGTTTGTGACGCAGCACTGTACTTTATGGCTATAAGAATTAGAAATACGGGTCTTAAAAATAATGATATCAAATTTTCAGTGACGCTTTGATATTAATTAAATTATACATAGATTTTCTTATTTGAATTTGCTTTTTCCTTTTATTTATATTTACAGTGTAAACGTTATTTTCAACATAAAATAATATATATAGCATTTACTCATTGATACCTTTCCATTCACATGTCTTATACTATGAAAGCATGTGTTTTAAAAGAAATTATATGAAATTCCAATAACACAGTGGTGTTACATTAAGTGATTTGTTTTTAAATTTCTCTGCAATTATTTTGTTTTGCATATTAAAGTATATGTGCACATTGAAATATTGCTTTTAATTTTCAAATACGCTGTCAAATATATCACTTTTATTAAGCTTATATTATGTACTGAAATATATTTATTTCAATGAATTATTCTATCTTTTGCGTCACGCCATCCAAAACTGTAAGTAAAATATATGGAAATGTTTACTTTGTGTCATTTCATCCAAATAAATTGAAAATGCATGCAAATAGATATCGTGATGCAAAGAAAAAAACTGTGAAATTTTTTTCAGTTTTGGATGGCGTGACGCAAAAGATAGAATAATTCATTGAAATAAATATATTTCAGTACATAATATAAGCTTAATGAAAGTGATATATTTGACAGCGTATTTGAAAATTAAAAGCAATATTTCAATGTGCACATATACTTTAATATGCAAAACAAAATAATTGCAGAGAAATTTAAAAACAAATCACTTAATGTAACACCACTGTGTTACTGGAATTTCATATAATTTCTTTTAAAACACATGCTTTCATAGTATAAGAGATGTGAATGGAAAGGTATCAATGAGTAAATGCTATATATATTATTTTATGTTGAAAATAACGTTTACACTGTAAATATAAATAAAAGGAAAAAGCAAATTCAAATAAGAAAATCTATGTATAATTTAATTAATATCAAAGCGTCACTGAAAATTTGATATCATTATTTTTAAGACCCGTATTTCTAATTCTTATAGCCATAAAGTACAGTGCTGCGTCACAAACTTTTAACCCGTTAAGGGTTTTTTGTATTGATATATATTACATAGATATATACGTATATATATTGCAGCTTTAAAAGTGATTGAAGCTATAAGCAAAGGCGCGTATGCAGTATAAAATGCATTTAAGCTGTAAAGTTATTATGTATGGAGTTTTAACTATTATCCAAGAAAATTATTAAGGTTTAATGCGGCTTTTAAACTTTCTTTAAGTATAGACGGAACACATGTTTTTTTCCCCATTTTCATGACGTTAAACTGTGTTTTATTTTTAAATATTTTATTATAATCTGAACTTTATAAAAAAAAATTCGTCTCATTAGATATTTCATTCAGTTAATGAAAAGATGAGATCTTTACATCTTAATGTATAGTCTAAAATAGTAGAAAGTATAAAGACAATCAATATTTGACTTAATCAACGTGATCTTTTTACCTAGTCCATGTCTAGCGTTACGGGGTGATCCGGCAAAACCCCCACCAGCGTCCGAGAAGTTTAACTCTCAAAGCTGGTAGATGGTTGGTGTCTAATTCAAACCCGAACCGTACTCGTCTGCCTAGAAGTTACGAGTTTTCCGTGGTTTTCTCAGAAACACTCTTGAATATAGAGGACTTAAGGGGGATTTAGTGGAATAGGACCACTTAGAAAGACCTCTACGAAGGCATTTTTTCTCAGATGTAGGTTACTAGTGTAGATTAGTGTATGACAAGTATGAGTTAAAGAAAAGTATGACAAGTATGAGTTAAAGTTATTTCATGAAAATATGATTATATAAATTTCACGCCATCATACTACACGTGACGTTCTCTGAAGTTCCGGGAGAGAAGTTCTAATGTTCTACGTATATTCCTGTGTATCCACTCTTTTTGGGGGAATACATAAATAAATCAGTATTTAATGTGATAAATATTTTACAAATATACTCGGTAAAACTGTTTTAAAATCCCATTTTTTTAAAAGCTTTTTGACACAATACACAATATCAGTGCTATGCGTTTCGGGAAAAAAAAATATATATATATAACCTTCCATCTCAGAGGCTAATTGCAGCAGAATCAAGAACTCCATCTATCTTCAAGGTGTTTTTGTACTTGAGGATGAAAGACTCTATTCATTCGAAAAACATAGCACTGATGTTATTTATGTGGAGGGTCAAGAAACATTTTATTGATTATAATTTACTTCTATTTAACATAGTTATAGAACACATTTAAATTTTAAATAGACAAAATATTTTAACTTTAAGTTATTTTAATGATGAATAAATAAATTAAAACTTTTGTCCAGATTCTTCATTAAATATTAATATTAATATAACATTTTCATACTCAGAGATGGTCGAGTTTTCACTTAAGAGCTCTTCTTTCACGTCTTTTACACATAAATGCACTCTGAAACAGTGGAGAAAATTTCAGAAAAAGAGAGAGAAAAAGCGACTAATCCTATTTCTTCTGTCTCTGACATAAATGTTCAGAAAATGTTCTTTTTTGTACTCAAGACTCTTTTGTAATGTTTCACTTATGATTAGAGAAAAGGGATAAAAGTAAAAAAAAAAAAAAAAAAAAAAAAAAAAAGCGAGCACAGTTCTTAAGCTAAGGCAAATATGCTTAGCAACTTAAAGGTCATGACAGCATCGTAAAAATCAATCTCTGATTTAATTTGACACTTAAATTTAGTGACTGCGTTCCAGTTATGATTCGATTACTGCTTGATTTTGAAAGTAAATCGCTCGCTTTGGGCAAACACTTCAAAATCTTTTTAATTCAATTTGCATTTTCTCGCGTTCGAAGAGCGTAGTGGGAAATAGTTTCTAGAATAGTCCGTGGAACGCAATTGAATCAATCGTTAATTCTGTTATAGTTGAAGGCTGGGATGTCATTGGCTGTAGGTTGGTTAGTGGCTTTTCAATTACCAGAGACACACTTATAGAATGTTTATATGAGCTGAAATATGCAAATGTTAAACCTTCCATCACATTAGTTACGTTCTATTGTATTTAAAATTGGGGTTCTGCTACTGAAAATTAAAACGAAAAAAAAAAAAAAAAAGTTTTATGCTTCATTATGGTTGCATAAATGCAGTTTTCCATTGGAACTGAAACATTTTGTGAGAGCTAAAATCCATATTTTTTTTTACATACTGAAAAATAAAATATATTAAAGCAAAGAGAATTTTAATGATTTAATTTAATTTTACAAAGCAGTTTGTGTTTGCTTTTTTCTTAGGCGAGTATAATTGTACCCGATAATGAAATGGTCTTTTTCTAATTTGCTTCTAATTAATTTTTCTTTTTAAATCATATCTAACTATTTAACAATTCACATAAAGCATGCTAATTATTTCCAAAAAGGTTATTCAATTACCGATTAATAAATTAACGCCATAATTATTTTTTCGAAACATATTTTGATAGTTATTTCAAGTATAAGGCACTATCGACTACTAAAAATAATAGATATTAAACTCAAGCAATTCTTGTGTTATAATAATAACAGGAGACTTGGCGTTGAAATATTAAAACCCGAATAAACTACTACGTCAGAAACGCCAAAGAAAAATATTGGAAATGCATACAGCTGTTTCGGTAGCCTAAAGCGTACCGCCTTCAGTGCAAAAAGGATTCTGAATCAGGAGAAGTGCTCGTATATATAGGAGAGGGGCCGGATTTAGTTCAACCAATAGGATTACGGGAAAGGTGGGGAGAGTGGCCAATAGGAATTTAGGAAAGTTAGCTGTGTAAACTGTAGAAAAATTAAGAAAATGTGGACTGAATATAAAATTTCCAACAGTCAGACAAATAGGGAATAGCGAAATCACAATTTACAAGGTTTTTAAAATTTTTATGAATATGAAAAGCTTCAAAGAAATCGAGTTCATGAATGGATTTAGGTCTGCAAATTACTTTAGCTGAATTAAATTTAAAATTATGATTTTCCTCCCAGCAATGTTTAGAAATAGCCGATTTATTGGTTTCTTGTTTGCGGACGTAATTCATATGTTCCTTTAGACGAAATTTAAGACTGCGTTTAGTTTGGCTAATTTCCTTTTTGCACTGAAGACTTGATTTAGGCTACCGAAACAGCTGTATGCATTTCCAATATTTTTCTTTGGCGTTTCTGACATAGTAGTTTATTCGGGTTTTAAAATTCTTGTGTTACTTTAATAATTACAGCTGATCTTGAATTGAGATGTTGGATGTTTCCATGAAAAACTCTCGAGGTAGAAAAAGTTCTAAATAACAGATAAAATTCGTATCATATGTTAATACAGACTTTAAAAATAAAGTATTATTCCCCTTGACTTTAATTAGTATGTTTGCACAATAAGCAAAAGTATGTGCGAGGATTGATAAGTAATAAACTGGTAATTCAAATCATGAAATTATAAGTAATAGCAAATATATGTAAATTTGCGGGATTCTTTATAGTTTTGATATCAACAGTCACAAAAAAGAAAAAAAAAAATCTTCCTTTATTTTCTTTGTTCTTACTTACATTTGTGATTGTCCATTTTTATTTTTCTGTGATTTTTTCTTCAATTTGACTTTTTTCAGGTCTTTTTCTCATTCTAAACTGTAGCAATTGATGAGATCTTGCAGTCTCTGTCAATGATTTTAGAGTCCCAAACTGTACCCTTCTCGCTACTTGATATATATTTTTCTTTACTATTATTATTATTATTATTTTTTTGCATTGCGGTTTTTTTCTATGATTTTTTTTTACATTTTTCCGTTTTTATTCCTATGAAAAGTGCGTTGGTTACTATCGTTTTGGAATAGACATAGACGTAGTTGGTCATATGAATCACCGTATTTTTTTATGGAAAAAATAAAGAAAAAAAAATTAAGAAGAAAAGAACCGCACATTCACAAATATGAATGAAAAGAATAAAATTCAACTGACTAAGAGTAGAATATGCAGGAAAAATATTCAAGAAAAATACTCTGAAGAGCGAAAAGAGTAGGGTTGAGGTCTCTGAATATCATATAAACGATAGGTATTAAGGACGCTCCGAAAGTAATACTAAATTAAAGAACTGGTGTATAATCAATATTTAAACTTAAATACATTTTCAAAGACCATAAAATTAATGAAAGCACTACCGGTTTCGAAAGGACGTGGTCTTTCTTCTTCAGGTGCAAAACACGTGCTACTACCTAGGAGGCAAAAGCAAGACACAGCATTTTCATTGATTTTATCATGTGTGAAGAAGTTTTTAAGTTTAAATATGTTCCGAAAATAAGTTTCGTTATGTTTTTTATAAGGAAGCTTTATTACAAACTTTTTACTTTTTTAAATCACTGTGTTTAGTAATTTGAGGAAGTTTGCAGTACCTTTTCTTTGCTTCGGAAGAGACATCCTGATAGTGCTCATTTAAATTCAGAAAAAAAAGTGAAAAACTGATGGTGCATGATCTAGACAGTACACTGACTGATGCAGTCTTTGCCATCCAAGGCAAAGAATGGATTCTTTTGCGTCTCTTGCTGTGTGAGGTCTTCCGTTATCATTTAAGCTTAAATTCCGTTGACACAAGAACCCTTAATTCTAGTGGTGGACTTCAATTTGGTAAATGTATGGCAATAGCATAATGTTCTGATGGTCATTGAAGTGGAGAATGCAACAAAATTGATACCCTCTGCATGCTAGACCACTTTTAGTATAACTTTCCCTGCGGAGTGCTATAATATGAATTTTTTTACTAAGGTAGGGTGACCAAATTTTCAGATGCTGAAATGGTAACTGGTCCCCATTTTCAAAGTAAAAAATGGGAACACCATGTATTTAATTCAAATTGTAGATCAAAGTACAATAAGTGTACAATTAACATATATACGCAATACATAAGAATATATTTTTACTTCCAAGAGCTTCAAGCATATATCTTTATCAGGATTATAAACATCTTATCATAATGGAAAACACTTCAACATTTCCATGGTTCGAATAGTCAGAACATGAAATTATGATTATAAATGATGCATTTTCTAGTTCTAATGTAAGTCCCTTTACTGCCCTAGATTCAAAAACGTTTTCCACACTGACCTCACATTTTGTTTGGCCACAAGAATATGCTGAGCCAAGAGTACTTTCTTTAATATTTTGGGCAGGTAGTCGATTTCTCTGAAAGTTTCTTGATCTCATTATGATAAGTAAAAATATGCTCAGGTTTCCCTTCATTTCGCGAGCTAATGTTTCGCCTTTTACTAAAGATAAGTAAAAATGTCTTCAGCCAGAGCAACCTTCAAACAGGCATTATTGGATGTCAAAACCCTTCTAGACTATAAATTCTAGACTATGTTGATATAACTGTAGAAGCTTTTCATGTTTTTCAGAGTTAATATGAGTAGAAACATTTTTTTTTCTTTTTTACCGCATGAATTATGAATAAAACGAAAAAAAAGTAACAAAAGTATGAATAGTTAAGAAATTTTTTCAAAACTGGGGACTTTTGGGGACAAACATCAGAAAATGTTGTCCCCAATTGCTGTTTTTGTTTTTGGGGGCAGATGGTCGAAATTGGGGACAATCCCCGGAAAATGGGGACGTTTGGTCACCCTATATTAATTGCAATTTCCGCTGCTTCCACGTCACCGGGGGTCCCTTCCAAAGCAATGAAATGATGCAGCAGGATATGAACCAATTCCTTAAATCATTGGTCACTGATTTTTTCCAAGATGTTTGCAAATACAATTATGTCGATATCGACTATGTGAAAAAATACATAAAATTTTTAATTTGCTATGCCATTGTATATTTCTGTTTATGACAAACCTTACTTGTTAAAAAGCGTAAGGAAACTATTTCTTTACCTTCCTCGTACATAAATAAGACATATGTTTTAAAATATGGATTAAGAATTTGCGTTTCATGATTGATTTTTCTAATATAAATTAGAAATTTCCTTTTCACGATTCAAATTAAATAGAAAATCAACAAATTCTTTGTCTAAAATACACAATTAGTTATTTAAAATTTAATCAGAAATAATTTTGAACACATAGAAATCCACATGTTTAAAAATTTACGTACAATAAATGCAGCTGTAAAATTAAATCACTTCATCGTTGTGTTCATTTCTTACGCGGACATTTTCATTAAATTTAAATTTAATAATGTTGGACAGTTGCTTATAGAGTGTTGATTCATTAAAAGAAAGGAGAATGTATTTTACCGAAAATATGCATAATTGAAATATAAAAAAGATGAAAAGAAGAACTAGATGAATATTGAAAGAATATCCGAAAAATGTGTTATTTTTTTAAGGTGTTATATCATTCTCCCAAATACTCAATGATATTATTATGACGAGTAATTATAAATTCATTTTTTTATTTAGTTTGTATATATGTGAATCGATATTTTTAAGAATGAGTCGTAATATAATAAACCATATTTTATTTGGAATATGTAGCCAAAAAAGACAAAAACACTTTCTATAACAGACATTTTTTTTTTTTTTTCAAATTTTTAGAAGAGTTGATTTTTTATTTTATACACCTGCCAAATTTTACGCTTTTTTAGTAACCAATAATTTTGAATAGAAATATTTTATAAATTTCTGTAAGAGTTTTTATTAATTGAACAAAATATAAAAATTGTACTCAATTAAATTATTATTAACCTTTTCAGAGCTAAATAATCTGCAAAAAATAAACCTGTAAAATTACGGGAAAATACTAGCAGCTAGGGTGCCAGTATTTCTCCGTCCAATATACAGAACAAAACTATTACAAGTTTTGAGTTACTGTTTGATTTACAGGATTTCTTCATAAAATGTATGCCAGTTATACAACTTTACGATTTTAAAGTTTACTTTTGACTTACAGATTTTTCCTGTTGAAATTTACAGGATTTTCTAGTAAAATTTACGGGACTTTTTTGCAGTGTATTACACATATCATACCTCCGAGTGCTCCAAATGTTTGCTGGTTAGTTGGTTAGTTGGGTTTAACGTCGCACTATTACTGCGCTATGGGAAATATGCGGGGGGAAATACATCCCTAATTATGGTCTGGAGACATGCCATCAAAATTTTGATCCTCCACGGAGGGATCATATTTTTCCTGGACACCCTTAGGGTGAGTTCCAGACCGTCGCCAATTTCCCATAGTGTAGCAATAGTGCAATGTAAAAACCCCTCAACCTCAGCACCATATCTTTGTAAAAATAAGTTTTTTTAGAATCTATCACATAGACAATGTTTTACATTTAATAATATAACAACAGTGTAAAAATTGCTTGTTACTTTGAGCAGATTGATAAATAAATGTATTTCTAGATAAAAAGGGGTTATACAATTTGCAATTATATGATATAATGTACAAAAATACCAAAATGCAAAAGTTTTTTTTTTTTTTTTTTTTTTTTTTTTTTTTTTTCTGTCACGACATACAACAGAAACTGGCAAATATTTCCGATGAGGAAGTTGTCCAGGTGCATGCCTTTCCGTAAGACGATAATGTAGATCTTTCTTACTTCGCGAGCCCGTTCTTAAGATTTTCCATGTATCCTTCTAGAAAGTTTTTAATTACTTTTTCACGAAACTTACGTGGGCTATCATACGCCATACCAGAATTCTTTTTATTCTCACAATAAATATTATAGCCACTTACTAATACAACTTGCCGAAAAGCATGATAAATCGCCTGTACAACTAAGATACTTTGAGAGACTAGGCACATGTTGTAGCATTTTGATGCAATAAATCAACATCTCCCGTAAATAAGCTTAAGTAATTACTAGTTTACTGATTTCACGTTGTCTAAAAGGCCTGCTTGGGAACGAATCTTCTTATCAACCATCAGGTTTACGTGCACAGTAGCAAGGGAATATACTCGCTTTGTGTCATACCAGGCTCGTGCAATAAGGTTTTAATTCGTCCAAAATACTGGCTAATTACTTTTACATTGTTTAATCTGAGATTAATTTCCTGGAGCAAATCCTGTCTATTTTCACGAACTGTGCCGACTGTACCTATGCCACGTCGCTGCAACTTAAGAAATTAATCTGGAGATGTGTAGAAATTGACAGTGTACAATATAGGAGCTACTATGTTCAAATACTTCTAATAAATTTAGGCAAACATTTTCTGTCATTAAAAGCCCCTCAATTGTTTGAACAGTTTCTTTCACAAAAATAAGTCAGAAATTTCCCAACAAACCCAGTCAGTGAATCCCATAGTGCAAATTGTTTGATACCCTATTTTGTAGGTTTCGTTGGTGATGAGTACAACTAACAGTCTAAGGGTGAAAATTACGTGCACTGAGACAACTCTTCCAAAGAAACCTGGAGTCGAATCAGAAAGAGAAAATTGTAGTATTGCTTAATGAAAAGCAGACAGAGTACAAGAAGATAATACTGCGTGCTAGTGGTTATTGTTCAGATAATTCTGGTCTGAGAAACTTGCAGCCGACCGATTATGTCAAGTGTATGTAAGGTGGTGTGAAGAAGGTACAAAAGCGAGCAGAGTACAAAGGGAATATTGTGCGCTAAATGTGTATCGTTGAGAAGATTATTGTCTGAAGCTCTTTGCATCAACCAATTAGGGAAGGAGTGCGTCATGCGGCTCGAAAAAAAATGAAAAATAAAAGCTCCGGTTAAGATGGAGTTCCCACTGGGGATAAAAGCTTTGCCTGCCAAGAAATCAGGTAGAGGTAGTAAGATTCTACTTCAGGCTCTGAAGTCTTGCAGGTTGCAATCATCACAATCGACGAACTAGATGTTTGGAGATTGGAGAGCTGAAGCTTGCAGTGAAAACGCTTCCGCCGAATAAGACAACGGGCCAAGTTGGAATCAGTATAGAGATCACCCATAAAGTTCTCTTCTATCATTCTTAGAGGCTACTCTCCTTTTATAGTAAGAGCCTTCTTGGAGAAATGATATAAGAGGAGACGAAACACGGTGTATCAGCAAGCAGAGTAACTTACTGAAAATGTCTGCTGCTATAGCAGAGCTACCACAGGAGTCATATTAAGTCTATCGAAACTCTAGTTAATGCTATCTTAGTTAAAGGCCTTTGCAGTTACGATTTTGACTTCAGGTTCTTCTGGATATGTGAACTCTTCTTATATCATTCTTCTAAAAATTGCTTCAGTACATCTTGTTTCCCACGAATTTCGGAACCAGTGGTTGTGATATATTACCCTAAGTAAGGTAAGGATGTCATTAACCATGTTTACTGCCACTTAATCTTCCTGCTTCCCTCTTCAAGGAACATTTTTAATAAGATGTGCGCAACTCACTTCGTGACTGATCTGGTTGCCAATGGAGTGCTTGATGTAAGACAATATGATTTCTTCAGAGAATTGGACACTTTAGATGCACGCCATAATGTGATAAAATATATAGCTTAGTCAAAGAGTATCCACACTTGTCTGCTGCCTCTAGACAACAAGAACGTTTTTAAAAGTCACACCTTCTGATATAATGAGTCTCCTCCAGGAGTATAGTGTCATGCCTAACATTATAGGTCTCATGTATTCGTTCTTCTTGTACAATTGTGTGGTTTAGAACGCAAAGGAACAATACTTTAACTTGATGGGTCTTCATAAATCATGATGTGAGCCGTTCCTGTGTTTGGTTCAAGGTCAAACTTCTGGTCAAACTCATTACGAACAAGGTGTGGACCGTGTAGACATTCGCCGATAACTTGTTTATTATAACGCGAAGTAAGGTCGTCTACATGATGTGTAAAATTGTTAACACGATGGTACCTCTTGCACACAGCGGGGGACGGAATGCAACCAGTAATTCAGCTATGAAAAGTACCTTACACTATCAGTACTCGCAAAGTAAACGAGCCTACAGAATGATTTATTGACATAGGACGTCGAAGTGAGGGGTGAAACACATAAATCGAATGTTTGGACGCAGTATTTGTCACTGTCCAAATTTGGTTGCCATACATGCATATCATCGAGGAAAAGGTGACCGAAGTCTTTTGTAAGCCGACCCGGTTAACCGGAGCCCCCTAGGCTGTAAAAAACAGTATACTTGGTGGTAGACTAGAAAATATTATCATCTTAGCAACTCTTACTTGGTATAAATGTTACCAAGTGTTTTAAAATTGCCCACAAACTATACAGTAAGGTCACCTCCTGTGTGTGACTAAATATTATAGTACAATTCCTACAGCTTTGATGAATGCCTTGTCAGATGTTACGCCTCAGAACTTGAGTGTTTCAAAGTTTACTTGGGCGTAACTCATTATTGAAAGAGCATTGAAGGCAACAAGCGCCCCTTGGAAGAGGTAAAGACTTCTAAGTACAAGCCAAAGCGAGAAGATATTGGTGGAGTTCTTGGACACCAGAACTAGCACGACAAATTTTGTATATACAGATGCATAGAAGCAGTAGAGAGCGAGAGAGTTGGCTGCAGATTCCTTGGATCTCCGGAAGGGATATTATTGTTGGAATTTGAACATCGACTTCTTGACTCCAGTACATGTTTCGCAGCTTAGGTCGTTCCGATCAACGAAGCAAAATTCGACGCTGTGTGGGCTTTCTGATTTCATATCAACGCTTTAAACCAGGATTAGCACAGATCAGGAAAAAAAAAAAACAAGAAATCCAGTTCTTCTGTTTAAACTAGGTTTTTCTTAGTATATGTTTCCCAATCACAATATACATATTTGTAAATAAAATTGCACCTTTAAAAAATAATTTATACTCAAATATTAATGTATACTCAAATATTACTTAATCTAAAAATAAATAATAGTAAAAGAGATGAGATTTTTCAGCTTTTTTTGTAGGTTATGATTTTCTTTCTGCAATAATGTTCAAGAAACAAAGTTTATGCTTCGTAAATCAAAGTTTGTACTTTCTGATATGAAGTTCTATTACAATACATAATTAAGTTAACGTTTCACATATATCCATTTTTTCCCCTTTATGTTTGAAGATAAGCCAATAAAATAATTTATTTCTGTAATATAGGTTTTTGCCCCCTGCATTCTTAAATTTTGCTTTAATGTTTATCTTTTGTATAAAGTTTTCTTCATTCTTTATTATTATTATTATTTAACACTTTTGTCAATCTCATCCTTGAATAAAGAACTACTATATCAAAATGCATTAAATTTTATTAAAGCTGAAATCTTTTTTATAGAAAACTTACATAAATATTCCGTAATTGTAGTATTTTACAAAACAATAAATCATATTTAATATATTGAATTCCCATTAAAACGATGCAAATGATAATAATAATTTGATAACCTTAAGTTGATAAAAATTTAATGTTTTTTTTTTTTTTTTTTTTTTTTTTTTTTTTTAAGAATGAATGTTGAATCTAACATGCCACATATTTATCCTGCAATTTAGTGATAATAAATTAACTTAATAAAGTTCTTAATTTATTTTAGGAATTATGAAAAAAAAATTCTAATACAATGAAAAAGTTTTATAGGAGGAGATTTAAGAAAAAATTGTACTTTAGGATTATGTCATGGAATATTACAATCCATTTGAAAATAATTTAATGAACAGAATTTACATTTAATATTTTATATAACTTTACAAGCTTTAGAGCTTTATCTAAACCGAATTTGCTACACAATTTTAATCGTACAGCTCCAAAATAAGAAAACACTGTACATTGAATGTAGAACCTTTTGCTATTAGAATTATTTCAACAATTTTCAATATTTAGACATAAAAATTTTTAATGTCATTTTCTTGATTTTACCAGCATTCTAGTGTGCTGTTACATTTTAATAAAATAATTCACAAAGAAGTCCTTGGATGAAAAACTTTTTGCATGAAATTTCAAAATTAAAGTTAATAAATTATTAAAAAAAAAAAAAAAAGCCTGGTTATATTCTAATGCTACTTCTTTTTCATTTAATAACTCAAAATAAGGTTGGTTGGGTTTTACGTCGCACTAATGCGCAATGGGCAATTGGAGACGGTCTGGGGCTCACCACAAGAGGTAGTCCGGAGGCATGCAATCGCAATTTTTATTCTCTACGGAAGGGATGGATCTCCCGCTTCGGTGACCCCCAAAGATATAATTTTGATGGGAACATCGAGGACATTGCGGCTCCGACAGATTTTACGTGCACCAGCCATCATTAGTGTACACGACGGACTTTGGCCGGCTCGAGTACCGAACCCGCCATCTTCCAGTTACGAGCCCGGAGCTCTACCGACTGGGCTACCGCGGCCCCTCAAAATTAGGATATCTTGCTTTTGGAATATAGGTAAGAAGATGGGTTGTTATTAATTTTAATTACCATATTATAAAAAATATCCAGCTTTTTAAAGACCATTTTGTTCAATTTTGAATGAAATTCAAAAGTAAGAAAATCTTTTTATGGTATGTTTAAAAGTAATTTTTTTTTTCTAATCCATGTGTTAAACCACGGCTAACCCATAGTTTAAACCACGGTTTCAACCAATTGGTTGAAACTATGCCAAACCTGCTTCAAACATTTTACTGCCTGCTTCCAAGAAAAAGGCTTATAGCTAAAGTGAAAGACTTCGTAAAGCTTAGGGAAGGCAGGGTCTGAATGCACAACTGTGATAAAGGCTTTTACAGGATATCATTACGACGAGCTTGTTGACTCTATACCTAAAACTAAGGCTCCTATATATACGAGCTGGCGCATCAGGCATTTTGTTGCCTTAGGGTTGCCACATGTACCCTGCCGGTTTCCCTGATAAACAAACGACAAACAATTTTTTTTATCGTCTTACGTTACTTTAGAGTAACTTGTTTTATTATATTTCATAATTTTAGCTAAGTAAACTATGATATGGAAGTTTGTTTAACGATAAACTGCTATAATCATTCAAGAAGTGAATATAAAGTGTTCACAGACCTTCTATTACTGTGTATTTGAGTTTTGGCGATATTTTGTAACAGAAACCGCCCTAACAACACATCTTACAGTACATTCATGGGATATCCTCAGAATAAAATGACATCCTGAGAATGTACTGTGAAAAAAAATGTGTTTTTAGAAATATTATTGTTGCTTATTGCTCTTATTTTCACCGGATTAGCTTCAGATCAAGATTTCTTAAAATCATTAGGGAAGCGATAAGGACGCCAAGCGGGAATGATGTCCTCTTCGGAGGCAAAAAAATGGCGGTGATGCGCCGGCCTATTATTTTATTTAGGGGCTCTACCTAAAACAGGTGAATTAGAGAGAAGAGATGAAAGTTTCAATGAAGATAAATGTAAAATGTGCATAGCGTATTGTAAAAGGGATAAATATAGCGCAGGTATAGCACAAAAAAAAGGTGTAGCTATTTAGCTCATCAGCTATTGAATGTAGGATTAAGTCCGCTAGAAGTTCAAAAGGGAAACATTTTTTTCCCGGGACTTTCAGTGTTGAACGCTGCAGGAACTTTGATTGGACTGCTAGCCTATGAAAGGATTGTAGGAATTATCTCCGATCTTTCTTTTAAGCAATGTACAAGAATGCTGGTTTTGTCAGAAAGAGCTTTTATCCCAACCTAGATCTTTTAGCACGCAGAGAAGTAGACCTTCTCCTTAGAAAGTATGTTTCGAACTCAAGGGAAATTTTCTCTAGACTCTTTCGCTGGTAGTGATATTATAATACTAATTAGTTTTCTTCCGCCTTCGAGAGGTTATTTTTCCTTATAGATCAATGGGAATTCCTAGTTGGTATCTTAGCACGAGCAACTCATTGGAGTAGCGTGAAACTCCCTCGGACGAATGGAAATCTTTCTCCATATCAAACGGTAGTAATTGCAATAACAAGTGATCTTGTTATTTGAAATCGCTACAATCACCCTCTTTGTAACAGGGAATTGGACGCGAGTGTTTTGAACAGGAGAGCTGTCGGAACACTAAGGACTTCATTAGCAGGAAATTCCACGACTATAGTGACGTACAGTCTTTTGCTATCTGGGCTGTATCAGTGGTTGAGAATGTTTTCGCTTAACGTTGGTAGACGGGAGGTACAGAGATTGCTCATCGTTCTAGATTTTCAGAGTTTTCTGTTGCCATCTCAAAAGCTTGCGTATATACAGTCTAGGACATCCTAAATAGAGTCCCATAGGGGACATTCCAAAGAGGCCTAGAAACCCCTCGCAGTCCATTGTCTTCAACACCAACACTAACACACTTAAAAAAGTGTCAGTGAACACCCGTGAATAATATGATCTCATTCGAACCTGGATCGATCCATGATGGGAGCCGTATTTGAGTCGACTTAAACGGTAGGCGCCAACCATTATATCCGTTTTATAGCAGATATTTTATTTAATAAAATATAATGTTTCAGCACCTATTACAAACATAGCTGTTTATTTATTAAAATTACTGTTATGAAACGGATTTACTTGACTTGTGGATTATATGCGATTTTTGACAGAGAAAAAAAACATTATTCAGTGAATATATATAGTAATTATTTTTTTGATAATTATCAGTTATACAGTAATGACAACATATTTCAGAAACAAAAAAATTAGAAATTGTGCTTCCTCAACACTGATGATTGCTAATAATGATATCAAGTCGATAACAAATTACATATTAAAATGAAATTATTTAAAAATTTGCAATTTTATTTACAATACAATAAATTCTGATTCCGTAATAATGATAGGATGATTAATGTAAACTGTTAAATTTTCGAATTAAAAACAGTGTACTCGAGTAAATATATATATATATATATATATATATATATATATAAGACCGCAACTAAATTATATACATAACTGTGCCTGATTTCTTCACGTAGAACTATGTGCGAAACACCTTTATTTATGCTTCCTTTTCTCCTTTCTTTCAAATAGCGGAGACGTTTAGGAATGTAGAAAAAATATTTTCCATTTGATATGGAATAGAAAATGGTACAATTTGAATACTATTCTAACAAAATATGACGTTGATCTTTGTTGAAAAAATTAGATTTGAATGTTAAAAAGATTAATAATTATTTTTTATTTTATTTAGCATATTTATATTATTGATTGGCTACATTAGGACTTTCAACTTACAACTTTATAAAGAACATTTGGTGAAAAATACAAATGAAAAAAATCTAACTTTTACTGTAGGTGATGTTGTATGATGAAAAATATAAAATTTGCCGTACTTTAATTTGAAACTAGAGTATGATTTTAATAATTATGAAGTTCTACAAACAAAGTTGTAAAACACAGAGCACGGTTTGATTAAAATAATATTAATGCACGCGATGCGTAAAATATTAGCCCCAAATCGGAATATGTATACATACAAAATCCGCCAAAAGGTACACCGTATCCTCCATATATTGGGGACACATCGAAATTTTTAAAAACAGTAAAAAGCGTGTTGAATCATACTGAAGGGAACGTCGTTTGATAGGAAAGATATTTGGAGTGTGTTGGGGGGGGGGGCATAAGGACCATAGTTTGGAGTTTTAAATGGGAAGGGCAGGTGGTCTTTTGCTAGTTTGATGCATTGTTTTATTGTCTTTCTTTATAAAGAAAAATTTACAAAAATATGTTTTGATCTAATAACCTTTTCAGGGGGTTATGACAGATTAATACTTTCACTCAAGTCTGCGCTCGCTTCATACCTCGAAAATTTCTGAAAAATCTAAAAAAAAAAAATAAATAAATAAATAAACATAATCAAATTTAGAGCTACTTCGTTTAGTTGAAAAAAAAAAGGGGGGGGGGGACTGGGAAGGCATGTTTTAAAATTGAAATGTGAGGGGATTTGTTAGGTCGTTGAAAGGTCTTCTAAAAACAAATATATAAAAAAAAAATATCTTACAATAAAATTCAAGGAAGTTATGATTGAATAAAATTAAAAAATATATTTCAGGATTTATTTATTTTTTTTTTTTTTTGGCACTACATGATTTACTATGTTTAATGATTTAAGTTGTTTCTTCGAAGCGCCCCTATGCACCCAGTAACAATTTTTTAATTAAACGTAGTCCTCAAATTGATTTTTTTTTTTTTTTTTACAGTTTTAGGAAATTTCGAGATGTTTCGGAGACATAGGGGAAGATGGGAATTTTAACGAAACACTAAGTCCGTCATAACGTCATAAAAACTCAGATAAAAATATTTGTCTCAGTAAAGACTTTTGATCGGGCTAATAAAAGACATACCTTATTTTTGTTTGAATTTACAAAGTCTACTCTCCTCTGTGTTCCTATACCCACAGTCGAAATTATTTAAAATCAAGATCCCCTTCAGAGGATCTTATACCTTTTGAAGTGTTCTAATACAAATGAAAATATTATCTAATTTAATTGGTCATAAGTTTTTTTATTCTTGTGAAAATTACATCATATTAGTATGATGTTGAGTTTTATTTAAGATTTTGAAAACATAAAATTAGTATTCTTAATTATTTATGATAAAAATATATAGTATATTAACGTAAGACAACTTTTTCAGCGCTATTTTACTATCAGTAAGATAATTTAATATAGAATTTACTTATATTAACGTATAACTTGCTTTAAAATGTTCCCAAAACGGTAGTCTGCAGAGACGAATAATATTTTTAAAATAATTAAAGAGTTTCATTATTTTTGATTATGAATTAACTAAAAATTTCATAAATATTTTACATTTTTTAAATTTCCGCAATATTTTTGAATATCCCAAGGGATTTCTATATAATAACAGAAGACTTGGCGTTAGAATATTAAAACTCGAATAAACTACTACGTCAGAAACGCCAAAAGAAAAATTTTTGCGATGCATACAGCTGTTTCGGTAGCCTTAAGCGTACCGTCTTCAGTGCAAAAATATAGCTATTCTATATAGCTAATTCATACCGTAGAATGCAAATTTTGAACCATTTTAATCACATTACAGGTTTTAATATGTATCCCTACAAACAAGAATGGTTGGTCCATCAGCAGATAATGCTTCACACGGTTGACAATTGTTTAATTGGGATATTTGCAGTTGGCTCATCGTTTTTTTTTCCTCCCCTCCGTTGGCATGTTACATGTTGGGGTAGCTACGTTTGGCCCACCACAATGAATAAAGTTATGAGTCCAACAATAATTGATATGTTATATTTGCATATAATGGCTCCTTTCTAACCATTGCGTAAATTCAAAGAAAATAAGTAATTTTATTACACACACTAAAATATCGTCCGTCGAAGATGTTGATTATTTTCAAGAATGTAAGAAAACAGCAAATAATAAATACCAAAATGTATTGCCAAATTAAAATATTACATATGGCCCAACGGTTTGCCAGTAATTGAGCCATCAAAAAAGCCAACAGCAATTTATAAGAGTTGACCAATAAAAAACCCAGCGTTGTTTCAATGTTGTTCTATATAAATTTTGTTTCTAGGGATATTTTAAATGCATTATTACCTTACGGATCATAGTGTAACACTGAAAAACTTTTCTTAACTAATACAGTAACAGCGCAGGTGCAAGTTTGCCTCATGGATATTATTTAACACCACTAATTTTATATCAAAGCAACTGCATTATATAAATTCTAAATCAAGCGTATGAAGCAATAGATTGGTACTCTAAAAATTTAGTGGTGTTAAAAAATAAAACTGTTTTATTTATTTGTCATCTCTGCCACAGCGTTGTACGAGACTTTACTGTAATTTGCTACATTTCTTATTGTAATTCACTTAGGGTAATAATTTATGATTATCCAAAAGTTGAATACAAATTTTTATGTAATTTTAATAAATAAATAAATAAATAAAAAACTTGTGATCATTTGAAAAATAACTCGTAATTAACTTGTACTAAAATATTTGAAAAAGTACAAGACATCTCTGAAACTAATTTAAAATATTTTTACAGTTTTCAGAAGCTCTGACGCATCCCCAAAATACAAGGGATAGGGTGGGTCTTTTGGAATGCATATGCCACCATTTAATTATTTTCAACATAAAACGAAATGTTGGTCTCCTCCACGATTTTGTTATTTCTTGCCTAATAGTTTAGTCATAAATTTAATTCTACTTTTCCTGTTTTGTAGTTTTTTTAAATATCTATTAGAGCATTTTTTAACCTTATTTCACACAGGGAATGTATCGAGAAACACCCGAAAAATATTGGGTTGTTCGGAAAGTAATTTCGTTTTTCTCAGCAGAGGACTTAATTGTTATTTTTTGACACCATCTTCGCAATTAAGCTGCATTACCATTAAATATTGTGATAGCTGATATAGCAAGGCTTGCTTGTGAAAAAGTTCGTTTTATTCTGTTCAATAGGTTTTGATTGGTGCCCTATCAAATAAAGGAAATCGGAAGCGGCATTTTCGGCATATTTTGTTTTTGCTATCAAAAAGGCAAAAATACTGTTCAAACAAGGAAAAAAGTTCAAGATGAGTATACAGAAAATTTATTTAAAGAACGCCAGGGTCAAAACTGGTTTACCAAATTTTGTTCTGGCAATTTTGACGTTGAAGATGCATTACGTTATGGAAAACCAGTTTATGCTAATGAAGACAAAGAAAATGTATTGATTTATGAAAACTGACAAATAACAACTCGTAAGATCGCTAAGAAACCGATCAAAGTGGAGACAATATAATTTAATAAAATATTTATACAATATAAGAAAATCGTCTTTCGTTTTCAAAGAATAAAACGAAATTATTTTCTTAACAACCCAATATTGTCAGTTTAACACTAACTATTCCTACTATAGGAAAACATGAAACTGACTGTTTAACTTAGTAAGATTATAAAAAGCATTCATATGGAACTATCTAAAGAATATAATATTTTGATAAGAAAATATTGCCATTTCCAAATTTATATAAAAAATTAATATTTAAAATATTTAAAAATCATTACGTCTCGTATAGTTATATTAAATTTTAATCACATTAAAAACCGAGACAATATACATTAGAAAATATACAGTTTAATACATTAAACACACAAAACATAAATTTAAACGTTTCGAGCTTTTTACAGGTTCCTCATCAGTACAATATACATTAGAAAATATACAGTTTAAAACATTAAAACACACAAAACATAAATTTAAACGTTTCGAGCTTTTTACAGGTTTCTCATCAGTAAAAGCATCAAAAAGTAAACGCGAGATCTGCTGTTCTTCTCAGCGTTCACTTTTTGATGTTTTTACTGATGAGGAGCTTGTAAAAGGCTCGAAACGTTTAAATTTATGTTTTTTGTGTTTTAATGTTTTAAATTGTATATTGTTTAATGTAAATTGTCTTGGTTTTTAATGTGATTAAAATTTATATAAAAAATATTTGGAAAATATATCGATAAAAAATACCGTTTTACTTTAAAAAAAAAAAAAAAAAAAAAGATGTTTCATTTAAAAAGTCAGATCTTGTTGTGAGCAACTTTATCATTCAGAAGTAAAATGGTTAAATTTTGGTAATTTTTATTTTTCCTCATTATATCAAAAATACAATTATGGGGCAAATACTCTAAAATGCGCTCGGTGGGAATTAGTACATGTGTAAATCATTAAATTATTTTATTTCATTAGCCATATAAAAAATACTAATATGCAAAATCATTTAGAAAAGAATTAAAGTGGAAGCTTCTGTGGCTTGCAAAAGTATGAGCTTATTGAAAGAAATTAAATAAATTTATTTTATAAAATTTATGATTGAACAAACATTGAAAAAAAAAGACTATAGAAGAGGAAATTTCCATAAAAGATTAATTTTGTTTTGTACAAATGCTTAAATCATACGTTTTGTTACGTGCAACATTTATATTAAGGAAAACTCTAACCTAAAGATATTGAGTTAGGCTATCTCACTACATTACTAGGTTTTGCTTCCAACCTGCAATTCCTTAAAAATATACAAATGCACAAGTTTTTTCTTCCGATACTTGAAATTTTCATTCAATATCAGAATTACATCACATCCCTTACCGAGAAAAGTCTGGTAAATGCGTTGACTTTTTATTTCATCTTCCCCCCTTTCTCTTTTTCACTCCCCAAAAATTTCAATGGTAGTTGAATTTTTTTTACAACAAAAAACTAAGAAAAGAATTTCGAAGCACAAAGTGTTTTGCATAACGGTATTTTCTTAGAAGAATTCTCTCTTCTGAGTTAAAAATAGCTCCGGCTGTTGTAAGTCTAATCGATGATTTCCGTATCTGCGATTTCTTTCTCTCTATTCTCAACTTTTATTCGTTCTTTCCTTTACTCTTGTCAGAAAACGTTGGATTTTTTGGCGTTTTACCAAGTTAGAACACAGTCACAGACAGAGAATAGCGCAGTAAGCCGAACTTCAATGACAGCGCTATTTTATTAGCACTTTTAGAGGAAACTAATGGATAAGACTTTGTTTTATATTTTAAAATGCACGATCCCTCACATATATAGCTTAATGGAATTTTGTCACTTTCATCGTAATTTTTTTCTTTAGTTAAATATCACAATATAATTAAGATGAAACGGACAATGAAGGCCTTTTCAGTTTTAAACTTGTTAATTTTGGTTTTATTTTTAAGGCAAAAAAGTAGAGATTACCTTTTATCTGTGTTCCATGTTTCATATTAAATATTTCTCTGAATATATAACACATCGGCAAGAAAACTATACGCGTGAGAAAATGGCAGTTTTGAGTTTATATAACAGAAAAACGTGTATGAAGGGCCTCTATGTGCCACATTTCTAATTAAAAAAATTATCTACTTAAGAGACAGTTGTGTCTGTTTTATTGAAAAGATGGTAAATGGGTTATCGTTAACTTTAAATTGAATTTTTCTCAAACTATGCATTTTTTAGTGGTGCTTTTTCTTTCTTGGAGGGGCGCAATATATACCTGGAATTCCTTAATATATATATATATATATATATATACATATATTTATATATATATATATGTATAAGATAATAAGCAACTAAAATATTTATATATTTTTTAAATTTTATAGAAAGTGATAATTATCAATAAAGACTATCGCTGCTTACATTTCAAAATTAACAATATTAAGTAAATACTTTAAAATAAGAAATAAATTCTTTTATAAAGTTTTTATTTTTATACCAAAATGAAAATATATCATACATAACTTAAATTAAGATTGGATGATTATAAAGTTTCCAAGTATATATTTTTCTTTTGTTTTTTTAAAATTCAGTATTTATTTAAAACTAAATTAATAATATTTTCTTGAAATTGCCATTAAACCCTTTACCGCTATGTTTAATTTATTGAGAATGTAAAATAATTGCTAGTGATATTAAATATATAACAATCAATGTGGGATATATTAAATAAAGTAAAAAAATACGTATAAAAAAGAATGCTCGATTTCGAACCGTAATATTTTTAAACAGAAAAATACAGAAGCAGTGAATCGGAGATCAAAATACTCACCAATTACTTAAGTTTCATCAATTGTATTATAAATATTCTATGTGTTTACCTTTTGCAGCATGTAGGGTAAGTGCACCAGTGATTGACACTTTTAGAGCAATCTCTGATGTTTTTAATGTTCTAGTCATCAGAAAGTATTTTTAGAAATCTTAAGTTAATATCTATGGTATGAAAGACATTCAGAACCACATATATGTTAAAATATGTACATTTGATAACGTTTATTTTTTTTATGAATTTTTATTTGACACTCACTCAGTGTTCCAGTAATTGACACTGCCAGTTCTTTCTTTTATTAGTAACTGGCACCCTATGTTCCAGTGTTTGACACTGCTAGTTATTCATTTTACCAGTTATTGGCACCCTATGCTCCAGTGTTTGACATAAAATGTTAAAATTCTTTTATGTAAAATATATGATTTTATTCTTCTTCTTCTTTATTAATTATTTCAAGATAGATGTGAATTACTGGAGCATGCCAATCACTGGAGCACCTACCCTATAACATCAAAACGACGGCGATACTACTTCCGTTGTGTACAACTATTACATACAAACACCGAGGACATATGCTTAGGATATTAAAAGCATAACAGCAACCTTGAATACCACCAACGACGAATTTGAATATCGTCTGACGTGAGACGAATTTATCGTGATATCGTGAGACGAATTTAAATATCGTCTTGATGTTATAGCTACTGCTAGGGATGGACTCTTAGAACTTTCATAATATCACTGATAAAACTTTAGTATCTTGTAAGTTTTCTGTATTTTGTTCTATTACTTTTGTATGTTTCCATTAAAAAGTATTATACTTCAAAATTGGGTCATTCCTTTTGATACATCTTGTATTTTACGTAATTATATTTAATTGGATGTGAATTATTCAATCTCATATAATGTTACGAGAGAAATGAAGATATTTTTAAAATTTATTTATATAAATAAAAAACACAGGAAAAAGGTTCTATGTAAACAAATTGTGTTTTGAAATTCATTTTGGCTAAAATAAGACTGACCACTGTAAACCATACAAATTCAACAAGCTGTGTTTCGATTCTATACAATAAACGATTTTCAGAAAAATGTATCAAAATTATTTAGATGTAGGGGAGGGTGGGGTTGAATGTGACGCAGGATGAATGGGACAATAGCTAGATTTTTATGTTTTGCAAGCACCAGAAACTTGACATTTTTTCTGATATATGGCAGCGCTGCGATCACTCATCAAGTGTAGTTTCAGAATTGTGCTATCCATAGAAGGACAGAAAAAAATTAAAGTACCTTTTTCTGCTGGCAAAGTAAGTTTTTGCTGATTCAATTCAATTAGGAAGTAGTTAAGACATTAATCATTTGCTTAAAGTTAATATAACTCTTATATTGTGAAAAGGCATAATCTTTTATTGTGTTTATGATATTCAAGAAGAATATTGACAATTGTTCATTAAGCCTATTTCCTGTTTTATATGATCATGTGACGGTTGGGATGAATGGGACAGTTTAAATGGGGATGAATGGGACACTTTCCACTACGTACAAATTTAAAATTTTACACAAGAATTATATTAAAACGTAAATTATCCATATTGATTATCAAGATTCTTAATTTTGTGGACTTAGAATTATTTGAAAATCACTTAGTTGAAAATCTATTTACAGTGCGAGAGACGAGGTTATCAAGAAATGGAAGGAAGCCATTATTTTCTATTTCATATGTAAACTGGATACCCTCGTCTCTCGCACTGTAAATGGATTTTCAACCACCGTCTATCGTAAAATTTTGCAGTCTCCCTTCCTCCCCATGCGCGTTCATGTCACCCACCTAACCAAAAAATGGCTGCTTTCTATACTTTTGTAAACCGTGCCCTTAATATTTTTTCAAATCCTATTTTATTAAAATCTGAAATTAACCTGAAAGCCATTGCAATTGACAGAGGTTATGACCCTTCCATTATAGACAAAGCCATCCAAAAATTACAGCTCCCTCGTATTTCGTCTACGAAATCAGTCTCTTCTAATATCAGTGTTGTTTTACCCTATTTTCCTAAATCCAGTCAAACCATAGCCAAAATTCTCAAACAATATGATTTTAAAATAATATTTTCGCCTTCCAATAAACTCCCTTTTCTCAGTTAAAAGATCCCATTGATAATCATAATTCTTGGGGCATTTATAGTATTTCCTGTCAGTGTGGTTTATCATATATTGGCCAAACTAAACGCAGCTTTAAATTTCGTCTAAAAGAACATATGAATTACGTCCGCAAGCAAGAAACCAATAAATCGGCTATTTCTAAACATTGCTGGGAGGAAAAATCATAATTTTAAATTTAACTCAGCTAAAATAATTTGCAGACCTAAATCCCTTCATGAACTCGATTTCTATGAAGCTTTTCATATTTATAAAAATTTTAAAAACCTTGTAAATTGTGATTTCGCAGTTCCCTATTTGTCTGATTGCTGGAAATTTTACATTCAGTCCACATTTTCTTAATTTTTCTACTGTTTACACAGCTAACATTCCTAAATCCTATTGGTCACACACTCCGCCTTTCCCGTAATCCTATTGGTTGAACTAAATTCGGTCCCTCTCCTACATACACGAGTACTTCTCCAGATTCAGAATTCTTTTTGCACTGAAGACGTACGCTTAAGGTTACTGAAACAGTTGTATGCATCGCAAACATTTTTCTTTTGGCGCTTCTGACGTAGTAGTTTATTCGGTTTTTTATATTCCAACGCCAAGTCTCCTGTTATTATTTGTTAAGCTTATACGGGCTTTGTTGTGTTATTGGTCTCATATTGTTACTGAGCAATCTGATCTGAGAAGCCTCATATGAGGGGGAGATTAAGTCAGTAATATTTTGAGCCATTTTCTTCATTTCACAATGTGCAAATTGGTTAATTATTTCTACCGTTTACGTACTAAAAAGTTCCGTACCCTCAACCGTTTGAAGTTCCTTTTACAGTGCAAGAGCCACCGTATCATCCCTAAATTCACTCAATTGAAATGCAATATTTCTGGTTCTAGTTTTTTAAACAAAGCAGTATATAGGTCTCATTTTAATATTCTCCGTGCAGTTATTAAGGAAACTCGTGCCAACATCGCCAAAATTGAAAAAGATTTATTCTCTCTCCACTTAAAGTTAGCTTTTGAACGTCCTAATTTTATGTTGATCGATCGCAATTCCTGGATTCATTGTGACAACCGCTATTGTAAACACTCAATTAAATTACATGATAAATTCACTCGGTTTCGTAATTTACAGAGTCCTATTCATTCGAACGACTTCCCTGTTGTCAATAAAAATGCAATCGTTAATCTTTCCAATGCTGAAATTTCCAATAATCAATATTGTGTTCTCAAACTCAATTCAAATTTTGCCATTTCTAAACCTCCTTCTTTCCTCAGTTAATGGCACCAGTTGAAAAAGCTTTCAAAAATTCTCGACTGACTGATCAACAGAAAGAAAATCTTCGTCATTTAATCCTTAAAAATGCCAATTTCAACTCTAAAAATTTTAAATCAAATCTGAGCCCTGCAGAAAAAAACGCTTTGAAGGAATTAAAATCTAACGGAAATATCATCATTACTAAAGCTGATAAAGGTGGTCAGATTGTTATTTTGGATAAAAAACAATACATCGAAAGTGTTACCGAACTAATTAATGATGGCCCATATTTTCCTCTGCCCCGTGACCCCTCTCCTCAAGAATTAAATAAAATTAAATCTGCTATAAAATCTTGTCCCTGGTTATTGGACTCGACTAAATGTCACCTTATCCCTTCTATTGCTAATTGTGCCAGATTTTATGCTTTACCGAAAGTTCACAAACCCAATATTCCATTTCGTCCCATAGTCTCTAATATCGGTACTGCTTCCTATAATTTAGCTAAATTTCTCACCACAATTTTTGCTCCCTTTCTTGCTGCTAATAGTTGTACTGTTAAGAATTCCATAAAATTTGCAAAAAATATTCAAAACTGCCCTCGCACTTATCTCACTATGGTTTCTTTTGATGAAAAATCTCTTTTCACTAAAGTTCCAATAAGTGGCGCCCTCTGCTGTCTCGAAAATAGATTAAAAGAGTTTCATTTCACATATTTTGAAATACAAGAATTCATTTCTCTTACCCGCATTTGTTTGTCACAAACCACTTTTTCTTTCAAAATAAATTCTATCGTCAGCCGGGAGGTTTAGCCATGGGTTCCCCTCTCTCCCCAATTCCCACAGATATTTACATGCACTATTTTAAAAGCAAGCTTTTTAAGAAAATATCTTTTCCTTTTTGGACCCGTTACATTGATGACACCTTCACGCTTATCGACATATCTCGTCACAATATTGACCATGTCTTTAAATTCAATTGACAGTAATATCCAGTTTACATATGAAATAGAAAATAATGGCTCCCTTCCATTTCTTGATACCCTCGTCTCTCGCACTGTAAATGGATTTTCAATCACCGTCTATCGTAAAAATTTTGCAGTCTCGCTTCCTCCCCATGCGCGTTCATGTCACCCACCTAAACAAATATTGGTTGTTTTCTATACTTTTGTAAACCGTGCCCTTAATATTTGTTCAAATCCTATTTTATTAAAATCTGAAATTAAATACCTGAAAGCCATTGCAATTGACAGAGGTTATGACCCTTCCATTATAGACAAAGCCATCCAAAAATTACAGCTCCCTCGTATTTCGTCTACTAAATCAGTCTCTTCTAATATCAGAATTGTTTTACCCTATTTTCCTAAATCCAGTCAAACCATAGCCAAAATTCTCAAACAATATGATTTTAAAATAATATTT